>VWZI01002416.1:221323-234455 GCA_013396835.1 Psilopogon haemacephalus
CCAAACTGCATTAAAGGGAGGGCCCCATGGTGACACCAAACTGCATTAAAGGAAGGGCCCATGATGACACCAAACTGTATTAAAGGGAGGGCACATGATGGCACCAAATTGCATTAATGGGAGGGCCCCATGGTGACACCAAACTGCATTAAAGGGAGGGCACATGATGGCACCAAACTGCATTAAAGGGAGGCCCCATGATGACACCAAACTGCATTAAAGGGGGGACACATGGTGACACCAAACTGTATTAAAGGGAGGGTCCCATGATGACACCAAACTGCATGATACTGTTTGAGAGTTTTTCTTTATCAAAAACCACTTTAGTAGAGGATCGTGAGACTCTGTGCATGCCTGTTATGGCACACTCTTTCCCTTCTCTGTGGCTCTATATCCCAAGTGCAAAGACCAAACAAATCTTAGCTGAAAGCCAGGAACATCAGGAGCCAAAGGGGTTCCTCTATGTTGCTGTATGACTACATCATCAACAGGTAATTGAGAAATTGCAAGCTGCTACATGGCCCAAGGAAACAAAAATGTGTATTGGCAGGAAATTAAGAGATGAAAGAAACCCGGGATCTGTTAAAAAAAGTTACTTTAATAACTAGATAAAATACCCTCTGAGTTTGACCCTTAGCTCTCAGAAGACAAGAGAAGCTTCAGCTCTCCCTTATGCCAAGCTTTCCTGGACACCTTTGCTGCTCGAGGCAGGCACACGGGAGAAGTTGCAGCCTTAATGTGAAAGTGTAACGGCCACATGCTCTGTGCATGAGCGTTGCACAATGCTCCAGCAGCAAGCACTGGGAGCCCATGAGAGTCCTGGGCCCACATTTGGTAATCCCAGTTCACAAGCTATAAATAAACATGTAATTGATCCCTCTTCCCAGAGCAAACTGGATGTCTTCTGCTGCCAGCTTTATGCTAGGAATAAGTCTTTCGTTTTCTTCCCAAAAAATATTCAAGGGTGCTCGACCAATTTTTAAGTAGTTAGGGTGACATCATTTATTTATTTAGGAATAAGTGGACAAAAGAACTTAATAATTATTTCACAGATTGTTTTGATATATTTTTCTACTTTTCTTCCCCATATTCAAAGAACTAAAGTTATTAATTCCTATTTACTTGTGCCTTTTTTTGCCCTTGTGATTGCTTGCTTTTCAAATCTGAGCACTGCTTTCTTATAGAATCATAGAATCAGTCAGAATTGGAAGGGACCAAAAGGATCATCTAGTTCCAATCCCCCTGCCATGGGCAGGGACACCCTACCCTACATCAGGCTGCCCACAGCCTCATCCAGCCTGGCCTCAAACACCTCCAGGGATGTGGCCCTAACCACCTACCTGGGCAACCCATTCCAAGCTCTCACCACTCTCATGCTGAACAACTTCCTCCTCACATCCGATCTGAATCTCCCCACCTCCAGCTTTGCTCCATTCTCCCTAGTCCTGTCACTCCCTGATAGCCTAAAAAATCCCTTCACAGCTTTGTTGTAGGCCCTCTTCAGATACTGGAAGGCCACAATAAGGTCACCTTGGAGCCTCCTCTTCTCCAAACTGCACAGCCCCAACTCTTTCAGTCTGTCCTCATAGGAGAGGTCCTCCAGCCCTCTGATCATCCTTGTGGCCCTTGTCTGGACATGTTCCAGCATGTCCACATCCCTCTTGTAAGAGGGGCTCCAGAACTGAACGCAGTGCTCCAGGTGGTATCTCACCAGAGCGGAGCAGAGGTGGAGAATTGTCTATCTAGACATGCTGGCCATAATTCTGTTGATGCAGCCCAGGCTCTGGTTGGCTTTCTGGGCTGCAAGTGCACACTGCTGGCTTATGTTGAGCTTCTCATCTGCCAGCACCCCGAAGTCCCTCTCCTCAGGGCTGCTCTCCAGCCAGTCACTGCCCAGCCTGTATTTGTGCTTGGGATTGCCTCGACCCAAGATGCAGGACCTTGCACTTGATCTTGTTGAACCTCCTGAAGTTGGCTTGTGCTCACCTCTGCATCCTGTCCAGGTCCCTCTGGATGCCATCCCTGCCCTCCAGTGTGTCTGCTGCACCACACAGCTTGGTGTCATCAGCAAACTCACTGAGGGTGCACTCAATGCCTTTGTCCATGTCACCCACAAAGATGTAGAACAAGACTGGTCCCAGGACTGATTTTGAGAGTTTGTTTTGTTTTGGCTTGTTGTGGTTATTTGGTGTGTACACTGCTGGCTCATGTTGAGTCTCTTGTCCACCAGTACTTCTTCCTAACATCCAGTTTAAATCTTCCCTCTTCCAGTTTAAACCCATACCCCTTGCTGTCATTACAAGACCTTGTAAATAGACCCTTCCCAGCCTTCTTTTCTGTAAATAGACCCCTTTCAGATACTGGAATGCTACTATGAGGTCTCCTTGAAGCTTTCTCTTCTCCAGGCTGAAGAGCCCCAACTCTCATAGCCTGTCCTCACAGCAGAGCTGCTGCAGCCCTCTGAGCATCTTTGTGGCCTCCTCTGGACCTGCTCCAACAGTTCCATGTCCTTCATGTTCTCCAGCCCTCTGAGCATCTTCAGTTAAGGATGAATTAGTTCATCTTTCATAAAGCATGCATGGAAGGGGCTGGTGGTACTCCCTGTGTTTCAGCAGCCCACAACCTTGCAACATGCTGGGAAGAATACAGCATTTTCCCTCAGAGCTGTGTTTGTACAGGAGCTTCTTTCTTGTGTCTGTTGCTGTTACTGGTGATGTACCCCGAACGGCTGTGTGGCAGGGTCTGCAGACTTGAGAAAATACAGGTGCAAGGAAGATCCATAATGTGTGAAATTTAGCAACTGGAAATTTCTCAGAGCTTTATGAATGTGTATTGGGCTTTCTAGAGTATAATGGTTTGAAATCAAAATAGAATAATGTGAACTGAGAGTCATAGAATCATAGAATGGTTTAGGTTGGAAGAGACCTCAAAGATCATCCAGTTCCAACCCCCTGCCACAGGCAGGGACAGCTCCCACTAGATCAGGTCGCTCAAGACCTCATCCAGCCTGGCCTTGAACACATCCAGGGAGGGAGTCACTGATACCACATTGAAGCTAAGCAGACTGAGGCACCTGTTGGAAAGGAAAGCAGAAGAGGGCAAGGAGCCCAGAACTTGACACAGAAACACCCCTATGAAACTTCACTATCTTGCTTATTAACCAAGTGCACACTGTAAAAAGCACAGGCAAAAGAAGCTACAGTAGCTAAAGGGACATTTCAATAAATACAGGCTCAGAGGTGATGGATCACCTGCATCTGATTCCTTCTTTGCTACTGGTCACACAACGGTTCGAGTGCTCCCTACTCTGTGTTCAGCATCTTTCTTTGAGCCCTCAGGAAAAAGATGTAACAGGCAAACCAGAAAGCTATACTGGCAGAGAAAAACAGATATTTTGATTTAGTGGTCTAAAGAAAGGGAAAGTGTGAGTACAGTCAGAGGTGATGGCAGGCCACTTGAGATGAGGAAGGAAGCCTTGGATTCCAGTTTTACTGTCAGTGGCGGCTTAGTATAAAGACCAGAGCTGTTTCAACAGGAAGGCATTAGATATTCCAGGATAGTCAGTAGTCTTGTTTGTCATCTGAGATAGGCAGATAAAGGATAGAACTAAAGCTGCATAAATCTTTTAACCACTACTAACCTGTTTGGTGGCCGCAGTTGTGCAGGGCTTGAATATTTGAGGATATTTTAAAACTGTCTGCCAAAGCAAAGCTCCTGTGAGAGCTCAGTGAGGCAACAACTATTTTGCAAATCCCACTGGACTTCAAGAATGAGCAAATTACCAAGGTTCTGGGCATATCTAGCTGCAGGTTTTTGTTTGTTTATTGGGTTTTTTTGCAGTTTAGACATTTTACAATCAAATATTTAAATGGGACTAGGCAAAAAAAAAAAATGAGGAGGAGGCTGAAAATCTGTGTTGGAAACTTAGGTCTTGGAGGGTGCAGGTAAGCATCTATTCCTTCATGGATGCGGCTGTAACCTTGAAGTGGCTCTCCAGCACTGTCTGTGAATTTAGAATCATAGAATCATATAATGGTTTAGGTTGGAAGGGACCTCAAAGACCATCCAGTTCCAACCCCAACACCTCCCTCTAGAAGGGGTCACTCAAGGCCTCATCCAACCTGGCCTTCAACACCTCCAGGGAGGAAGCAAACACAACCTACCCTGGGCAATCCATTCCAGTGTCTCATCATCCTCACTGTAAAGAACTTCCTCCTAACATCCCTTTTAAATCTCCCCTCTGCCAGTTTAAACCCATTACTCCTTGTCCTGTCATTACCAGACCTTGTAAGTAGTCCCTCTCCAGCCCTCCTGTAGGCCCCCTTCAGATACTGGAAGGCTACTATAAGGTCTCCTCAAAGCCTTTTCTTCATCCATGTTTAGATTTCAAAGCTGGATGTGTTTAGATCAGAGTTTTTCACTGAATAAAGATAATAAATTCCAAGCTGTCCCCCTTCATATTCCAAATAAAACACAGTAAGTTTAAATGTGTTCGTTCTGATTTCGTAAATGTTTAACAAGGATTGCCTGTTTGGGCCATTGAAAAGCCTGGATTCAAACAATCAAAATCACATTGTTCCTTCAGAAACACTTAATGAAGAAAATGATAACAAGTAATGGGATCTTTTAATTGCCCCTATGTTTTTGAGATGGTGTTGGTGTTTTTTTCCCTAGCATTTAATGCCTACTTAGTTTATACTGCTAGACTCTTATTGGCAGAGAGGGAACTAAGGAATTCAAATTACTGATTTAAAAAAAGAGAGATTCTCTCAAACTTGCATGGGTTTTAGGGCTTAAGGTAGTGATGCATGGGTTTTAGGGCTTAAGATAGTGATGTAAACCTGTATTTTTGTCTCCTGAGGGTTTGTTGTGGAAGGCTAATAGGCCTATTAGATGTCCTGGCTTGCCCCACCCTTCTGCTGATGGGGGAAGCAAGGGCAGGAGGAAAACAAAGGCTTGGGCCATTATATCCCCTCCCAAAGTGTTAAAAAGGTACTCATAGGTGTTTAGGTACTTGTGAGTGTCTTGCCCAAATAAGGAAAGTAAGCCCTGGCTCACTTATATTGGTCAGCTCTGCAAATGCCATTCTGATCTGTGAATCTCTGTGGTCAAAGGAGCCATTGCACTCGGGCAAATGATATAAATTGAGCCAAGTTGCAAGCAGTTGTGCTGCTCTGTGCTGCCTCTGCCTCACTGCTCTGCCTCAGTATGTACTGCTCTGCCTCAGTATGTACTGCTCTGCTCTACATTCTTCTCTATGGACTGATTGGCTTGGACAAGGCTGTCTGTTCTGCCTCCTGCTTCAGAGCAGCTTAGTCCTGATGTTTTGGGCTTGAACAACCTGGAAACGTAAGTGCCTGAAGTTTCCCAGGAGAAGGCATTAAGTGTCTCACGCTGTGGTGAGAAGTGCCACTGACATTGTGCTCTGCACATCTGCAAGAGATCCTGCCTGCACCTTTGCAAACCTCTGTGCCAAGAGGAACCAGGATCAGGTCAGAGATCATCTGCCTCTTTCCCAGCACCCTGCTAAAGTCAGGGAAGATCTGGAAGCCTCTCAACTGCTATCAAGACACCGAGCAGCTCTAACACTGCCAAAAATGAGCCAGGGACTACCTCTGAATTCTACTCCACTGCTGTGAGTAAAACAGACTTTCCCTAGGACTCCAGACTGCCTGTTTATAAGCAGGGCAAAGCCATTTTGTGGCTAAACTTGTCCAATGTTCTGATTCTGATAAATTAATTAATTGCCCAGTAAGCATCCCTGTGAAGATTTTCTCAACCTAATTAGAACCCAAAATCTAAGTAGTTTGTACATAGTTTGTGGGTGAGACTCTTGGAAATAAAATAACTGCATGTTTTATAATTCCTGTCTTGTTAAATGCCCACAATCAGTTCAGGGTTAAGGCTGTTGCTCCTTTCTTAAGGGAAAACCTAAAGGATGCTATGAACATAAGCAAAATTGACACTGCTCTGGAAGCGCTGAGGAATCTTTCTCCTGATCCCAGCGATGGAAGAAAACCCCATGGAACAAACATGGGTTTTAGGGCTTAGGTCTCAAGAGTAACTTTGAATACTGTAGAGATAGTGATGTAAAGCTGTGTTTTGTCTCCTAAGGGTTAAGCCTAGTGCTCCTTTCTCAAGAGAAAAACAAAAGGATGCTATGAACATAAGCAAAATTCACACTGCTCTGGAAGCACTGAGGAAGATTTCAGCGATGGAAGAAATCCCCATGGAGCAGACAAGAAGACAAGCATCATTTTTTCTTCCTTTCTTGGACACTGGGCCAGCCAAGCTCTCTGTGTACACAGGCAGTGTGCTTTCCCAGGGCAGTGGATGGTACAGTGTGTCTTCTCTTACTTAACCAGGTCCCTCCTTAGGTCAGGAACGCATGCCCTAGGAAACTCCTTGAGCTGCTTTCTTACTTATATTGGGGCCCTGCACTACCCTAAATCAGCCAAAACTTGCAAGGTACCAGCTGGCCTCGAGTGTTGTGTTACAAATAACACACAACAATATTCTTCCAGAGGGGACATCCGCCTTTCTGTGACCGTGTAATTCCTTCTGCTATTAATGGGAGCTGCTAAAGAGCGAGGATAAATCTCAGAAAACAGTGACTACAGCATGACGCATGTGCTTAGTTTGGGATGCCAGGCAAATGCAAGGGGCTTTTTTTTCTTTCTTCAAGGGCCATAAAACAGTTAAGGGAAATGCTGTTGTTTCCCAGGGCCGTCAGAAACGAAGCTGAAAGACCAGCAAACATTTTTGTTTTTTAACATTGCACGTTTCTCTCACTACCGACTGCAGTGAAGTTTTTAGCTCAGTGCCTCTAAAAATGCAAAAGGAAAGCACTCCTGCCATTATTGCTATTATAGATTACCAGTGATGTACAGGTAGGTAAACCATACCATGTAAGCATCATGCTTTTCCATCTAAAATAAGATCATTGAGTGGCTTTTAATTTTCAGGGAGCAAATGAGAAATTTTCAGAAATCAGAAAAAATGGTGAAAACTTGCCATAGGAATGTGTGTTCCTACATGTTCAGTACAATTTCCTGGAGCTCTGTCTAGTCCAACCTTGATTTCTTAATCAAAACTAGAGAGAAGTGAGAGGAAGTGATAGGAAGAGAATGTGATGGGAACCCAGGAATAGCAAACACCAGTCTAATCAGACACTGACTTGGATGAAGAAAGACACAGACTAAAGGCTCCTCTCCACTTAGTATTTACTTACTGCAGAAACTTAAGGAGTTCCATCTGAGAGGCTTATTTCATAAAATAAGAAGTGGTCTGATCTATAAATCTATTCATTCTAAGATAAAGAGGATGGAATGAAAAGGAACTGAAGCTGTCTCTCATATGCATCTTGAGCATTCAAAACAGCGTGCTGCTATGATGGGTCAACTTTGACTGGCTTTTTCTTTACCTGGTTTTACGAATAGAGCTTCAAGGAATCTTAATTTCATAGGGGGAATGTTTATGAAAACTTGACAAGTTTCACTGGACAAGAAGCATGTTTCCTGCTCAATTCCACAGCAGGAGTCTTTATTCTTTACATTAAGAACTTACTGCACTGTGACAGCCTGCATTTTGACTTTCTTTTGCTGATACTAAATCAATAATTTTCCTTAAAAATCCCCAGCTAAGTAAGCCTTATCAGAAACCTGGGCTGCCATAATTATGATTGTCAGGGTTCTCGAAATTAATTATAACTTCAAGCTGTGACAGCACCTAAAATAGCAAGAGCTGCTGGTGATCCAAGAATCACTCACAGCATGTCCAAGCTAGTCTCTGGCAGAGAGCATATGCAACTTAAAAAAAGAACATAACCCTTTAGTCCCATGTAAGCAATTAAGTTCTTTGTGGAAATGTCAGGCTATAAGAAGACCTTTCCATCGTTTACATACNTGTCAAACAAAGTATAAAAATAATCAGAGACTGGTGGCCCAGGTTGCTGACACTCTAGGTGGTATAGAAGTGGGTGAAATTTAACAGCACCATGCTAACTTTAATTTCATTGTTGCAGTGCTTCTTGCTAATGTCCTAAATGCAGTGTTCNACTGAGAACTGACTTTAATTTCCCTCCCTCCATTTTTATTAGAGGGCAGCTAAAAAACAAAACAACAAACAAATAAACAAAAAAAGAGAGATGATTCCTGCCAAGTCAGACCCCATGATTCTTATAGTAGGGGGAGNTGTCCTAAATGCAGTGTTTGGGGGGGTTAAAAATATGCCATAAGTCTGTGTTTGCTCAGGGCTGCCTCCAAATGCTAATGGACAGGATTTTTTCTTTCATCACACCAAGTGTAAATATCATTGCTGTTATATTAACCCATGCTATCTGTGCCTTCTCTCCACTGCTCTTTTATTTGAGAGACAATGACTTATTCCTCTGTCTCTGTCCACTCCTCCTGCTCTTCTGAGCTTCAACAAGATGCCTCAAGTCTTGAGCTTGATGAGCCTACCAGTGTCTAACTGAAAAACAGGTCAGTAGAATTGGAGGCAAGTGTCACTTAGCTAATAGTCGAGACTGAATGTCTTTGCTTCTGGAGTCTTGCCTCGGCTTGGATTTGATAGGAAATGCTAAGCCAGTCCCGTGACTTTCTGTGCTTCAGTCTGTACATTGAGAGCAGTATTTATCCCTGTCATTGAAGAGTGGGGACACTCTGATAAATGGTAGTTGTATGAAATCCTTGGGTTAAAAAAAAAAATAAAAGTACTTATATAAAAACTCAAACACAGACAATTCATTTATAAGATGGAGTAAGTATTGTGAGATATAGTGATTTTGTTTGCTTATTTTCGTTTATTCTCAGTGTCTTTCAAACATATTCATGTAACGTAGGCTATAATTCTGGATTGTCAGATGTTATTGTATTAGTCTAGAATTCAGAAGAGTTAACTTCATTTGTGTTTTGCCTTTCCATTCCTGGTCTGTCTTATGTATTTGGATTGGAAGCTCTTTGCAACAGGAGTTACTGTAAGGTGTCTGTGGTACCTGATGAGTCAGTCTTATTTTGGCCCCGTTGGCTCTGCCATAACACATAGTGCTAAAATTTGATCAATTTAGTGTTTAGATTTACAACTGCAGTCTGATGGAAACTTCGTCTGAGAGACTATCCTCTTACACTGGCAGAGTCTGCACTGAAGTGTTCCACGAAGTCAAAGCAAAAAAAAAAAAAAAGTGAGAAAATGTGTGTGATGTCAGTGCTGCTGCAATATAAAGCTGTGACCATAAATCTCCAGTAAACAAGTAACAAACACTGAGATCACTGAATTAGGTTCCACTGGACCCCTGTATTGATTGTACTCTTTGTGACCATAGCCACTGAGTGCTGCCTTTCTCTTCAGCCTGCTGAGTGGGCTAGTGATCATAGAATCATAGAATGGTTTAGGTTGGAAGAGACCTCAAAGATCATCCAGGTACAACCCCCTGCCATAGGCAGGGACACCTCCCACTAGATCAGGGTGCTCAAGACCTCATCCAGCCTGGCCTTGAACCCCTCCAGGGAGGGAGNCCAATGCCATAGGACAGAGTGAAACCATGGCTTACTAAATGCATCCATAGCTATGAATGGAGGTGATCTTGTTGTGACCTTCCAGTAGCTGAAGGGGGCCTACAAAAAAGCTGGGAAGGGATTTTTTAGGTGATCAGGGAGTGACAGGACTAGGAGGAATTGAGCAAAGCTGGAGGTGGAGAGATTCAGATTGGACATGAGGAGAAAGTTCTTCAGCATGAGATTGATGAGGCCCTAGAACGAGTTGCCCAGGGGGGTGTTTGGAGCCACATCCCTGGAGGTGTTTGCAGCCAGGCTGGATGAGGCTCTGTCCAGCCTAATCTAGGGTAGGGTGTCCCTGCCCATGGCAGAGGGGGTTGGAATTGGATGATCCTTGTGGTCTCTTCCAACCCTGACTGATTCTATGATTCCATGATTCTATGAGTCTGGAGGGTCTCCTCATCCATGCTTTCATTTTAAGTGCGTTAGTATAAAAGGCAGTAGCACAAATTGGGATTAATTCCACCGATTTAGCACAGTTTTGGGGCTGCTCTGGGAAACGTGTCAGCAAAGACTGGCCAAGAGAATCTTCACTCTGCCTGCTGAAGCTCAAAACTAGGGAAGAAAGAGACTGTTCAGTCCACCCTCCTCCTTGGTTTGTCTGCAGTGCCATCAAAGGAAAGGTGACCACAGTGTCCCTGCAGGTGTTAAAGAGGCGTGTACATGTGGAGCTTCAGCATATAGTTTAGTGGTCATGGTAGTTGGCTTACAGTTGGACTGATGATCTTAAAGGGCTTTTCCAACCTCAATGATTCTATGATTCTGCCAAGTCAATTTTACAGTGATTGCTGAGAAGCAAAAGAATGGCACTCATCAACTCAGCCCTAGCCCAGGGCTGACCCAGCAAGCCCAAAGCAGAAAATTCTGTATCACATTACCAAAATCCTGAACAATTTCAACTCATTTCTCATTGTTTAGACTATAAATAGCTTCATTCCAGGCATTTTCAGGTGATGCAACAGGCTAAAGGCCACCAGAGAGGAGAGCACCCTCTCCTCAAAGCCAGTATCCAAATGCTTGCTTTCAAATTCCACATCCAGTGATTTACCTTGAAGGCCACCTGCCAGAGGTGGTATTTTGCTGACATTCCAATAGGCTCTGGCTGTTTTTTTGCACTATGGAACTGTGTTTCCCTCAGGCTTCACGGGGAAACAATGGCATACCCTCCCAAGGATTAGGGAAACCAGGAGGCTAAGCAATAGCACACAAGTACCAAGGAGCTGACTTTGATGTATTGGTTATGACTCCACAGGAATTCCAAAGCCAAATCCCATGGATCCTGTTGTTGGCACGCAGAGGAAGCTTTCTCTCTGCCTTCCTTGCTGCCTTCAGCCTCTTTTTCATGAGGCAAGACAGGCAGCAAGGTTGTTGGACTGCCCTAGGCTCCAAGCCAGCACCTGCATGCTGAGCCCTGGACTGGAAGTAGTGGACCACAAAAGGCTTGCTGAAGCTGCTCCCAGCATGACTAACATATTATTCACTCTGACCTTTGAGTCCAATAAGAGCAGTGGTCTCGCTGCTTAGCCTGGTTGCTTATTGACTCCTCCTCTCACTAGCAGGTGCCATCTTCAGCATGGCCCAGGCTTCTGCGCATCTACTTCATCCCCCTTATTGCACTCTCTGAAGCTACAGCTAAGGCAATGGATGTTGGGGGAGGGACATCTCCTAAAGCCATTCTTCCCAAGGCGCGTTTGCAATCTGCTTCATGCTTGCCACCCTAGGTTCTGATGCCTTGAGTGGCTCAGGATATTCCTTCACTGCTTTCTTTGCTGAAAGTGGGAAGAGAGAAACTGACATTGGGGATGGGTGTGAAGTGGATGGGGCCAATCTCTTTTCCGTGGTCAGCTGCAAGAAAACAAGGAGCAACAGCTACAAATCTCAACACAGGAGGTTTCACCTTAACATGAGGAGAAACTTCTTTGCGGCGAAGGGTGACAGAGCACTGGGACAGGCAGCCCAGGGTGGTTGTGGAGTCTCCTTCTCTGGAGACTTTCAAAAGCCACCTGGATGCATTCCTGTGTGAATGCACTACCTGCTTTGGCAAGGGGTTTGGACTCGATGACCTCTGGGGATCACTTCAGCCTCTAAGGTTCTGTGATTCTGTGACATTGGATTTTAATTTCACGCAGAAACGTAAGGAGGTGTCGTCATAGCATCTCGGATCGTTTACACAAACAAGTCGTTCCTATGGAGTCTACATAAACAGGATTAAGAAAAAGAGTGATGGGGGAGAGTGTATTTTCAGTCTGGTAATGGCTAAATTGCAGCCAGACACAATTGCCAATTGTGTCTGCTTTTTATCTCTCTAGTAAGGTACCTAAGGGACATGACTAATTGTAGAGGATGACTTTTTTGTTTGTTTTTTGTTTTTTTGGGGGGGGGTTTAAAAGATATATGTAGTTAATACATACATTTAAAAGTCAAGCCTTGCAGTAATAGCAGAGCAAGTCCTGCTTAGGAAGGCTTTTAACAGTTATCAGCAATTCTTTAGAAAACAGCCACAGTTTACATATGCAGCCAGTTGCTTTCTAATTGCTACAGCAGGCTACCACTGGGAAGAACAAAGGAAATATTTAGCACATCGTAAATTCTTCTGCAGCCCTGCGGAGTGGCTGGAGTTCAGATTACACGTTTATAACCAACATTTGAGAGCAATTTCTCCTCCGCTTTGAGAAAGTGAGTGGGGAAAAGTTGTTCAACACTTTCTTCAGATGCCTGAAGTGATGTGTATCTGAAAGAAACTCGGGGTCAAAATTCCCTTCCGCTTGTCTTTTCATTCAGGCTTGTAAGATATTGTAATATATTGAAAAAAAAACACCTTTTCGGATCGTTGCTGCTGTTATTATAACTACTACCTCCCACCTCCATGGCTGTTGCGGATGATTTGCTGAAACCTTGCAAAGCTCATCAGTATTTGCTTCCACCGGTATTAAGGATCTTGTAGATGCTGCAGGGGTGTGTGTGCTGGTGACCGGATGGGAGGTATTAGTCTCCCTGAGTGGGTACTTAATCATGTCTGTGTCTTGTGAATGAGGTGTTGAGGTTCTGACAATTGTAAAGATTTCATGATCTAGCAGAAAATATGCTCTGGCCAGCTCAAGACCCCCCCTTAGTTTCAATTCAAGGTCACTTCAGACAGTGCTCAAAGTTCTCTCAGCTTCACACAGAAAATATTTTCCGTTCAATGTTCCCAATATTAAATACTGTTATATTGTCAATTTAAGTAATATGTGTTAGCATTAATAATATTTTTTTAAATATTCAATTATTAATATGACAATTCTCTAATTAATAATATTAATATAATGTAGCTGTCTAATTAGTAGCTGCTGGTAAGGTACAAGAAATATAAACAAGAGAATCATCTGTGTTACAGTTATTCAGTGCTATAGGGTGAATGGGTGCTAACCTATAATTTCTTTGAACTTCTCTTTAAATTAAAAAATATCTTAAAACTTAAGTCATGCTATATGTTTGTCTGTATCTCCTTTGGAAGGTTTTATTTCCTGCGGCAGGGGGTGTGGAGTGTGTCAGTACTCCAGAGAGTTAGTCATCATTACAGTGACAAAGGGACAAGA
>VWZI01002417.1:527-12504 GCA_013396835.1 Psilopogon haemacephalus
CCTAAAGTCTAGGGTTGTAAGCTTAGAAAACGTCCTCCTGGTTGCCCTGAGGATCTTAAATTCAACTGTTTCATGGTCACTGCAGCCAAGGCTGTGCATGAGCCTCACATTGGTCACCAGCCCTTCCCTGTTGGTGAGAACAAGGTCCAGCATGGCACTTTTTCTTGTTGGTTCCCCTACCATTTGGAGGAGGAAGTTGTCATCTATGCAATCCAGAAACATCCTCGATTCCTGATGCCTTGCTGTGTTGTCCCTCCAGCAGTTGTCAGGTTGGTTGAAGTCCCCCATGAGGACCAGGGCTTGTGACCTGAAGGCCACTTCTATTTGCTTGTGAAGGGCCTCATCTGCTTGGTTCTGCTGGTCAGGTGGCCTGTAGCAGACCCCTACAGTAACATCACCCTCCTCTGTCTTCCCTTTAATTTTAACCTATGCACTCTCAACCAGATCATCATCCTTCCTCAGATGGAGCTGCACTGATTCTAGCTGGTCACTGATATACAGACCAATGCCTCCTCCTTTCCTTTCCTGCCTATCCTTCCTAGGAGCTGGAGTGAGAAGAATTCATCAGTAGGCTCCCCTTGGTCAGGCAACCTATAGTGGACTCCTACTACAAGGTTACCTTCAGAAACATTCAGCATTCTCCCTATGGGAGAATCCAGCAATTTTGTGTTTCACTAACTCTTCTGAGCCTCTTAAAAGCAAAAAGTTCCGCTTTTTTTTTATTTTATTTTTTTTTATGATGGAAAATTACTATTTAGATGGATGAACTAAATATATTTTTCTGTTTCCCCTTATCAAAAAGAAGCCTGAAATATAGTTTGAGACAGTTGAAGGTAGTAAATTGACTCCAGAGATTGGTTCCACTTCCAGTTGCTTTATGCATTTTTTTTTCCTTTTGTATGGACTCTTTTCTCAGCCCTGAGCATCCAGCACAGTTTCTTTTGAGCATCAAAGATACTGCAGTAGGACTTGTTTTGTGGAGAAGAGCTCTGTGGTCTGTTTACAACACCTACCCTTGTGTCACTGCATAACCTTGGGATGGTGCTTAATGCCCATTTGCAGTGTTTTCCTTCCTCAATATGTTACTGTGCTCTTGGTGCAAACTATCTGCTGTAAACTCTCCAGGAAAAGGTCCATCCATTAAACTGTGAATGCAAACAGCCACACTCAGCAGGGCTGTAATCTGACTCTCAGCTTCCCAGGGTAAGAATAACACCAGTAGTAAATAGTGCCATGTTTCCATCTGATTGTGCATGTTTTGTAGAAGACTTAATTTCAAAATGTATACGTTTTGCAGCGCCTTATTTGTCTCAATACTCCAGTGAAATATAATAACAAAATACATTTATGCTAAACTGTGCATCATATATACAAATTAGCTCATGTACAGAGGACATTTGAACATTTTTCAGGTAAACATCATCATGCAAATGGACGTCCAAGAGACTGAAAGCATGGATGTGATCTCAGATACAATTTACCTTGCGTTTCCATGGGCTTTATAATCTGTTAAAAGCAAGCAGAGGATCTGTGGCTATCAAAAGACCACCATTAGCTTTTACCTGGTTATTGACTTCCAAGGGTCTTCCTGATTTATAGATGAAGTTGGGAATATGTCTACTGTGACGGTTTGGAAGTTGCCCACCCCTCCAGACTTTTGAATTCACCTGGACTAGACTCAGCCAACTAGAAGTTAAGGAATGAGGCTTTATATTCACAGCTTAGCAAATACACAAACCGATATTTACAATACAGATACTTACAGCTATATACAGAAATATACAAGTTAAAAGTAATACAGAAACACAATACTCCTCCCAGAAATCAGAGTTCCCAGGAAGGGATCCCAGCCACCCTTCCACCTTCTTTTCACCCTCTAACCTTATCCCAGAATCTGCCTTACATGCAAGGTGTGTTGGAAAGATAGGCGAAGGAGGGTTAGAACCAGAATGATAAGTTGGGTTACACAGATCCAAGCAGAAGCCAGGGAGAGAGACAGGCTCTGACAGACAGACCCAGACTGTCTTATCTATGTTTGTGTCCTTGCTTTTATACACCTCAGCAAACCTATGAGAAAACCATTGTTTTCTTTTCACATCCTATAATCTAATTTTCCTCATTAAAATATTCCAGTTAGCCTCAAAGTAGCACATCTACACATAGGCATCAAGCATGTTTAGAGATGTATAGTGTTAATGTCACACAAAGGTGAAGTGCCTGGAGTTACACCCAATCTAAGCTTCCTGGGACATATAATTTCTGTGTTACTGAGAGAAAGCTACTTTTTTTTGCTTTTACTTCTGCAGAATGAAACAATATACTTCTGTGTAGGCTGCTTTTCTTACCACTTCAAGTTTAATAATGCAGCTTGTTTCACTTGCTCCTGCCCTTTTTCTGAGCAACAGAAATTATGCGACATAATCTGGGTGGAGTGAGCTGGGAATGGTTCCCAAAGGATCTGAAGAGAATTCCCAAACATGAGAGGTTAATCCAAGCTGACATGCCTTCAGCAGAAACACTCCTCCTTGCATATTCACTTGTGGCTTACAAATCTCCAGGACAGCATCAGCTCATTTAACAGGTGCTGTTGCCTGCTTGCTTCCCGGCCTGGCAAGCATAGTTCCTGGAGCTTGGCTGAAAAAAACTTTGCCACTGGGAGGCTATGTTCACATATGAAGATCTTTGTTTCTTGTTCTGTATTTTTAGTGTATCATTTTCAGTGGCCTATTCATGTGGCACTGCATCTCAGGCATGGGTTGTTCTCTTCAGTACAATCAAATAATTAAGAATGAAAAGCTTTCAGCATTACACAGCTTTAGAAAATACGTTATTAATGAAGAATACAAACACAGTTTTTAATTACTCCACACTCTTTATTCTTTGCTTTGATTGTTTCTACCTCTGATTATTTCTATCACTGTGTCCCTCAGCCAACCATCTCTTTTGACTTTTCTTCCACCAAAAAGGAAATGGAAAGGGAAAAGAGGAGAAAGGAGAAATAAATTACATATCTATTTTAAAATTTAGTTTTAATAAATTTACCTGTTTTCTCAAGCACTTGGAGGACTCATCTTAATTTGTTTAGTGATATTAGTGATTAAAAAAAAAATCTCAACATTGGCTAATGTGGCATTCTGAATACTCTGCACTTCAGGCTCTGACACGAGGATTAACTGTGTGTAGTACAACCATAAATGGCATGATCACACTCATACTGAACTTTGGTCTCTTTGACATCATGCTAATACACCTTTGCGTGAGGCAGTGAGTGAAATGATAGAATCATGAAATAGTATTAATTGGAAAAGACCCATCAGATCATCAAGTCTAAGGCTGCCAAGTCTATCAGTACTAGCTCTACCGATACTAGGGTTAAATCATGTCACTCAAAAACATTAGTGTGTCTTTCAAGCACCTCCAGGGATGGTGATTCAGCCACCTGCTGGGAGAGCTTATTTTGGTGTTGGATAACACTTTCAGTGAAGACCTTTTACCTAATATCCAATCTAAACCTCCACAACACAATTTGAGACCATTTCCTCCTGTTCTATCACTTGATATTTGGGAGAAGAAATCAACATCCACCTCACCACAATCTCCTTTTAGGTAGTTGTTGAGAGAGGTAAGGTAAGGTCTCCCCTCAGCCTTGTCTTCTCCAGACTAAACAATCCCTGTTCCTTCAGCCACTCCTTATAAAGATCTGTTTTTCAGGCCCTTCGTAAGTTTCATCGCTCTTGCCTGGACACAGCCCAACAACTTAGTATCTTTATTCCAGCAAGAAACTCAAAACTGAACACAGGATTCAAGTTCACCAGTGCTGCATACATGGGAACAGTCAAATTCCTTCTCTGTTTGGCCATGCTATTCCTGGTCCAGGCCAGGATGCTGTTGCCTTTCTTGGCCACCTAGGGACACTAATAGGTCATATTCAGCCAGCTGCTCATCGTACCCTCAGGTCTTCCTCTCCTGGGCAACTTTCCAGCCACTCTCCCCCAAGTCTCTAGCACTGCCTGGGGTTGTTGTGACACAAATACAGGACCTGGCACTTGGCCTTTCTGAATCTCATACAACTGGCCTTGTCCCATTGATCCAGCCTCTCCAGGTCCCTCTGTAGAGCCTTCCTACCCTCAAGCAGATCAGTGATCCCTTCTAGCTTAGTGTTATCCACACCAGCCTCATTGTTGGGAAGGTGATGGAGCAGATCACCTTGAGTGCCACTTGGCAGCATGGGCAGGGCAACCAGGTGATCAGGATGTGGCAGGTTGCCTTGTTAAACTTATACAACTGGCCTAAATTCATCAATCCAGAATATCGAGATCCCTCTGCAGAGCCTTCTTACCTCTGAGCAGAACAACATTGCCCTCCAGTTTGGTGTCATCTGCAAATTTGCTCAGAGAGCATTCAATCCTCTCATCCAGATCATTGATGAAGATATTAAACAAGACTGTCCCCAAAACTGGCCTTTTGTGACCATCTGCCAGTGGTATTTAACCACACTCAGCACCATTCCTTGAGCCTGGTCAGCCAGACAGTTTTTTTACCCAGGAAAGCATTCACCCATCCAAGCCATAAGGAGGGAGTTTCTCCAAGAACATGCTAAGGTGTGTGGTGTCAAAGGCTTTCCTAAAATCTGGATAAACCACATCCACAGCCTTTCCTTCATCCCCTGAATGGATCACCTTGTTGTTGAAGGAGATCAGGTCTGCCAAGCAGGACTTGCTCTTCATGAACCCACGCTGACTCGGTCTGGTCACCTCACATACTGCGTAATTGCCCACAAGATTATTTGCTCCATGACCTTCCCTGGCACCAGTGTCAGACTGACAGGCCTGTAGTTCCCTGGGTCCTCCTTCTGGGTCTTCTTGTAGGTAGGCATCGTGTCTGCCAGTCTCTACTGAGCTGGGACCTCCTCAGTTAGCCAGGACTGATGGCAAATGATGGAAGCTGGTTTGGTGAGCATTTCCACAAATTCTCTCAGTACCCACAGGTGGAAGCTATCCAACCCCATAGACTTGTGCATAAGTGGTGCAGCAGGTCACTAACCATCTCCTCCTCTATTCTGCTTCCCATCTCTATCTTGCAGCTTGGGGAGGCTGGATGTCCAGTGAACATCTGGTCTTACTACTAAAGATTGAGGCAAAGAAGGCATGGAGTAACTCAGTCTTTTCCTCAAACTTTACCAACAAAGGGCAGAGATTCTCCTCAGTCCTCTGCCTATTAGTAGAAGAATTTCCTGTTTTCTGTGATAGCTAGAGATTAATTAATTTCCAGCTAGGTTTTGGCCCTTCTAATTTTCTCCCTTCATAGCCTCACAACAACTTTGTAGTCCCCCTGATTGGCCTGATGCTTCTTCCAATGACCACAGACTCCTTTTCTCCCTAAGCTGCAACCAAATCTCTCTGTTCATGCAAATCATCTCCGCTTCTGACTCAAGTTTTGGCACATAGAGATGGCCTGTTCCTGTGCCTTTAAGACTTCCCTCTTGCACAGTGTTCAACCTTTCTGGACTTCTTGACCCTTCAGGACCATCTCCCAAGGGACACCATTGGCCACTGCTTGATGGAAGTCCAAGATGGCAGTTCTGCTCTCCCTCCTCTTTACTTCTCCAAGTAGCCAAGACAGCTGCCAACTATTACATCACCCACAAGTCCTTCTCTGTCCACAAACTGCAGATCCAGCAGGGAGCTTTCCCTAAGCTAGCTTTTTTTTGCCAGCTGTATCAAGCAGTTCTCCTTCACACACTCCAGGAACCTCTGTGCCTGCTCCCTCTTTTCTGTGTTAGAGTTCCAGCAGACATCAGGGAAGTTGAAGCTCCCCATGACAGCAAGTGCTAGCAATCATGAGCCTTCTCCCAGATGCCATCTATATCTTCATTCTGGTTGTGTGGTCTATAACAGACTTCTGCAGGGATATCTGCCTTGTTGAGGTTTCCTGTGATTTTTGCCTGTAAACACCCAACCCTATTGACAACAACACAACCTGTTTTCTTTGTATTAAGATAAAATCAAAACACTCCCTGGCATACAAGGCCACTTTACCATCTCTTCGTCCTTGCCTATTCCTTCTGAAGAGTTTATAGCCAATGGCTGTGGCACTTCAGGCATGTGAGAGACATCCCACCGTGTTTCTCTGATGTCCACTGTATCTCAGCTTTCCTGATACACAGAGGCTTCCAGCTTCTCTTGCTTCCTATGCTGCGTGCTTTTAGTATAGATGCATTTCAGCTGGTCTAAAGGACTTGACACATCTTTTTTTCAGAAAGAAGTCTTAATTCCTGCCTGCCTGTTCTGAGGAGTTCCTAATTCTTCATAGCCCTAACATCTTTACTGCAGTGTGGGTTTCCGTTCTCAACCTGTACCAATACAGCCCACTGAAAGACCTCTCTAGAACACCATCCTTCAAATATTGGTGTGTTGCCCTCAGACTTATTTCTGGTAAGCTTGGTTTTGTGCCTTTCCTCCTTCAAATTTAGTTTAAAGCTCTTTCAGTGAGCCCTACTAGCTCCTGGGCTAGAATTCTTTCCCTCCCTTGAGGCAGGTGTGTCCCATTTGTTGCCGGCAGGCCTAGTATCCTGTAAATCAGCCCATGATTAAAGAACCCAAAGTCCTGCCAAAGACACCAGGCTTGGATCCAGGCATTGATCTTCTGGCTCCTTCTGTTTATTACCTCATCTTTCACTGCAACTAGAGCCATAGAAGAGAACCCTACTTGTGCTCCCAAACCCTTAACCAGTCTTCCCGAGGCCCTGAAGTCTCTCTTTATTGCTCTTGGGCTTCTTCGTATTTCATCACTGCCTGTCTGGAAGGTCAGCAGTGGATGGTAGTCTGATGGTCATGCTGGGAAAGAAACTTTTCCCTTTACATCACTAACCCAAGTCCTAGGAAGGCAGCAGACTTCCTAAAGATATGGGTCCAGTCTGTATATTGGTCCTTCTGCTCACTTCAGAAGGGGGTCTCCCATGGCAAGGAGTCATCTTCCAATTCTTTGCTGAAGAATTTTGATGTAGGTTGAACCATCATCTTTATCATCATCTCTTTTTTTGCAGAGTGTCATAGCTGTTTAGCTAGGGCAGCTGAGAAGTTGGGGTAGTTGCTGGGGTGACTGTGGCACTGGTCAGGATCTTGCTGCCATTTCCCACTATCTTCTGAGTCACTACATTTAGTGAAGCAATAAAAGCACAGGGGGCTCTCCATAAGGGGAGCTCTGTCTGCCTCAGGTTTGTCTCACAGGGAGCAGTGTGTGACTCCAAGAGTTTCTCCCTTAGGTCCCCTGGTTATTCAAAACCTGCTTACCTTTTCTCCACCACTAAATGGTCCTCTACTTGAGCACACCTCTGATAGGTGTGTTCTCTGCTCCCATCTGACATTGGCCTAAGAGTGGGGCACACCCTTCAGGCCTATACCTGGGTGGCAGCATTTTTCCACTGAAGCTCTGTCTGAGATGCATCAGCAGACTTGGCAGGTGCAGAGCTCAGGTATGCCATGGCCTTCTGCTGGGTGTATACTATCACTCCCTGGTTGAGCTTGACAAGCTTTAGCACCTTGCTTGCACATTCTCTGCTTGAATTGCTGTGCCAAGCACAACCACACCCCAAATGATGTCACATACCCTGTAAACTTGCTCAATGTGAAGCAACCTGGTTGCTGTGCACCTTCAGGGTTTCTTTTAAGGGTGTGGGTGTGGTTGCTGTTGCAATGGAAATGCCCACACCTGGTCAGCTTGTCCTGGGAGCCTGCTGGCTCCTGGTGGATCTCTCTCCTTCTCTTTCCTTGCAGGAAACTCCACTAGAGGAGACTGGTGAATGTGATGCCTGTTTATAAGAAAGGCTGTAGTTGGGATCCAGGAAACTGTATAAATGTCAGAACCAAGGAAGGTCATGGAGCAGGTCATCTTGAGAGCCATCCCACGGCATGTCCAGGACAACCAGGGGATCAGGGCCAGTCGGCGTGGCTTTATGAAAGTCCTGATTGACCAACCTTATCTCTTTTTATGACAAGATGACCCACTTAGTGGATGTGGGAGAATCTGTGGATGCTGTTTACCTGGACTTCAGTAAAGTCTTCAACACAGTTCATCACAGCATCCAATAGGATGAACTGCCTGCCCATGGTCTAGACAGGCACACACTTTTCCTGAGTCAAAAATTGCCTGGATGGACAGATGCAAAGAGTGGTGGTGAATGGAGTTAAATTTGGTTGATAGCCAGCCACAACTTGTGTTTCCCAGTGCCCTGTACTGGGGCCAGTTCTATTTAGCACCTTTATTCATTACTTCAATTAGGGGATCGAATGCACCCTCAGTAAGTTTGCAGACAACACAAAGCTGGATGGACTGCTGGAAGTGGGGAAGGCTTTGCAGAGGGATCTGAACAGGCTGGATTGACAGAACAAGGCCAATTGTATGAGATTCAACAAGGCTAAGTCCTGTACTTGTGTTACAACAATGCCATGCAGGGCTACAGGCGTCAGAAAGCATATCTGGAAAGCTGCCTATTAGAGAAAGACCTGGAGATGCTGGTTGACAGCTGTCTGACCATGGACCAGCAGTGTGCCTCGGTGGGTAAGAAAGCCAACAGCAAACTGGAACTGGCCTGTATCAGATACAGTGTGGCCAGCAGGACCAGAGAAATAATCATGCTTCTGTGCTGAGCACGGGTGGAGCCTCACTTCTAGTACTGGTTTGAACCTCTCAGTAGAAGAAGGACATTGCATTACTGGAGCATGTCCAGAAAAGGACAACAAGGCTGGTGAGGAGTCTTGAACACAAGATTGACTCAATGAAATTTTGTGTGTTGATTGCATAAATGACATTTCATCAATGCTTCTAAAATTTTATGTCATGGATATTATATTTTCTATACATGCAGCTGAAAAGTTGCTCACCAAAAAGTTTCATGGCACATTTTAATTGGCAAACAGTCAGTCAGTGGAAGCCAGGAAGACAGACATGCAACTTCTCAGTGAAAATGTCAGTACTGAGAAACCACAAGAACAGATAAAGTGATATGAAAGATAAAGAAACAACTGACTTAAAAGTTCTGGAATAAAAATGCCTTAAAAGTAAAGAAAACACTTTTTAAACAGGCAAATGTGTCAATCTTATTTTCTTGCCTTACCTAGGAGAAAGCCTGTTAAAACTTAACTAGAGTCTGTAACCACCTAGCAGCTCTGAAAAGATTGTAAGT
Source organism: Psilopogon haemacephalus (assembly GCA_013396835.1). Taxonomy (NCBI): domain Eukaryota; kingdom Metazoa; phylum Chordata; class Aves; order Piciformes; family Megalaimidae; genus Psilopogon; species Psilopogon haemacephalus. The sequence goes on from VWZI01002417.1 coordinate 9,712, forward strand.
TTTGCTATCTCTCACACAAAGGATGATCCTAGATATTGATGTTAGAGCTAAAAATCAGCAAGCAGATAGATCTCTTTGCCTTTACAGAAAAATTTCTAATTAAAAGTGAGCTTATGCGTACTTTTTCAAGAAGACTCTGTTTTCCACGCAGAGGATATACACAGTCTTTGTATTTCATTGTGTGCACCACATTCCCTCTCATTCAGTTTGGATGGAAGAGGCTCAAATTCCAAAACTCGGAATTATTTTTGTTTTATTCAGAAGGAGTATTGAATTCTCTGCCCACTTCAGCCACCAAGATCTGATGGAAACTCTAGCTGGTGCAAAGTTCCTGCTTTTCCCTAGGTGTTGGCCTCCTGCCAGAGCACTCTTCCCATCCCTCATGTCCTGAGCAGCTGAGCTTCACAAAGACAGCTTGGCTGGGGACAGGCACCACCAGAAGGAGCAGAACACAAAGCAACTGAACTGCAGTCCTCTGATGCACTGTCAAGGCTTCAGCAGCCTCATATCACATGATCCAAACGGGAAATGTTTGGATGTCATTTTCCTGGCTACTATATGCGGGGGATGGGGGTGGGAGCTGCAGGAAGGCAGCAAGTACCAGAACCTTTCTATTGCAATGTAAGACCACTTTAGGGAAAAAAACAAACAAACAAACAAAAAGCCACAAACAAACAAAACACTTAGGCAAGAATCCAACTTTACACTTACCTTTGTACACATACCTGATGCAAACTCAAAGGGCTTGTCTTACCTTATCTGACATGGTGACCATGTCTACTGAGCTCTACTCCAGTCTTTAGAGAGGTACTAACACTTTCCACTAGAAAAGAATTGTTCAGCATAAGAAAATATATAACACAAGCAAATGGCAGGCAATTTCACCTGCCACTTTTGCTTCCTTTGAAAAGGAAAATAAGTATTAAATTAACAAAAAATACAATCATAGATTTCTTTTTTGGTTTTGCTTTAGTATGTTAAATTGATGAAACCGTTGTTCTTCAATTTTGAGATTCTATTTTGTATTTTTAGCATATTTTATATACTTTTCTCAATGCAGTGTTTTTCAGCATTCCTACTCCAGGTGCTGAATGGAAACTGTCAACATATTTAATCTACCAATCTAAATAACTTGTTTCACTCAAACACTGCAGCTACTGAAGTGATATCCCTATAAACATCTCATCATATGTCACTTCAAATAAATGTATGTATTTTCTATATAACATGCCTGCTTCAGTCTTCCTTCTGATTTTCACTTCACAATGGTAAAATACTGACTTCTTCATCCCCAGAATTTGTTGTTACACACCACAGTAGTGGGAGGTAGGGATCTTTGGTAGACTTTGATCAAGCAAGTGCAAGGATGCTAGTATAAAACTACCACAAAGGAGACTTAGTCTTCTAGAATTATCACGGATTTCAGACAGCAAATGAATGGTTGCTAATAGAAATCTGCCATTTATCATCAGTCGTGGCTCTCAAAACAAGAGAAACAGGTTGTTCTTTTCTGGTAGCATCATGTCTGACAGCTTGCAAAGAGTTGCCCAAGAACACCAGTATTCCCTGAGCATACTTGCTTCACTCCAGTGGTTCACAGCATTTGCAAACTTGGTTCTCACCATTTCTCTGTGGTATGATTTTTGCTGTATTTATGGGTCACCTCTCAGATGAACAAGGTGGAGCAAAAAGAGTGGAAGGGTTGTTTTATTTTTTTTTTTCAGCTGTTTGCCAATATAAAGAATATAAAGGTATGATGAGTAAAGTGTTCATGCTGCATTTCATTGAAATATCTGAAGTCAACTTCAGTCTGGACAAATAGCTTCAAAAGAGGAAAGGCTTCTGTTAGACTTTGCCATGAGGCATTTGATGTCCAAAGTTGTTGTTTTGGCAGATAAAAGCTTCTATGTCCTGTGCATAATTTTAAAAAACAAACAAACAAAACCTACAAAAACCGCAACCCAAAACCAAAACCACAATCCTTCTGTAGTCATTTATAGTCAACTTGAGCCACAGCTATTTTCTACATTTATTAATATCAAAAAGGTGGCTAATGCTTAAGCATGTCAGCTCCAAACAGAAGACATGTAGCTCTGCTGGATCTCTGTTTTTGTTATATGTATGCTGGGACTTGGTTCTTCATTAACTTATCTGAGAAAAGACATTAAATAAGTATTTTCTGATAGTTGGATTTATATAGAAAACAATAAGTAAATTCTAGATGACAAAGCAATCCAAACTAAGAGGCCAGATACAACAGCCCTTCACAAAATCTCCTTCCCAGGTATGTACGTAAACGCTTTATGAACATGAGATGAACTTCAGCAGGAGAAATTACACATATGCTTCTGAAACACTTTTGTGCCTCTCCCTGAAGACCAAGATTTATCTAGAACAGAGTCCCCAGAGAAGTTGTGGAGTATCCTTCTTGGAGACTTTCAAGACCTGTCTGTATGCATTCCTTTGTGACTTGCACTAGATTCTATGGTCCTGCTCTGGCAGGAGAGTTGGACTCGATGATCTATGGAGGTCCCTTCCAAACCCTAACACCCTGTGATCCTGTGACATCTTGCTCCATTGTCTTTCCATATCTAACTGCACATTCATGTAGACTAGACTTCTATGAGACAGATACTACCATCAATGGCATGATAGGTCTAATGGACAGACCACTGGAGTGCAAGGTAAGAGGAGATTATTAAACTCTTCTTCATCTCCAGAAGAAGATCTGTGTACTAGAACCAAAGTTATTTATTTTGTAAAACAGACACAGGAACATGTAACACGGTGTGG
>VWZI01002417.1:12599-29063 GCA_013396835.1 Psilopogon haemacephalus
TATAACTAAATAAATCATATTGTAAAAGAAACATATCATTTATTCACAACCTGTCCCAAAAGAATTTCATCAGCTTCCCTTTGGAGTCCCCATCAAATACATTAATTAGTGAAAAGTCCAAATATAAAGAGAATTGTTTGGAATCTCACATTAAAAATCCTTGTAAACCATTAATTTTAAAAACTGTTCTCATGGTGCTACAGAACACAACAATAAACACAAGATTTTTTTTTTTTCAATATTAGATAACAAATAGTGATTTAGAAAATAATTGTTTGTTGGAAACAAGATACATTGAAACCATTTGTCACATTCTTCACCAAAACTGTAGTGAGCTGTAAAGAAGATGTTGTTTCTCCAGATCCATATAACATTTAAAAAAAAAAAAAAAACCCTACTTTAATAATTGATGACTTTGCAAAGCAGATTTGTGAAACCAGGTCTGCTTTCTTCCCATTGGAATATAGACACCTAGGACCTCCTAAGCTAAGAATATTTACGCACATCTGAGATTTGCAAAAGTAAACTTCTCACTGACTTCCACAAGATGGACTTCTCCCTGATCTGAGTTTGAAGTTTACACACTGAGCAAGGAGATCATCTTAAGTGTGCTACTTCATATTGTTAAGCCCCGTATTCTATGTCCACATACTACTTCCTACCGGCTCAGGCTGCTGCCTGAAGGCTGAGAAGCTGCTGTCTGTGCCAACACTCTGCAATGCTGGAGTCTGCTGCAACACAGAGTGCATGGGCACCTCAACGAAACTACTTGATGTTTCAGTCATTGTAACCCACCTTCCTGCTCTTTTCCTCCAGTTCTGCTAAACTGCCATGTTTACCTCATGCACTAAGTGATATTGACATGTTTAAGACAGTATGATAAAGTAGTGATGAATTTTTGTTCTTTGATGTGGCCTTCAAGTGCATTAATGTTCCTAGGGGAAAACAAACAAACAAACAGAAAACCCAAAACAAAACAAAAACCCAAACCAAAACAACATAGGAAAAGGATGTCTAGCTCTTGTAATTTGTCATTGAACAGTATTGAGAAAGGAAGTTGCAAGGCAGTATTTTTTCATACGCAGTGATTGTGGTCCAGAGGTGACAAGAGAGTTTATGGGAATGGAGATTAAACCCAGTTTTCATTCAGAGCATGAAAGAATGAGGTGTCGTGCTTTATGATTAAAATATCAGAAAGTATTCCCTTTCCACAGCAGATGTCACTATGTAATCTACTGATGTTTGTGGATATCTCCATTTAATACCCATAACTAATGTATAAGGAAAGTTAGACATTTCATTGAACAAATGTGAAAAAAAATGTGTGGTACAATCCTGATAGCTTTCTGTCTCACTAAGTTGTGACATCTTCATGTTGAAAGCCTTTTATTTTAAGGGGAAAGTGGAAAATGGGGAGGTCTTAGCCTTTGCACCAGCACAGCACCTTACTGCAACAGTTCTTTCCTCCATGAATGTCAGACCTGCCTCGTGTGAACTAAGCAAAGACTAAGGAGATCTTGACATATTCGTCTTCCTATATGATTTTAAATGGTCCACTTTCAGTCTACATTGTACCAACAGCAAGTTGGAGTGTTATCAGCACAAGCTGGTGCTGTTTTCTTACTAACCAGCCATGAATGTCTAACTATTTGTTCCTTAGTGATAGCCTATATAATACAGGCCAACTATTCTAATATTTACCTTGTTATCATCTATGTACATGACTCCTGTTTGTCTTCCTCCAGTACATTTGTACAGTGTTCCTGTGGTGCTTAGCCCTTCCCCTGCAAAAGCACACTGTGCTCCAAAAGTGAGCATGCAGAGTGCACCAGAACCTCCAACTGTGCCTGCAGAGCTCAGCAAATTTCACTATGGGCCATTCATCCTCTCCCTGAAGCCCTTAGATGGTACTTTTCTCATTACTTTTAATTTTCAAACCATGTTTAAGCATGGAAAAAATGACTTCACCACAATACTTCTTTTAATAGCATACCACAGGTACACACTAGAAAGCACAAGACTCTCTGGGCTAACAGAGAAGTACTATGGGATTTGTGAGAGATAACCCTACTCTGTCTCAACTATACTATCTACAACAATCACTCCCTATCACACACCACTCCACACCCAGCTTTCCTCTCAAAAGGAATTTTGTTTGTTAAAAAAAAAAAAAAAAAGCCTCAGAAAAGCCTAAGAGTATGTTTACACTACATTTATATTAGTTACCAAGAGACTGAGATCCAATACAGTAATAGATAAGCAGGGTATCTGGCGGAGAGCTGTTAAGCAAAATGTATGACTATAAGGAGGACATAATTGGTTTATGATTCATCATTACTTTTATTTCCCCAGATCCTTTGGGATTCTCATCTTCAGTCCAAGAATCACAAAATTTCCTTGTCAGCTCCAGCAGGTCGACTCTGATTTTGACATGTTTTGAGGTAAACTGCAGGACTCTGTATGGAGGGTGGAGGGAGAAGTATGAATTTGTAATAGCTGTAGATAAAAACCAAAGCAACTAATTCTCAGCTATATATCATTAAGAACATTGTGTAAAATTAAAGAATGCAAATTACTGCTAGTTCTGCACATTCATGCAGTAAAATGTGCCTGGATTAGTTGCATTCACTCAAAATACTGAATCATCTAATCACAAGTTGAGAGAGGAAGTACAAAAAAAAAAGACAGTCCTTGAGAGCACAGATTAGAGAGGGATGAACCAATTCAGGAAAATTTGGGGAAAGAAAAAAACCAAAAAACAAAACCCCTCAAACTTTTCAATTTGAAGATTAGCTGATTATCTGAAAAAAACTTTATCAAGACATACTGTGAATTAGCATTTCATTTAATCTTGGGGGCTGCATCTATGCTTTGTTGGAATGTGGCCATTTACTGTCAGAAGGATCAACAAAAGAAAACTAACTCTTCTGATGCATCAAGTTTTGCCGCATCAGGGAAAAGAGACAAGACAGCTTAACACATGACTTTTCCTGCCAGTTAGAAATGACTTGTCACATGTGTGGTATTCCTTGATTGCTAGCAGAGCTCCAGATATTTCTAAGAGAAAATACTTGCTTCCTATAAAAAAGAACAAATGTTTATGTCAACTACTACTTTCTTCTTTGATAGTCTGACTCAACAGCTCGTGTTGAGAACACAGCTTATTTTGATAAAGCACAGTTCTGGGCAAATCTCCACGTTATTGGTCAGAAAACTTACAAGCATGTACCAAAATACTTCCTTTAAAGAATTACTTTGTAAATCAGAGCCTCCAGGAATGAGGGAGCAGTGAGGTGCTGAGAACTTCTACATACCCAACTGACTGAGTATGGGCTCAGCAAAATCCTGAGGCATGTGTTCAGTTTCAGTCATGTTCAACAATTGAATTTATTCACTGAAAGACTTAAGCATGCAGATAAAAGGGTGGACTTGACTGTATATGAATGGTCAGGAACATAATTAAGCATCTTGTTGAATCATAGTCATAATCAAGTATATAAATAGTCTCTATTCAATCCTGGGAGGGCAAAGCATTATTTGCATTTTTCCTTTGCATTTTTTGCCCTGTCTAGAAATACTGTGAAGAATCGTCTAGAAATACTGTGAAGAATCCTGTAGTGAGGTCAATTTGAGTTATTTCAACAGAGTATTTTTACTTGAGATAAACACACATCCACACATTTAAGAAGTTACATCCATGCACAATGATCACAGCTTCTTCTCTCCAATTATCACATAGCAGTTTTACCCATCTCTATTCAAATTCAGTGCTGCAAGCACAGACACATCACAGAGCAGGTCCCTCTGCACCCAGGCAAAACAAACACTTGGTGAAACATGACTAGGCAGTGGAGAAGCACTTCTGCTTCACCTTTTCTGTGTAAAGAAGTTTTGTAGGAGTCAGATTTTTGTTTTTTTTTTTTTTTTTTTTTTCTGGTTTTTTTTTCAATTCTGTGTTGGTAAGGGCAGAGGTCTTATTCCCAGTTAACTTTGCTGTAAGACAAATGCTTAGAGACATGGGTGGCTGTGAGTTTGCAGATGCAGTCAATACATATGGTGAATAAGAATCTTGAAATGTCTGCTATTTTTAGATCCTTAAAGCCTTTCTTTTTTCCTGCATGTTTTTATTTTACTGTCCCAGCTCATTTCATGTCTACTAGAAACTGTCAGTTTTGGTGTTGCTGACGGTTTCTCTGATGTTTTGTCAAATTTCCATGCAAATAAATCTCATTTTGCTGATGTCTGTAAAGTTCTGCTTTAGACAAGAGATCTCTTAGAGCAATGTCTTCAATTAAAAGGGGTAGAAGTGAAACTACTAATTTAGTTTCTTTAAAAGGCATGTATTTTCATGCACATTAAATCCATCTGTTTCTGAAATGTATGCCTTTCTTCAGTATGTAATTTGATGAAACCCAAACGAAAGCCTTAGATCTCCAAACTCAAAGGGGAAAGGGGGAGAAAGTGAACAAGAGCAAGAGCATAACATGTCTGGGAACTTTACAAAAGGGGGAAAAAAAAACCATATATCAAAACCACTCTATTTTTAGAATGAAAAAAAAAAAAAACAACCTGACACAAACTCTCCGTACGTTTCGAACTTCTAGAAAAATAAGGAATTAACCTAGGATGTCTGTATTCTGGATGCTTGCTGCAATCAGGAATCATGGGCCTACATAAAGGACTTAGATCCTCTGTGTGCCTGGGCTATGCTAAGGCTACTTACAGCATTTTTAGGTTCCACTTAACTTCAGGGCGCTTTTTGTTTCGACGCATTTTGAAGACACAACGTCCGCTTCGTGAAGTTAGAAAAGCTTTGGAACCTCGGCTGCCGCGCCACACAAGCAGCGGTGTCATCGGTGGGGCTGCGCTTAGCTCCCCTGCAGCATTTCTAATGGGATTATTTGCCTGTTAATAAAATCGGCATTAAAAAACCCAAAAAACCCACACTTCATGTGTCAGAATCCTAATTATTTTGAGCAGGATGTGTTTGCAAGCTGCCCCAAACCTCTTTCACAGGTCGTCGGCGTGGCTGGGTTTGGTGCTACAGGTTTAAGAACCTCAGACTTGAAAAATCCTTCAGGGGACTGGAGGTGGACCCGGGAAATGGCAGTATTGTAATAAATGAGCCAGAGACTTTATTTCAAAAGCTCATTTCTTTTATTGGATAGCAAAGCGAAACAGCGCTGGGTGCAGGGGGTTTATTTTTCCGCTCCACACTGCACACAGAAACAAAGCTACGCACGTTTTTATTACATGTTCCTAACACATATGCAAATAATTTCTAATACCTATTCAAACAGTGTTTAAAATCATAAGTGGTCCTCATGAGGGTTGTCTTACACATGCGTGTTGGTCCTCAGGGGCCCTCCGTACCCCTCTGGTGGTCCCTTGGAGGAAGTAAGGAGTCATCCTCCAAGTGTCCTTTCGGTGAACTTGGCTAAGGAGTCTGTGCAGTCCTTACCCCACACAATTAGTCCTTGCTGAGCAGCTGTAGCATCCTTGGTAGAGGCATTTGCGGGATCCTTATCCTTTAATTTATGTCTAGGCAGAGTGTCCGTTATCAGTTAGCTTCTTGGTTTTGTTTGCTTTTCTTGGGCAATGGTTACAGCCACAGCACATTCCAGCGAGTGCCTTAAATCCACTTAAACACTTTTTCCTAGCTCTTTGCTAGTTTTATATCGACACGAATGAGTGCTTTTTACCACAGTATTGTTACTCAGTCCCAGAATTGTGCTGGCTCTTTACAAACCGTCAGCAAGGCCAACTCGTTCTCCTGTTCTCTCTCCTTCTAGAGCTGCTTATCCGGTAACACGGTGGGGGAGAGGCCTGCTATGGCCTGCAGAGGCCTCTCTAGGCCTAAGGGCGGCAGAGGCGCTGCAGAGACAGAAGAGGAGCATTGGGTAGTGTAGTTCAGTCGGGTCGGGGGATTGGAAGTTGAAGGGGGTTTTCATATCTGCTGCGTAGGTATTATGCGTTAAGGACTCATCTGTTCCATATCTTTCTGAAATACAATTCCGTATTTCTCACCAATCCGATGAGAGCTTTTTTTGTTTGTTTGTTTTACTCCACCCTTTAAAACCACGGCAGTAGGATTGTGTTAAAGATCAAATGCTGCTCTGAATTATTCCACAGACGCTGCTCCCTCCCTGGAGGTGTTCAAGGCCAGGCTGGATGAGGTCTTGAGCGACCTGATCTAGTGGGAGGTGTCCCTGCCTATGGCGGGGGGTTGGAACTGGATGATCTTTAAGGTCTCTTCCAACCTAAACCATTCTATGATTCTGTGATTCTATGACTCTATGCTAACAACTGGAACCTCAATGGTGATATCTAACAAAATCTTCTGTTACAGAGCTAATCTGCTGCTTTTATCAGAACGTGGTCAACTTTCTCAATAGAGAAAATCTTCAAAGTGCACGGAGCAGGAGCTTGCAATTCACAATTTACATTGCTTGAAGATGTACTGCGGTTTGGTAATTTTTTTTTTTTTAATATTTCAAGCTTCAAGTAGAGCTAAATATAAAAGCTACAATGTTACNTCACATGCACAGGAAAGTAATTCCAAGATTGCCCTTAAGTTCCTTCAAGTGGCTTGTTTGTTCACCACTATGCAAAAAATCTGTTGAGAGCCAAGATGGGTCTCAGCATCTGGTCACTAGGACATATATGGTGGTACTTCAGAGTGTGTACAGGCCTTTGGCAGTCCACTCTCTGCATCTGCTGCTTCGTTCACTTACGCAGCTTGACACTCATCTGTTTTTGTGACTTGCTCTTTCCACAAGGAATGCCTCTCCCTGCTCTAGAGATCATCTCAAAGTTTCTGCCTTCGTTTCAGTGACATCCTTCAGGAGAGATCCCCCTGCTCCTACTGTACAAATGGACTCTTTTGCTGACCTCTGCTCACAGATCAGGTACAGTGGCAGAAAAATCTTCCTGCGGGGAAACAAATTAAAAGGCAACTGATGTAATTTGATCTTGAAAAGGTTGGCATGTATTTGCTCTGACATGAAATCCCCCAAAACCACTTTGATCACAGAGTAAGCTAAAAAAGGTAATTGTTATGTGTGGCCCACAGGAAAGATCTAAATTTAAAGTTGTATCCACCATAACTTTATCAGTGGGGCTGCAAAAATAGGAAGAGGAATTTTGCTTGAATTGTCATATCAGGAAAAAAACCCAAATCTTTGGATAGATTCCAATAAAGGTGCATCCTTCACAAATCAAGGAGTAGTTTGCCACCTAAATGGTGATTAACCAAGCCATGCTTTTTTTTCACCCAGGCATAATTTCATACACATTTAGTGGGGATTGGCTGTTTTAATGGCATCAGCAATGCCTTGGATAAGGACAAGTCTTTGCCATAGGTAAGATTAAAATCTTCTAGGTTATTATAGATGTTGTTAGCAGGAAGAGCAGAGCTTGATAATAGCTCAGCAAGAAATACCTCTTTGTACGTTCTTTAAAGGCAGAAATTTTGATCTAGCCTTTTAAAGTTTTGCATTCCTGTTGGTGTTTGCCTTTAGCCACTTTAACACATTTCATGTGCTGCTTGCAGCACAATCTTATCCTTGTTGCAGACTAGTGGTGTGGATAGAGTAAGGGACTGCCACAGCACTCTCACTGTTTCTGTGACAACTAGCAGGGTACCACAAACACATAGGTCTCTAACTTGACAAGGTTTTTTTTCAAGACTTGCAAATACTTGCAAATACAAGCAAACTCACACCTGTCACTAGCAAAGGCAGCAGCAGAGACAAAGCACTCATTTTATAATTCTTTTGATTGCTGTTGAGTGGCTACAAATTAGAGATCCCTATTTTGCATTGCATGTTTCCATTTGATCTGGTTTGCATTTTCAACTAACAGTTCTCCAATGCCATCAGACTGGTCTCTGGAATAAAACTGGAAGAGATTATTAGGTACTGTTTTTTCTCAAGAAGACATGTCAGCTTCTGTTCTCCTTTTGCTGTCCTCAGAAGAAAAAAAGGGATAGGTTTACTCTCCAGTGCTTGAATGCCAGAAGAGAGGCTAAAAATTCACACTGAAAGGAGATGTTACAGCCTCTAAGTGGAAACTGCCTTCCTATTCTCCCCTTTCTGAATGAGTCATGATACACATGTCGATTGTATCTGCCAACATTATAATCCCACAGAATTTCCTATTGTCGATTAATTTATAAGATATCATTCTGAGCATATTACTTATATTGAGACAGTTAGATTGGCCAAAGGACATCACTGAATGGAAATCGGTACAATCAAAAGGTCCAATCAAAAGGTATTACATTACTGAAAGTAAGCAGAGTCAGGATATTTTACAACAGATTAGTAGGTGGTCCTAAACAGGGCATTTTTTCCCTAAAGCAAATAAAACCCCCAAAACCTGAAGGCTCTTCCTCTTTCAGTTGAATTCAAAAGGTGAGCCACTGAAAGGGTGAACCCAAACACATAGTGAAAAGGCTGTAGAGTCTGTCCCATTCTTGTAATTTTCATTTGTAGATAGAAATTAATTATATTAATTATATATATTTAATNCTGTTATCTTCAAAAGTATAGAAGACACCTCTACAACTGTTTCAAATTAATTGCTTGTCAAATTAGTACTTTTTGCCTGCATTTCCAGCTTGCCTATATCAAGAGGTTTATTGATTAACCCACACAGAGAAAAGAAAATCTCAGAGAATGGCATTGTACAATCTGCTGCTCATGCAAATATTTGAAAAGTAACAGCTTTTTTTTTTTTTTTTTTTAAACAGCTGACTCTTTCATAAGCTCCATTNNNNTTTTTAAACAGCTGACTCTGTCATAAGCTCCATTCCCACTAAAAATCAGTGACCACAGGATTGGTAGGGGAAATCAGTACCCAGCTTCCTCATTTTGAAGTTAAATGGGAGTGGACTTCTGTGAAAAATGTGATTGCCTACATTAATTAGATAAACAGCTGCAGGGAGTTGTCCTTTGTTGTTCTACAGGGAGAAGAGGCAGGTTGGCTCTTTTTCACACAGTACTCCTTCTAAAATTAAAAGAATCGGACTAGCAACTTGCAAGGGCAGTTTCTGTCCAGGAGAATTGTAGATACTGCGCTTGGAGAAGCTTGCTGTATTTCACTTTTGTGTGAAAAACTGCATTTCTTATGAGTCCTTTCCCCCTTAACACCTTGCACCACTCTTTAGACAAATGATTGGCTAGAGCTTTCTCTTCTTTCCCCCACCTACCAGAGAGGTTACTGTTTCTGAAAAGAAATTATGTCACAGAGTTAAAGCTTCATCTTTCCCCTAGGCATTGTGCCCGTCTTTGTAAGCTCTCTGGTGCGAAGACCATCTTGATAGGCTTTCCTAAAGCATTCTAAACACTTTGATCTTCACTTCAAACTCCCACTGCTATCATAAGTTTGATTATATCACCCTGATTATCTCAAAACAAATCACTTCTACTTCTACTTCCATTCCCGGCAGAAACCAAAGACCCAAGTATTAGGTTTCATCCAGATTCTAAGCAAAGTTGGCTTTCATTTTAAAAATATGCATATATACTCAGAGATTTACTGGTACTTCATAACTTGTCCTAACTCTGGAAGAAGGAACCTTTTTCCAAGTGCACAAAATAATTTAAACTTTATGATACCTTATATTTCTCTTTGCCAGAAGCCTAAACCCCTCCAGGAAGAGAAAAGAATTAAAAAAAAAAAATTAACAAAAAAAAAGATAAAAAATTAATCAAGCCATGGGTTTTCTTTCTATATCCACAGAGAATTTCAGATCATCTGGGGTTGCTGCTTTTAAACTTTCCCATCGTAATCACACAAATTGGTTGCAAAGTTTTTCCACATCACTTTCATGATGTGAAAGCACACGGATGTGTTTTCTTAGAACTGCCTGCAAAGCTGACTGCCAGAAAGTTACAACTGCTCTACTCCCTCTACACATATAAAATCTCCTCTTTGGCAAACACATCTTACAAGAATAGGCAGATTCAAGCACAGAACAGCCATCACTGCTAGCAGAGACGTTTCCCAGGGAAAACTTTCTTTGCCACAAGTGTCTTCTGTGAGCAAGTGGGACCACAGATCCTGCCTGAAACAAATGGGATATGCATGGAACCTCAACAGAAGAGAAAAAGCTTTACATCATAGAAAACATCACCCCTGGGAATGAAATACGGGTATGGGAACCTTTTTCAAGCAAAGGATTTACAGCCCCATATTTATGAGAAAGTGCTATATTGCTTTGAAAGCAGCTGTCTTAAAAACCAGCTAGGTCAAATACATGTCCAGCAGTGTTACTTATTTTTCCAACACTGTGACAATAAATTCTCATTAAGCATGCCATTTCATGCAACTTTCTTGCTCAGGAGCAGAGCACCCCAGCACATCTATGTTCACACGTTCTCACAGACCTCACCTGCCAGCCTCCCTGGAATTCATTTTCCTCTCTAAGTGGATCCTTGCAGTGAGAATTTTAACACATCCAAGTTAGGGACCAGTTTTTAAAGCTGCATTCCTGCAGATTCTAATACAAAACAGATTTCTATTATCATCTAACTTAGTGATTGCAAGGGAAAAAAAAAAATCCAAGATTTTGATAATAAAGAAGAGCCAGCTTCCTTGAAAATTAATTGGGGAAAGTAATTGCAGAAAATCATGAAAGCTATGGATGTTGGAAAGGCATAGGTATTGAAGTGTAATCTTCTTCCTGTATTGAGAAATGCCTAATTTCCATCAAGTGCTGATAAAAATAATTGTTCATTAAGATAATCCATTGCTATATTAGAACTGGAGACTATGTGTGTCATGGCTTTACAGCAATGATGGAAGGATAACAACACTAGAGATCACACAACAATCAGATATCGCAATAAAGAGGGCCATGAAGACATGTCAGAAAGACACAAGGATGTTCAATATGCTATACATGGCCGATGGAATCAGAGAGGAAACAGATTGCCACAATGATTCAGAGAGGCTAATTGTCCTTCCTGCTCCTCCCAAGGCTGCACATTGCTGACCAGAGCTGGAGAAGCTGGAAATTAAAACCAAGTCCTCTCCCATAAGGAGAAGCTGTGCCTCCAAGCACTGCTTGGCTCTCATCACCTGCTGTCCTGTATAGCTTTTGGCTCAAGAAGAGAAAAAATTAGAAACAAAAAATCCCTGGAAGCTGTGCAACAATTAATTACAAAACATTTTCTCTGGTTCTGTAATGCCATGTGCCACCACCATCTCTTCCCTCTAGTAAAGCAATTTCATTAAGAGGTGTCAGGGAGTTCAAACTAAGCCAAATCAAGCAAAGATGATATGTGCTTAGATTTAAAAATGTGAATGTTTTACAGAAAACATGAAAGAAAGAAAAAAAACAGAAGAAAAAGAAAGAATGGAGGGAATGAGGGTGAGGGTGGGGGGTGGGAAGATCAGTTTTGTATATCAACAGTGGCAGCCACATACCAAAAACTACATCATGAACTACTGTAGTCAGATAAAGGAACTGCCCCACCTCCACCCCTTTCTCTCAAAGGTAGTATACTCAGCTCCAAGCAATATCTTGAAATAAGGTCTCTACTGCAGATGACATGCCAAGACAACCTTCCTTTTTTGAGACCACATGAGTAGTTGGTCCCCAAGTGTGGCCTGTAAGTTATGGATGCACAAAAGCAGCTGCAGCATCATTTTCCCTGTGCCTAGAGACCCCAGATACTTGACAGAGACTAATCAGGGTAAAGCCAAACAGAGACAAGAAGTCTACACTTGACAATTAAGTACAGGTTCTTTTCCATATGGAGTACAGATGAAATTTACACTGGGCACAAGACAAGACAAGACAAGACAAGAAGATCTGAAATGCACCCACCTTGTGGCTAGAACAAGGTTTTGTCACTCTGCTTGTGAACTCTGCTCTGAGCCAGCTGCAAACAAGGGAAGTACTAATCTGTATAGATTTCACAGCACACACTTCTTGCAAAAGCAGAGCTCTGAGGCATAGTCACTTGTTTCAGATTTATCACAGGGCAGCATGATGTTTCCAATCCCTATGAAACACCTACCTGCTATTAGCTGTTGTTCTACAAACTCATTCAAGAGGTGATTACTTCTGGCTATTGTATATTAATTTCCACTACTATCGCCTTTCAGCAAAATCTTTTCTATTATAATTTCTTGCATTTTGTTTTTCTCACTGTTGCACAACAGTGTAGCTTCCGAGTCACTAAGAATTTGCAACTTTGACTTTTCATAATCAATGGGGAAGATTGAAAACACTGAATTTCTTTATAAAGCCTCAAACAGCTTAGGAGGGAAGTGGAGAGAGAGACATTTCATAAATGAAAATACCATCAGAGATTACTGAAACCTCTTGCAGAAGCTAGTTCCTACACACTGTCCTTCCTACAATTTCCTGAATGCAACCTTTCTTTTTCCTTAACCAGCACAAAAACATAAACTTAATAATACATAGGCCCAGACACTTCCAAATGGCCAGAAAACAAAAGACCAACACCATCCTGTCTCTTTGCAGCACAGTTACACCTGGCAGCCTGAATAGATGTTCAAGCTCCTGAGGCATATTTTGTGAAAATGGTGCAAAACTGCCCTTACTTTCCAGATAACCTGTTAACCAAGAAAGAATTGGTGAACCAAGGAGTTCTTGCAACACTTAGAAAGATGGTGCAGGTCCACAGAACTGGTATGCAACCATTTAACAAAGAAGGACTTGCAGTGATGGAGAAAACACATGCACATCAGTCAAAGACAGTGAGACAGGAATTCATTCCTGGACCTGTGTTTGAAGGCCAACAAAAGCCTCCTCAGCTGACCCAGCCACAAGACATGGCAGGAGATGTCAAGAGTCTTGCTCATGCATTAGAGTCTCTCTTTTGGCAGAAGCACATAGCCAAGCCCCTGCTGTGGGTGGTTTTGCAAGTGAAAAGTCAAGTCAGGGAGGAATGTGAGAGTGATTCAATCTGCATTGTCGTAGTCTGGGCAGGAGGCCAGTTATTCCATCTTTGTACTGCATTTCACCAGGACAGTTCCATCACATAATGTTGTTCAAACAGCAATGCCAGGGTGAAGCTGACAGCACATGCCAGCACATGTTTCTGGTGCTGCAAGCTCTGCTCTGTGTTCCAGGCAAATATGCTGACAGTAGGCCGCCATACCTCAGGCTTTTGGGACTGTACTCCTTCCAACATGGCAGGAGTGGGCCTGTCACATCTGGGTACCTAGTGCCTAGGTGAGGTGCTCATCCCTTAGGGTAATCCACAGAAAAGATGTTAGCACAGGATGATTTGGATCAGTACCCTTGTCAGTATAGGGCTTCTCCATTATATAGCTCCACCATTCTCCATACACACCTTTGTATGCATTTCATGGTCCTTCAACATGGCCTGCCACAATCCAAAGAACACCAACACCTCTCCAAGGTGAGTAGTCAGTCCTGGAGCAGTTAACCTCTTCCCTTGGCAACTGTGAAGATGTCAGTCTCCTGGTGAAAAGGTACCACTTTGCTCCAAGCACGTCAAGTCCCACCTACTTGTGACAGAGGGTCCACATCCTGCACCGTTCTGTAGTGGGTCTTGAGTCACTTTGCCTCCTTCATGCCTTTGAGATGACAGTGCACCTCCTGCAGGGTACCTTCGTTGCCTGTAGTACAGGGAAGTGTCCACAGGTAGTATGATGAGGTGTTAGTATCTTATGTGTCACCCATCACCAGCACAGCTTTAAAAAAGCAGTTAGATTTTCACTACCACTGTAAGTTCATCATCTCTTATGTGAGTATCCTCAATGCACATGACACTAATCAAGTAAGAGCTTTCTGCACAGGTGCCACCAGATTCAACCATTCTTGAGGAAGGACTCAGAAACAGCAACAGCAGCTCATGTAGAAGGTGGTCTCTTGCTAGAAGGCAAAGACTTCAGCATAAAAAACATGCAAACTGAAGCAATGAAGAGAGATCCACTTGATGCAAAGCTGAGTGCAGTGAGTTGCATTCTTCCTAGGCAGTAGATTCAGCACCAATATCTGTTTAAAGTAGTGATTGAGAATTGAGAATTGTCTTACCTGCAGATCCCATAAATGCCATCCAAATGAGGACTTGAAGAATTTAGTGACCTTCCCTTTACAGTTTCAGGCACTCTCCTGTCTCCTTCTGGATATAACTGAAAAATTACAGAAAAATTTTGAGGAGAGAAGGGCAGAACAAAAAAAAGACTGACTGGTTTTATATTATCACAAAAGTATTATGTTCACCTCGTTTTAAAAATTTTGAAGAGAAAAGGGATATAAACCCCTTTCCCTGTTTGAAAGGAATTAGGGGAAGAATATCTATTTTTACTTGGGGATAGCAATAACCTTTTTAATAGACACTTTTTATATATTAATTAAAACAAAACAAAGCATAAAAAAACCAGTGCCAATGTGTTAAGAGGAAATCGAGTTTATCAGCACAGTGGAGACACTTAAAGTAAAAGTAGGGCAGATTATGTATATGAAGGTATTATGTGCCAGATATGCTTTGACCACTAGTATTTTAACTCCAAGTTTATTCTGTTCAAACAATAATGGTTGTGTGCTTCTCTCACTAACCCTATCTCCAAAACACATGATAATAAGTTATTCAGGTCACTCAGTTCAGAGGATTTCTATCTAATGGAGAACAGGGCTTCTGGCAAATGATGTAGACATAGGGGCAAGGAGGAAGGAGGAATAACAGGAAGAGGGAGGAATAACAAATCTTTTCACTTCTTGCAGTAGCACTCATAGCTCAGATGGTTGCAGGCAGTATGATTTGACACCACTAACTGCAGTCCTGTGTGAGGATCGTCAGTGACAAACAGCAACAGCATCAGGGCAGGCCACCTAGCTCCCACCATACAATGTGCTAAGCTACTCGAAAGGAATGAGGAAATGAAGGAAGTGAGAAGCACTAGAGCAGAGGCATGAAAACATGAGATTCATAAAGCAGGGAAGAATTCGAAGGGAGGCCTCCTCTGCTGCCTTCAGCATCACTTAACTGTGACCAGCATTTTCTCCTTAGCCCAGACCTGTTTGCTGAAGTACAAAACTGCTTCTAGCTGAGAAAAGAATGCCAGATCCATAAATTACTTTCTGCTGAGAAAAGAACAGGGATTTTGTTTATTTTTATGGGGGAGAGGGGCAAAAGATAAGCATGTATTTACATTTTGCTCTCAGACCTATTCTTACTTGTCTGAGCTTGTTCCAATGCCTTTCATCATGGCTGCCACATTTATCAGTGCATTCAGTGGTATCTAAATTCCTCTGAAAGAGTAAGGAGAGTAAGGAAGCCAATGTGGTTAAATGGTAAAACTGAGAATTAAATAGCTGAAATTGTTGAACTAAGTGCAGAAATGCAGGTCAAAAAGAACAGGATCCAGCAAAATTGCTCAATATACTTATTAAATCCTCGTGTTTCATCACAAGAAGCAAAAAGTTCAGCAGAGTTAATAAACCTGACTGACAGCCAGGTTGTGAAAGGAGAGCTTAAAGTGGTGAAAAGGTTAAAAGCATGCTGTACACCAGAGTGGACTGCATTAAAACTGTGGTCATGCCCAGAAAGGAACACATTCCTTCGGGGGAAAAGGAATGAATGAAAAGTAAGGTACAACTCACCAGAGCATCCCTCCAAGACTGAAGTTGCTGTGGAAGAAATTGAAGTAGAGGCTGACAATATGAAGAGTGATAAGTCAACTGTTCACCATGCAATATGAAGGATGGAATAGCTGAATTATTAACAGCATAGGTAACCTCTTTCTTCAAACATCTTTGGTATTGGAGGATGAAAGTTGACTTTAAAAAAAAAAAATATTGCAGGAAACTACAATGTTAGGCCTGCCGCCTGCTGCCCTAACAATACCAAAAGGAGAAACTACAATGAAGTGCAGAGCCAGAGGGCATCTGAATAAATAAAATCTAATTGAGAAGTGTAAGCATGGCTTCTGTAAAGAGCAGTCCCTTATTACAAGCCTCTTAGAGGTCTTTGAAGGGATGAACAAACATTTGCATAAGGGCCACTTACATTACTTGGATTTCTTACACTTTGACAAATCATTTCACCTGGGACCTCTAAGGATACTAAGTAGCCATAGTTCAGCAGGGGTAGTTCATAAAAAAGGAAATAGAAGATCTAGGGTAATGGTCAATTCCTGCAAAAGAAAGGAGGTCACCCACCAGCAGCTGTTCTCTGTAACTTGTGTTTTTCCGCATGCCCATAACTGACTTGAAAAACAGGAGCTGANCTGGAGGCAGTAAGGAAAACAATGAAGAATCACAATGAGGCCTGAGTATGATGATAAGTAATTTTATAAAAATGTCAACTCATTTCTTGGCAGTAGCCAAAAAAGCAAATCAAATGTTAAAATCTGCTGGAAAATGAATGCAAAGCAAAACAGATGAAATTACTATGCTTGTATTTAAGTCTCTTCTTTTTGCATACCTTGACACCATGCACATTTTGTAGTTGTGTT
>VWZI01002417.1:29093-43501 GCA_013396835.1 Psilopogon haemacephalus
TTATTATCTGGGCAGATGGAGTACAACCCTATGCTCTTCTGAATATGCATGCTGGAAATGTGAGTCTACAAGAAATTTTCCATTAAAAAGGTTTGAATAATTATTACCCCTCCTTAATGCCTCACACAGGACATCTAGAAACAGAAGTCTTTCAATAACATTGACTTTACCTGAATGTCCAAAGATTTAAAGTTGTCAGAAACATAAAGAAAACAAATACAATTTTTGTTTGTTTATTTTTAGCTTGTCTTTGTTTTCAAATAGAAAATTGGGAGGAAATGAAAACAAGAATGATCTTGCAAAAGTATAAATGTTTTCAATATTTTTGTCCAATAGAAAAAAAAAAAATCTGTTGACATCTATTTCTTTCTCAGTATCAGGAATGCTGTGCATTCTGACCACACTTGCAAATCATATGCTGTAGAATGAAGATTTTTAAGAGAAGTTGGAAAAGCAGAGTCAGAAACAAAGCCAAGCGAAGAAAACCACATTTGTTAACAGCTTTCAAGCAAGCATTCCCAATAAGAATCTTCTGTTGTGATTACAATGTAATCAATACATCTTCACAGCAACTGAAGAAAGCATTCTGATGATGTTATCAGTCTGTGCAATATCACCTAGGGAGAGATAGTGTGAATTTCATTGCATTTAAAGAGGGATTGTGGGAGCACTAAAGAACACAGGAATGGTCCATTGTTGTGTGACCTTGTGCAGATGACCTTATGTGGCGCGTTGAAATTACCCCTAAAGCAAATCACCAGACCAACTCAGAAGGTTCAGAAACAAAATGAAGCGGTATTTACAAGCAAGCTGAAATCTAACAGCCTGAAATACAAGTATGTATAAAATATATTTACATATATTTACAACTTAGGAAAATAACACAGAGACCCCCCTCTGGACAAACACAAAAGGGGTTACCAGCTTCCTTTCTCCATCCTTCTCTTTTTGGTCCCTCACAGATGTGATATGCCAGCAGAAGCTCAATAAAGAGAGAAGAGAGCAATGCAAAGCAGAATTGCAGAAAGAAGAGGAAAAGGGCCAAGAATAGTTGGTTCAGCAAATTATATACTAAACCAGCAAACAAATGGGATGATACAGACTTATAATTGTTCTTCCTTTATATGAAATACCCTATTTACCTTTTACTATTTTTTTCTATTCAGCATTGGAATTTTCCTATTCCATGTTTATAAGTTAGAATCAGGAGACAGGTTTATTTTTAAACTGCTACACCTTGTAAAGGTTTGTGAGCTGGGAGCCCCATTTGATAACATTTCACAACAAATAATGTTGTGGTCAAGCTTCTGTTTTGCTTTCTGGCTACTGCAGGAAAACTGCCAGATCTTTTTTTTTTTTAATTAGATATAGTCACTATTATTGGCTATGAATTTTAAATGATTCTTTAACTTATTTAAAGGCATTGCATCAAAAATACTGACAAGAATCCAGTAAGTAATTTTTTAAAGGATTGCATATGTGCAAAAAGCTATATCCTTCAATGGATGGTCTACTCTGTTTTAAATTCTGTAGCCACCTCCTTGGAATATGTAAACCTGGGTGGTTGTCCAGTTGTCGAAGACTGCACGGGGTCTTGTGCCACAAGGTTTATTTTTGACTTAATTTATTTTATATGCATTTCAGACAGACCATTGGGAAAAAAAAAAGTCATTATCTTTTATGATTCCAAAATTCTGAATGGGAGAAGTAAGGCACCATTTCAAGGGGTATTGAAATATGTAATTATCATTCTTTGGTCTGTGGTTAAATAAACTATGCAGGCTAGCTGTCACAGCAGTCTGTTATGGTGGCATGTAGTAAAGATACTGAATCATCAAAAGGCCCTTTTAGAAGCCTTTTATAAAGCATTCTCTCTGGGAAGGTGGTGCATTACCATCTCAAATCTGTAAAATTTCTTACTGAAGAACTTCATTACAGACTAAGCAGGCTTCATTTTCTTGGTGTACAGAGTATCTCAGAGGGACTGTAAATACCTTCTTGCCTTTTCCTCTAAGACACTCACAAGCCTTTTTTGACCTGTGTTTGACCCTAATCCTACATCTCTTTACCCTTCTACATCCCTTGGTCCACCTATCCCATCCTGCAAGAGCTGTCTTCCTTGAATAGATCTAAGACAGCCACAACACATCCAAAAGCATTTTCCTCCACTTCGTTAAGTCCTTGCCCTATTTATAGCTAAAGTCACTGAAAGCTGTGGTTCTGTGGTTAGTTTCACTTACTCTCTCTTTCCCTTTTAGTCATTACAAAACCTAACTCAAAATGGATTTTACATACCTCTCTTTCAGGTTTACTTACAGGCTTGTGCTCTAAATTAGTTTAAACCCATTCTCAGGTAACCCAACCACAGGCTTTCTCAGTGCTGACTCCTATAGTATCTCTATCTCTAAAGGATCACCTCAATTTCTCCCTTTTCCTGCTTTCACAATCTCAGCTGACAAAGCTTCTTGACTCAGGTTTGTGGCTGCCTTTGCATCCAAGGAATTTCACAATCAGTATGCTGAAGAAAAAAAATTATGCAACTTCATTATATGAAATCATAGTATGCAGGAGGATCCTATTCTCTTGAGGTTGGTGTTGCTTTCAGTTGCTTTACAAGCACAAAGCGGGCTTCAACCTGATAAAATGAGAGTAAAAAGAGCCTGATAATGCCCCACATCCAAAACCAAGAATAACAGTTTTTCAGTAACTCATCCATATGCTGCATTTCCAAAGACTATACACTCTAATCCACTTTTTGCCTTTCTCTGTACAGCTTACACAGGCTGTCCTAACATTACTTCTGCAGGCATAGTTCCTTCACAGCCTGCACAGAATCAGCTTCTTTAAAAAAAAAAATCTTTATAAGATTCTTTCTCAACTACCTCTACCCCAGCCTTTCTCTGAAACTGAAGTGACTAAGGCACCAGGCATCCTGGGCATATTAGCCACTCTCCCTCAGACACGTGAGACTGCTAAATCTCTGTGTCAGTTACCACATCCAAAAGCAGATACTGTGCCAAGTCATAAATGCCAGCATTCTTGTCCCTACTTTAACCTTTTTTTCCCTCTGTCTTCTATTTCTTCCAAGCTCTTCACTTCCTTGCCCTCCCTCCAGCTTACATCAGTGAGCTCCAGAGATTCCCTGGCTGCTTCTCCCTCTTCTGCTGGCACAAGGCACAGGAAACCAGTACAGTCTTTCAGATCCTGTGTAAGCCCCCATGGTGGGGATGGGAGAATCTCAAGAGACAAGGAGAGAATTGGAATGGCTAGAGAAAGAAATCCCCCTCACCATGNCTCATCTTTTGAAGGATTCAAAACAGCAGATGTAAATGGCCATGATTTAAATAGATGGTTAGAGGAAAGGTTGCTGAGAGACATCAGCTGGGTGCCTGTCAAATACCAGAACTGCTCGCCTATCCCATGCATATCTGACTAATGGGCAGTGCTGTGGAAGCACCCAAAGCTGACCTAAGTAGGCCACCTCATGGCCACTGCTTTGGCACTACCTTTAGCTTACTGGATTATCAGATCCATAGGCATAGTTTTCCCTCAGCATACATTGAACACCAATGAATTTTCTTGCATTCATATTGAATGTGGAACTGCTTGAAGAAACTGAAAACACAAAAGCCCTCATATTTTTCACCTGTTCTCCACAAAATAACTCACTTCTGTCTGATAAAATTTTGAGTTTTCTTCTGTACTTTAGTTTTAGTGAAAATAGTTTTGGGTACAAGGTACCCTCATTTCAAAACCAGTGCTTTCATCATGAATGTCCTCTAAAGACAGAGAAGGCAGATTACCACACTATTTATCTCTGCTGGTGCATGCAGCATGTATGAATTACCTGAAAAAAGGCTAGGCTATCACAAGTAGCCAGAGAAGCAACATCAGGGAGCAAATTACACCTAGGCCAGGTCCTGTGCTGTGCAGAAGCCTTGTGGGTGAGACAAGACACGGTCTTCTACCTCACTCGTGCTCAAAAAAGCATCATACTGCACCTCCCATGGAAAGTAGACATCATTGGAAGGGACTGCCTGGCTGTTCCAGGGAAGCCACCATGGGTGACAGAAAGATGCTGGAGCATTGCTGCATGCAAGCCCAGGACAAAGGCAATGTCACCATGCTTTTCTGGAAAGGAGAAAGACCCTCATGAGGAGGTTATAGTGGGAGCTGTTACTTGACTGAAAAGAGTCATCCTCAGAAAGGGAAGGAAAAGCCCCCTCACATTGTTACAGGCAGCTGTTAAAAAGGACTAAACTCCTGGGTCCACAGAATGAATTGAGTGAAGCAGTTGAGAAAGCATTCTTTGAAACCATTCCTGCCAAGGACATCTTATCTAGAGCATCTGCAATTTATCCTTTCATTCCAGGATGTGCCCTGAATTGAATATGAAGTTAAAACAAATAAGAAACTAAGCCTGCTTTTCCAAAGCCCTTGCTGTGAAGATCTGTAGTTTCTTAGGTGCCCCCAAATTTCAAAATCTGCATTACCCTGGGACTTGAGAGGGTGCCTGATCTCGTGACAGGAAGAAAGGTTAAGAGCTGTGACACTTCTGCCTCACCTGTTTGGAGATACTGCTGCTTCATGAAGCAATGAACTTCTCTGTGATGCTGTAGGCTAAACCAGATAAAGGCAAATCTCTTGTTTTGAAGAAAAGATTAAAATAACATTTCTAATACTTGACACAGCTGTAGTAGTGGTGCATTATGAAGCCTTCCCTCAAGATACCAGTTGGTATGAGATAGTCCCTTGTTTGGTTTCTAAGCCAGTGCCTTAACATCTACAGCAGTCTGGAAGCAGCACAAATAATCCCATCCTGGCTTGGAAGAAAGAGAAAACTTTCATACAACACTGAATGAACGTCCCAGAGAAGCAGTGACCAATGATTCACTTTGAGTAATGCTGACTCACTTCAAGGTACTTTCCATGTACACACGCACACACTGAGAGAGTGAGTGAAAATAAATGTGTGATCTCAAGAAAATTAAAACTAAATATTGTTGTAACCTTTTACTTTACCCAGAGAGAAAAATCAGTCTCCTTTTTACGGAGAAAGACTGTTTGGCAGAGCAGCCAAAACCAGTTGTTTTTGTTTTCACAGGAGTTTCAAATCCAGAGATAACTATTAAGGACGAGTTTCTAGGGTGTGTGGGGCAGGCCACAAAATTGCAAGTGCTTAAAGCCTGGAGTATGTAAACAAAGGCTTGCAAATGCTGCAGGGTTTCAGCTTGTACATCTGTCTTGGAGAATGGGGCAAAGATGAGCACAATGGCAGTGACTGTCAGTAGCATATACAAACCTTTGCATTTCTGAACATATCAGAGATATCTTGCTTGTGAGCCCAAAGCCCTCATTTCAGTTGCCTTCTCCTTGTCCTACAGACATACATATTCAGTGAAATCTCCCCTTCCATGAAGTGCATGCACTGGATTGAAGGAGCAATAACATCCTGCTCCGGACAGTTTCTGGACTTCTGTTTGCCTTCACTGCTGCCTAGATCTGTCCTAGCAAGTGATCTGCTTAGCTCTACTCTTCTATTTCTCATCTGTATCTGCTGCAGCCTTTTCACACTGTCAGTTTCTACTTTCTTTTTTTTCTGTTCTCTGTAATTCCCCCTACTTCCACTGCTGTTTCTGTAACATGTCATGGTTGCAGGACTGACACACTTCTGTGCAGCATAAAATCCTATCATCCCAAGGAAGAGCACTTCTTGAAAATACCCTCCCTGCCTGAGAGACCTCTTCGGCCAACTCACTAGACTTGTTGGCATTCCATGCTGCTCCTGAACATATTTGAATGCTTGCTTTCTGTGTCATCATTGGCAATGACATCAGGAATCTATTCACTTCAAATGCAGCAGGATCAGGTTGCACAGAGAAGAGCACCACTGCTTTTTGGAATAACTTTACGGATGCTTTCACTGTTTTGGAGTGCAGTAGGGATGGTGAGGTGGTATTGCCTCTCTTTCTCATGTTTCCTCACTCACAATTTGTGAATTAAATGTCTAGGAAGCAGCAGCATTTTCTTGGAGCTTCCTAGAGCACTGAGCTGAGCAAAAAGTTGCTCTCATGAAGGTGCTGCAAGGCAGGCAGGATGGGCCAGGAGGCATGACTTACAGCCAGGAAGAAACCATTATGTTAGACAACAGCCACAAAGCTAAGCATCCCTTAAAGGATTATGGCTCCTACACTGCCATTACCTGCAGTATTCCCCTCCCCATATACACATGGAATGAATATATCTGGTCAGAAATCATACACCAGCTTGTGCACCTGCAGGGAAGTACAGTAAGTCCCAACATCCCTTAATCGCCTCCACCAAATATTGGCTAAGAGGCTGCCATTGTGTCTGGAGCCGAGTGGAGGTACTACCTGCCAAGGGGAAGGATGTGGAACACCTGCTTCAGTGTGGGAGCCAACAGGTTCTTCATTAATTAAATCAGATAGATATAAATAATCCCAGTGATAAAAGAAAGAAAAGGTGAGTCCAGATTAGTATTATCAAAACAGATCCAAAGTGCTGATAGACAAAACCTTTCCAGTGAAAACTACTTAGCTCTCTTTCTCTGATTTTGTTTTGAAACTTCTCATTGTCACGCACTATTAAACGGAAAGATTTCCACCTCTAGCTCCTCAAGGCATCCAAAAATTATATTTTCTCCCTTTCCTAGCAAGAATAGGTGCCAGCACTTCTCACTGTTGCAAAGGAGGGTGAGGCCCAGAAATTATGGAGGGCTGAATGCTGCAGTGCTGACAGCTCACAGGCCACACTGCCCTCACCCGTTTCACCACAAAGTGGCATGGGCTGGATGTCACCAAGTAGGGGACTTCAGACTGTACACACAGCAACAGGATTGCTCCAGTGAGAGGCATATGATAACCATGCTGAAACACAGCAAGGCTTCCTGATGAGGCTAAATCACTCAGACCAGACCCTTGCTTGCTCACTCTCAGGCAAGCTGTTCCCAGCACCACTGAGACCTCTGCTCAAACCTGGGTTCACCAGTCAGCTGCTGTTACAGAAATAAAATGTTTTAACACCTCCAGATTCCTGTTTGTCAGCAGGACGGGGGAAGTGGTGTATTTGTGTGTATGGGCAACACAAGTGGGAACCCACTCTGAGATAGTGGCAACTCCAAACATCCAGCATCCCTGCAAGACAGCACTCTGCAATGCGCTTGCTGTCCCAGTGTCAGGGCCAGCTGCAGCTACAGGGGAAATTCATATATGTAATGATGCTGGTGCCATCAACACTGTGAGGCAAAGTGGCTTTGAAAACACTTACTCATGTTCCAGCCACTCCCAATACTGGAAACATCATCAAAGACAAGTCATATCTTTCACTTAACATTGTTTTCCTTTTTACCTCATCACAAAGCTAGCCAAAATTTTTTACAAATATCTGTATACTTTTGCCATCTGTTCATACTCTCTCTATTGTCTTTTCCCTTAGGTGTTTAGCACACTTATTTGAAAGACTTAAGGAAAATAATTGGTTTTTTTTTTACAGAGAATTCAGTCAGCATTGAAGGCCACAACAGAGACAGTTTGTTCCAGGCCAAAAGACTATATCAATCTAAAGTCTTCTTAACACCTGTACTACCCAGAGTGCAACTTTTCGATTGGCTTGATCTTGAGTGACTGCTACTCATACCACTCAGTATCATCAGAAGAAAGGGAAATTCTTACTTAAATATTGATCTGAGAAGTGAACGAGATCTGTTCAGCGCACAACCTTCTCTCCCATAAGAAGGCCATGATGCTGACCACCTCACTTAAACTCAGAAATCATTTGTATCCCAAGCTGCATCCCATATGTGGCAATACTGTCTGATTCTCAAATTATGTGTGTACATGTAGAGACAGGACACTACAAACCAGAAGGAATAAGATACTTTTCAGAACATTGGAACTTGCCTGGTTTTGAAAAATCTTTGGAGCTGGTTTTAGATCCTTAGTACCTCATATATGTCACATACCAAACTGACTCCCTAATCCTCATCAGTGTTCTTCAGTGTCCCTCAAACACAAGCTTAACAGCTCCATGTGTTCTCTAAATCTTTCTCCTATAAACAGTACACTCTAGTCTTGTTTGGGACCCTCAGATAATGATGGATTACCTGCCTCTTTTGGGAAGTCAGTCTCTCTCACAGTGACAGTGTGTTTTTGTCCATTCAGTCACACCTATTTATCTCAAAAGTCCCTGTGGAGATCCAGTGAGGTACAGCATCTCTCAGCGAAGAAAAATCAGAAAGGAAGGGAGCAAAATACCTGACAAGAGGTACTACTGACTCCCTGTTCCTTTGTTGTGCTTCCCACTTAATAGTCCTTCACTTTTCTGATATCCTCTACATAGTAACTTGTTAGTTCAGAGTGGTTTTATGAATTAGCCTGCATTTACTGGCTTGACATACATGAATTCTGACGTTTCACTAACTATACCTAAGAATCCCCTGCATCTTATAGGGCTGCAACTCTGTTGTTAAACACTTACGGTGGTTTGGCCAAATGCTCACCAAAGCCCATCTATCACTCCTCTACTTAGATGGATTGCGGAGGGGAGAAAATATAACAAAAGCCAGATAGAGGCAATTTTAAAATAATGGCAAGCAAAGCAATAGACTACCTGGAAGTGAAAGCAGAGAGAGATTAGCAGGATGATTGTCAGTCTCAGGAAGCAGGGCTCTCTACATTTAATGGTTCTTCTGTAGGACAGATGCCGTGGATGGATCTTCTCAAACTTCCTTCTTTCACTTCGTTCTTGTATGTAAGTAGATGTCACATGGCATGGAATACGACTTTGGCCAGTTTGGGTCAGCTGGCTCAGCTATGTCCCCTCCCAAGATCTTGACCACCCCTCAGCATACTCTTGGGGCAAGAAAATGTTGGAATAACACAGCCTGGGTGCTCATTCAGCAGCAGTCAAAACACTGCTGTGTGATCAGTTATAGTACTGCAAAGCACAACACTAGGAAGATTCTTTCAGGAGAATTTACTTCAGCTCAACAAAATCAAATGCAACAGCAAACAGATTCAAAATGTCCTGCATAACATGTGTGGAGGCAGCTCTTCTCCGTAACTATCAGCACAGTGGGGAAACAAAAACAAGGTGGAATTATTTTAAGACATCAATGGTGTGCATTAGAGAAAGAATGTCTCAAGTTTTGTTAGAGTAGATCTTATCAGAAATAATTGTAATTGTTTATCACTGACCAAGGAGGCAGGGAGATGGTCAAGTTTGATTTGCCACTTGTTAGCAGCAGATCTGAAGGAGTCCTACTGGGTTCTTGCAAGGGGTCATCAGAAATAGACCAACCTGACTCCATGGCTGTGTCTCGCACTGTCCTATCACTTGTCGTGACACACTTCACTCAACAGAGAGAAGGAGGCATAGGTTTATTGATATAAAACAACAGCTAAACAAGATTTGATAGAAAAATATGGCAGTGGTTTATCAAGTCTCAACAACAAGATGTAGCTGATTATTTATCTCATAGAGGTTAGGATTAGATGAAACTGCCAAAAAGAACCTCTTGTTGAGTCATAAGGTTCAGAAAAATACACCCTGGCTTTCTAAATTCCTTCTCAGAAAGGCACCTAGCTGTGACTGGATCTAGGCCTAGTCCCAGACTTGGTCAGCAGTTTATGTCTAAAGCAGTTTATGTCTATGTATGCATAGGCAATCATGCCTGCTACTGGAAATGTCAGCTTACCTGCCAGCAGCCACAGGGCACCCAACATCTGAGCCAGACCTCATTTACTGTTTCCAGAAACACACCATTCATGTAGAAAGGCATCAGTTGTCCATGATTGTCTAGGAAGTGGGGAAAGATAATCTTCAAGATCTTTATTTCTTGTTCAGACTTGCAAGATATTCTCGATAAGGAGCATAGAAAAACACAGACAACGCTGGAAGTAGTGTCATTTAATTCCTACACTCACTGAAATAAGCTGCAATAAAGATGGACTTCTTGCAATCAACATCAGAAATATCTCTGGTTTATTTTCACCAGAAAAAAAAAAAATATCATCATAAGTTAAATTCAACAAGAAAGAATCTGCCCCTTCCCCACTACTGAGATCTGAAGAACTTTCAGTAGCCCAGTCCATGAACTGGTGAAACCAGGCCTCCCTTCCTTTCTGCTTCTGCATGAGCTATTTGTTGAACAGCTTTCAGTGACAAAGTAATTTCCATAGAAATGTTACTGCTTCGCGTGATCTTAAAAAACAAAGATATTTTTGGGTTTTTATTAGACTGATGGCTGCAAAGAATCCAGCCTGGTTTAATGCACTGTATCTTAGACTTGGGAACCAGCTGTTGACTGTCTAATCAAACCTTCAAGGCTCTGCTGGCTATTGTAGCAGAGTGGCCCACAGGCTCAAAGCACCATTCTGAGCCTATGAAGGATGACCATCCTGACTGTTTTGAGCTACATCAAGAAATCCTTATATGAAGCAGATCTGCAAAACATATGCCACATACCTCAGAAGCAAGGTGGCAGTCATTCCAAAATGGGGCATTGCAACTGGCTTCCCAGGGGAGATGAGAGAGGAGCTGAGCTGTCTGGACAGACACTTGTGTATCATGGCATGCCAGCAATGTAAATTTCTTCTATTGCTTCAACTCAGTTGCTTTTGTAGTTTACAATCCTGACCACCAAGTAGCCCTCTCATTAACTGTGGATACCTGAAATAAGCTCAGGCTGAGGGCCGTGTCCAAAGTACAATGCTCACAGAACTATTACCACCACAATACAGATGCATTCTCAATGTCCCTGCTATTTTATGGCACTTTCACAGAGAAAACTGTCATTTTGGCTTTCTTTCCTGCAGAGCATATGCTTCGTGGTGATTGGGTTCCTTTGGAACTGACTGAATAGGAGTCCTTGGTCAAATGACACAAAAATGTTCAGTACAACTTACCATGACTTCAGACAGCTGTGTCACTGTAAGGGACAGAATTTGGATTTAAACTTTCTAATCCCCTTACAAAGCAAACCTGTGAAGCAAAAAGCAAGCTGGAAAGCAAGGGAAATGATTTCCCTAGCTGTTGAATGAGTTGCTCAACCCTGTCAAAGGGGAAGCACTGAACTTAACAGTGCAGTTTAGTTCTATTCCACAGATGAATATCTAATAATGGGATAGAAGAAACAGAGTGAGTCATGCTAACCTGTAGTGTTCTGAGTTGAAGGATTTTTCCTCTGAAAGGTTATGTCATTGTTTCGGGACTGTTGAAAAAAGTGTTAGGTGACATTTCAGAGGAAAATCTTCTAAACGTGTTTCTGAACAATGCCATGGCAAAGCTGTTCACTGGGATTACTTAGGACTTCTTCAACCTAACTTCAGCTCCTAAACTCACTGCGCAAGGCCTATTTCAGAGACCTAACAACCCCTCTCATCCAGTGGCATTAGGGAGCCCAGTGCCATCAGTAAGGTCTATGTGTCTGTCATGGAAGTCTGTTTGTAAAGGGTTTTGATTTTTGTTCTTTCTTTTTTCACCTCTCATGCTTACCACTGAGAGTGTTGCTGACTTTTTAAAGCCAGAGGCATTCAGCTTGTCTCTGTGGACAGCAGGTCTATTGAATTTATTTTCTTCTCATGTCCTGTTGAGGTGGGTGAATGAGAGAGCAGTTTAGTATACCTCTGGCAGCCAGCCAAGGCTAACTAGTCACACCATTGGAATGCCTCTGCTGGCAATAGGTCCTCATTCAGGCTGACATACCTGGAGGCACACGTGGCTACATTAGGGAAGAGCTGCGGTCCTGACACAGCTGTGAGGAAAGCAGTTGTAGCTACATGGCAGAGATGATGTGGAGGTATCTATTGTTTTGGTTGGGTTTTTGCCTATATTGTGTTCCTGCAGGAAAATTAAATTAATAATTTGTTACCATTCTTTTTATTTATTTGTTTGGGTTTGCTATTCATGTAGCAGATGGTTTCTTTTTTGCATGTACAAGTATTTTTTATTCTGATTGACTGTGGTAATATTTGAAGAAAATTATTACTTTATGAAAGATAAATGTCAGCTTCTTAAATGCTTCAGCAATAAGCACACAGTTTTTACTTTTCTTCTTTGGGTGTTGGCAAAATACAACAAGCCAATGGAGATCTGAGATTTTTCCCAGATGAAGTATTCACTTCTGGTTTTGTTAAGAATGCTCAGGTCCAATCATCCACTTTTTCTTTAAAGAAAGAGTTCTGAAATGCACACCAACCACGAGCTACATGTTCTATAGTAAGTACAAATACATTATCCAGATTTTGAATCCAAAGTTATTATGTCATCCATCTAATTCATACAGCATTGCCTGGGCACTTGACTGACCACTTTCATATAAGAATGTTTATCTCTGCTTAAGCAGATGTGAGCATGTGTTTAGAAAATACAACAGCCCTCCAAATGAATGTTGACTACATATTTTAAGTTCTGGTATTACTGTTGTTCAGATTGTAGAAACTGAATGCTATATGCCTTCTTTAAACATGATTTCACTGGAGTCCGAACACTGAATATATTCAATGATTTTTTTTTTTTTCCATCAGGTCAATAAGATTTATTTTAAGAAAAAGCTATGCCCACATAGAGATTACATATGGTTGTAAAGCAGAATTTCCACTTCCCATGACTTCATCCAAAATTTTCTCCTGAATTTGGATATCAACATCTCTTTCACAGTTCTTGAAAAAAAAAATAAAGTAAATTTTAGAGGTGATAACCTATTTAACACTTCTAACTATGTTAGAGGCTTCCTATAATATCATAAAGAAGATAGCATATTGCTGCAAAGCATTGACTTTGATTTATTCAGTGGTTCCCTACTGAGTATCCTGTAGGAACATAACTTCATCTCACATTATCAGACTTTTCTTCAAAGTCTCAGTAGTGCTTCTTCTCCCTCCTGAGGGATGGAAACACCTTTCCATCATTTTTGGTGGGTCACATTTAACAAACTTTTAAATGCTAGCCAATTGTAACAATAATTTTATTTAATCTATGCATTTGCATGAAGTTAAACACCAGCATGCAAACTTTATTCCCCATTTAAACAAGACTTTGGAAGCTTCCTGGTTATATTTTATTTCCCTTGGCATAGACATCAATTTAGCTCAGAGGCTGCCTGCTTAATATGGGTTTATAGAGGCTTTGTAGCAGGTGAGCAAGGTGAGGGAGTTAAAGAGCACAGGTACAGTTGGCCATAAATCTACGTGCTTACAAAACTGAGGCTACAGAGAAACGTCAGAGCAGCAGGGCCAGCCAGCCTAAATATTCAAGAGCAGATCTAAGCCTGTTGTCAACTGCAGTGCTCCAAAGGCAGAGATGTTGCAACAAGTGGGAGGGAGAGATGGTAAAGAGCTTGGCAAGACTTCAGCCTGTTCTTGGTCCTGTTAAAGACAAAGGGTTTCCATAACCCAGTGTTTTCTCAAGTGTCAGGCTAGGGTTTCTTGTTAAATAGCCACCTCCTGACCTAAGTGTCCTTCTCAGGAATGCAGGCTCAACAGCTAGATCCAGCTTGAGCTGACAACTTCATGTTACCCCAACTTGATGACTTTCATCTGAGAGTTTGATCCTACAGTTATAAAGATCTCTTTAATTGGACAATATTCATTTCATTAACTCTGCTTTCAGAGTATAAAAGCTTAACAGCAGGGATTGATTACTCTTTTCAGTGTACTGTAGATATTTTTTTTATGATCCTGTTGGGAAATACTTTTGGGAAACACTTGTTCAAAACAAAACAAGAAAAGAAAGAAAAAAAAATTTCTAAGCCAAGAAATAATACATCTAAAGAAATATTTTGGCTAGAGAAAGTTGTGCTGGGGTGGTACTAACAGTACACCTTTGTTACTGCTCTAAATTCAGAGCAATGAAAGCTCTGTGGAAAGTGGAATCACTGTACACCACGGGGTGATCTGGGCACATGCGCAACACAGGGCTATCTGCATACACCTTCAATTTATACCTTCCATCTGTGCTTCCCTTCTCCATCAGCCAGGTCCCAACCCCCTTCAAATTTGATTACAAACTTTCCATTAACACACAGACTGCAGACCATATCCTGAAGGTTTGATATGTATGTCCGTCCAACACATTGAATCTAGAAGAGGCAGAGCTACAAGGGAGTAGAGAGCAAATCCTCCCGACATGCTTCTACTTTCAGATTTCTTTTTTCTTTTCTTTTCTTTTCTTTTCTTTTCTTTTCTTTTCTTTTCTTTTCTTTTCTTTTCTTTTCTTTTCTTTTCTTTTCTTTTCTTTTCTTTTCTTTTCTTTTCTTTTCTTTTCCTTTTCTTTTCTTTTCTTTTCTTCTCTTTTCTTCTCTTTTCTTCTCTTTTCTTCTCTTCTCTTCTCTTCTCTTCTCTTCTCTTCTCTTCTCTTCTCTTCTCTTCTCTTCTCTTCTCTTCCCTTCT
>VWZI01002417.1:53110-64055 GCA_013396835.1 Psilopogon haemacephalus
TTGATGGAAAACTTAAGTATTGACTTTAATCAACATTTTTGTGCAGCATGCTTCCCTCAGGTAGCTCTGACATTTCTTGTGAAAGTCAAAAATTTGAGAAAATGTGCAGATTTTACAAAAGAAAAATATTTTACTGGAAATTGAGATGGTCATTAATCACTGATACATTTTATGCAGAGGTGAAGATTTATTTTTTTTTTCCTAACTACCTCTGGTAGACATTTGCAAGACCTTTGAGAGCAGAAAAGTTAAATCAATGGGTTTGATTTTGATCCTCCCCCTCTAATCCACGGAAACAGCCCTACAGTACCTCATGGATTGTATCTCCAAATATACATAGGATCTCCAGTCAAAATGTTCTGCCGGTAGTGGTATTCATTGCAACTGTAAACAGCAAAATGCCTTATTTACTTGCACTGCAGTGTAGATTAAAGGGAACAGATCTCTGCTGTTTTACTAGCAGTGGCCTTTCTTTTATTAAGTTGAAACCTATGACAATTAGTCAAAAAAAAGACATCATTACATGGAATAGTCACTTGCTACTGTTCTGTATGGTGGCTTTCTATTGGACTGATTTTGTGTAAGAATTTGCTATTCACCTTGTGTAAATCTGTGTCTCTAAAGTATATACCAACTCTATTAAAAGTTTTGGGCTTTTGTTTTATTTTTCTTTTTGTGGAAATTGCCCTTTTTTGAACTTTTCATAAATTACTTAGGATTAAGTTCAACTAATTACTGAAGACCTTTTTAAGCACAAATAACTCCATGTGTGTTAAAAAGGCAAAGAAAGAAAATATTTTCTTATGGGAGCCTGCTGAATTTCCCAAAATTACTATAGATAAAAATGTAACTTGATGTGTTAGATTGCCTATTCAGAGGACTAATTTCTGCACCATAATCTTCATTCACTTCAATTTCAGCCACTTGAAAACTCTCCACCTTAAAGTACTCTCCACCTTAAAGTAAAGAGAAATTGCTTTCTCTTTCTGTCAAAATGGAATAAAAAGTAAAATATCTAGAGGAATTCAAGGATGATGTCATTCCAAGAGGGAAACACATATCAGCTGTGAAATTCTCTGATTCTCACTCCACCTTGGAAATGCTTGGGTACTCCTGAGAAAATAA
Organism: Psilopogon haemacephalus; assembly: GCA_013396835.1. Taxonomy (NCBI): domain Eukaryota; kingdom Metazoa; phylum Chordata; class Aves; order Piciformes; family Megalaimidae; genus Psilopogon; species Psilopogon haemacephalus. The sequence goes on from VWZI01002417.1 coordinate 54,236, forward strand.
ATATGCATTTGATGGCAACTTGGACAGAATTCATAGTGCTGCACAAAAATGAGCAGGAATAAAACATCAACATATCCCGGGTACACCAAAATTATTTCTCAGCATAAACAATGGTATGTATTGTACTAATTCCTTTTTAGTGAGAAAAGAAAATGAGAATTATGAACTCGAGCTGTGCTCTTTCTGATATATCTGGCTCAAGCTGAAAAAGACCTAGCTTCTATGTTGATAAATCAGGCTTTCTTGTCCTGTGCTAGCTAGGACTCTGTATTTCAAAATTACACACAATAAACAACTCAGATGTATGCAAACACATCGCCTTAAGGCATAGACTTTTACACTAGAAAGTGATCTGAATAGCTAAGAGGGAAGCCTGAAGTTTGGGGAAGGTGAATCTGAGTGCTATCTTCATCCCACACTTTTCACATTTGTGAAAACGGTGCTAGAGCTTATGATTTGGGTTCAAAACTCAGTCCCCACACTCCCTCTTTTTTCTGTTCCTAGAGAAACTGACCATAGTTTAAAGACTGAAGCACATATCCTGTTTTCAAAAGCAGCCTACCTAGCCATTGTGAGGATGCAGCTATACTGGCTGCTTAGTAGTCATCTCAGGGTACAGGGCTTCCTTAGCCTCCATCCAGGTAAGAATGACCATGGCCATGCCTTACCAATGGCTTGGCAGGACTTGGAGGTGCTGACAGACAAATTGATGTGTATTTCTAGTGTTGGACCCTCAGAGAAGTGACACCTTTCATGACAACAACAAAAACAGCATAAATTAACTTGGTCTTTGTGTAGCTTCGTGTAGACAGGTAGGATTAAATATTTGTTTACTGAATAGTCTAGCTTTGTTTTCTAGGTCGAGGTAAAAAGCTGAAGTAGAAAACAGCTGAAGCTGAGGATTTAGAATTTTAACAACTCCTCACCCTTTGCTTCCCCACTATTGTGTGCAACTACACAGAAAAAGTCAGGCTAGAACCAAACACCAGTTCTGGGTGACTTGTCGAAGAATCGCAGAGTAATTTAGGTTGGAAGAGGCCTCCAGATGTCACCCTGTCCTACTCTCTGCTCAGAATGGATCTAACTAGATTATCTTGCTGAGGAATCTGTTCTGTTTAATTCAGAAACAGTTTTAAAAGCATTGAATGTTCACGCTGTGACCATGCCCCTTGTCAGTAGGTCTCTGTCTCACTAAGCACTAAGGTCAGGGTCTTTTTAACCTTTATTTTGCTGCCAGTGTTATTATACAAAGACACAGTTCTTCACTTTCCCTGATGGCTTCAGCTCTGGTGAGCTTCGGCCTTTCTGAGGCTATATCTACATTTATGAGCAATGTCCTGTGAGCAGCCCATTCCTGCTTCCACCTTCTGAGTCTTTTCTTTTTGTATGTGAGCTCAGAGAGGACATGTGTTCTCTGTCTTGACCTAATGTCAGAGCTGCTCGACAGCCTGCACATTGTACCAGACCATTCTTGTGCTCTGAAGAGGCTGTCCTTGAAGATCATCTGGCTTCTTCTGGGCCCTTCTGATCCTTCAAGGCCAGCTGTCTGTGACAGCATGCCAAGTCCTGAACATGCTAAAATCTGCTCTTTTGAAGTCCAGGCTTGTCACTCTACCCTTTGTCTTGCTCACTCCTCTCAGGAACATGAATGTCACAGCCTCATCATGGTTCTTGCATTCCTCAGCCTTCACATTATCAGCCTGTTATTAATTGTTTGTGAGTATGAGGTCCAACAGAGCATCTCCCCTCATCAGTTTGTCCATTGCATGCAGCAGAAATTTGAGAAATCTCCTGGATTACTAGAAACTTTGTCAGGTGTCTTCGCTACACTTCATCCTTCCTTTCAAGTCAGAGGTAAGGCAAGCATGCACAAGATCTAAAAAATTGTACCCATTAACTGCAAATCAGGGCTATGGGTTTCTACCTTCACAGGCAAAGCTGCATCAATGTACTCTGCAATTCTTTCCAGTGGTACATAAAGGGCATATTATAGATTGGAATAACTTTCATTCAGAGGACCCTTTTGTTTAATTAAAAGAGATTTTGGTAGCCTCAAACTCAGCTATAAATTCAGTTTTACTGACTATTAACTAAATGCCTATCCAGAATAGTTGAAGAAACCTATATGTCCTGAAAGAATGGAAATATGACTCAGGCTCTCAGGGCCACTCAACTCTGTTTTTCTCAGGCTTTTTTTTTGCTGAGGACTCCACTACCTCTGTGTTTCACAGACTAGGCACATCTTACCCCCAAACACAAGCAGAAATCTCAAGCAGTTGCCAGCAGACAGCTCCATCTGAGGTCCACTTCCAAAGAGAAAGCCTAGGCTTCATTTTTTCAGAAGCAAAGTGTAGTCAACATTGATCACAGAGATCTTGGAGGCAAACAGCTAAGCATGTGTCCTCCTAGCAAAGGACCAGGCTGGCACCTTCATATGCGACTGAGTTCCTGACACCACCTTTGCCATTCTTGAGGAATCACCACTGCATCTTCTGCTTTTGTCTGTGCTTTCCCTTGTCAGGATTGCATCCATCTCTAACCACCAGACTGTTTGGTCTCACTCTTTGACCTCAATGACAGTCTTTGTAGAGGAAAACGAACATATGCGACCTCTCTGATCGAACTGTCTCCTTTCACCTCTGTAAAGCCAGCACAGCCGTGTCGAGAGCAGCATGCTGAATTCAGAGCAGCTTGCAGAATACCTTCTCCTTAACAGCACACTGGATTGCCGAGTGCTGCACTAAGTGCTTTACCAGGCAGAGCTACTACGTGCCAAAGCAGGTTGTTTTCCTCAAATTAAATTCTGAAACACCAATTAAGCACTGAGTCTCCCTGCAACTTTGCCAAAAGCAGCAAACTAGACATAGCAAGACAAAAGCTTAAAAATAAAGACTCCCTGAGCCAACTGCCTGGGGCTAGCCTTAAGAATTTTATTTTTAAAGTCTTCATCCTCTCAAGCACATGTGCACTAATAATGAGTGTCAAAGAGCTATCAATGTCTGCCAATTTCCCTCCAACTGCTGCCCACTGCCCACCTGCCTGCTTTGGATACTGAGGGTGTACTGCAGAGCTTGGCTGGTGCAAATGTCCGGGAATGAGAGAGCATCTGTATCTCTGTCCAAGGGCAGGAATAAAGTTAAGGGCAGAATTTCATGTTTCAGCTATGGTGCACTCTGCCAAAACAAACAGAAACTCCAGATATCCTTTTAGGTTGCTAACATGGGCCAGATACAAGATATAAGAAGGTGAGCAGAGACTTGGACTCAGGAAAGTTCTCAGGAAGGGCTCCCTTTCTTGCCCTTCTACAGGCAGCTGCATAGCCTGAGCCAAGTCACTGAGAAGTGTCTAAGTCACTCAGTTTGGTACCAACAACAGTTTGATGCAAAAGTAGCTATAAGGATGCGAGTGTTATCCATGTGTATAACCTCTGTGGGATGGTATTCATAGGCAATGAGGACTGTGAACTGAGCAAATATCCAAAAGGATCTGACATAAGTACATAGTTGAGTAAAGCTGTATAGAATTAGTTGCAGCCTGCTGCCTAAGAAAGCAAGTTCTATTCTCCAGTGGTAACAGCCCATTAAATTGTTCAGAGGAGAGGGTTTAATAAAATAGACTTTTACCATGATGAATCAATTCACTCTGTTGTAGAGATGCTTTATGGACTTCTTATCCAAAGCTCTGCCAAACGTTACTTCATACGTCACAACAACTTCCCTCTTTTTCTTTCACCACAGCAGTAAATCATTTCTCCCTTTTCTCTCCCCCATCCCTTGCAAACTTTTACTGCTGTGTTTTAATTATGAATCCAGGTCTGAGGCTGAAAAAAAACTTTCATCTGAGTACTGCTAGATATGCAGAACTGTGTTCTGTTCTTGTCCAAACTAAAGCTAAAAGACTTCGCTGTTGCTCAGAACAAAAGGATGATTCAGGATAAAATGAAGTAGGTCTTGAACCTGTGCTCTAGGCAGCACATGATGGTAGCAAACAGCAAATGAGTATCAAAATTGGCCTAGTCCTTCTCTATATATACTTTATATGGGGGATGATTCCTAGCAGAAAATTTAACAGCACAGCTACAGAAGCAAAGAGCTGCATTTCAGTCCCAGAGGATCTCTGGTGCAGCCCTCCAGATCAGGAAGGCCAGGCACAAAGGCCACCTGCACACAGGAAGGATCACATCTGGAAAAAGGGCAATGTGCAGGCACCCAGGACAGGAGACCAAGGACAAGGAACTTCCATGCGGTTATCCTGCTTAGTCTGTGAGGACTTCCAGTCTCATACCTGAAGAATTCAGTTTGAAGCACCTTCTCTTTCAAAGATCTCAAAGCAACCTTCCAGTGCAGAAAGCCTTTTGAAAAGCACCAACAGCTAATTTGTACCTTGGTTACAGGGACTGCAGCTGGAAGATGGAAAACAAGAGCTGTAGGAGAGGGTTCATGACATTGCTGTGGCTCCTCACTGCTATGTACCCAATTGCTTTCAATGATTCATGACCTTCCTTTTCCTACTCTGATCATAACAGTAGCTGAATCACCAAANCGTTGCTCGTCCATATGTTTGGCTTCTGGCTCTCCAAAGGCAACAGGATGGGTAGTGGAGGGAACAAAGACCAGATCAGATTCTGAGTCTTTAAAGCCTAAAATGAAGAATGCTGTGGGATTTTTGCAGAGGAAGCAGTTCCCTCAAACCTCAAGATTACAGTGCCTGTGCAGACGTGGGGCAGCATCCCACCTCAACATGGCTCTGCTGTTGATGGCTGTTGGTGCTGACAAATCAAACTGGAGAGTCCAAAGCAAGAACAAGATGACATGGGATGAAACAGTGACAGGGGGGATTTTCACCATGTGCTACTTCCTTGCCCCCGAACTGTACCAGCTAAATACACCCTCACAGTCAATCAAACCTTGGAAGAATGGCAGGGGCAGAGCCCTCACAGGGGAAGAGCAGAAAGGAAACAGATAATGTTTCACAGTGTCCACAAAAAGAGGAAAAACTCTGCCAGACTTGCATCATAGACAAAGCCAAAGCTGGCTTCTCCAACAGGTTTGAAAGAACTCTTATATATAGAATTGACAGAGGTTCTCCAGTGGTTCCTCACAGACATGAAAATCCCTTTCCCTTTCTTGTCTGTCAGTCCCTGTCTCATTTGTTGCCTCTTACAGAGCCAATAAGTCACTGTTCTCTTTACAGAAGGTTTAGCTCTTTGGCAGATGGCACCTTTCATGAGGTTTCTCAGGCAACAGCATCATCTCATCAGCTTATTTGCCTGCCTTCCTCTTTCATCTCTTGTTTGTTTTCCATTCATATCCAGAGAACTCATTCCCCTGCCAGACCATTTGCATGTTTTGAAATAGGTGTCTATGGTGCAGATGTCAGGAAGTTGCCCATTTTTCCTGCACATTATTTAACTCCACATTGCTCACCTTGTATTACATATTCAGCTTTTCCCCATTCAGACCTCTGCCCAAACAATAAACTCAGAAGAAAACCTAAGTTTAAGAATTGCAGGTGTGTTTTTGCACTGCTGGGGCAGAAGACACTAAGCTGTTAGTTTAGGCATTAGGAGCTCTGGTCTGATTCTGTCCCACTACGCTGTCTTGGCCAAAACCCTTTATTCCCAACAGGTGGTAGAGGAGAGATGTGTTTGCACAGCTGCATGCACAGAGAAGCGCTGTGGCCTGTTTTCATCAGGATAACATATTGTCCCATAAATTTTAACACGATTTTCTGCCTCTAGGATTTACACTGTGAAGCATGCTTCCTCAGGGTACTACTGCAGGAGACAGTCAAGCATCCTTCAGCACCTTTCTAGACTCGAGTGGCCATCAGAAAGGATGGTCCAAAGGTAGCAACCAGAAAGAACTCAGAGGTATTCTTGTTTTACTGTTACAAAACCAAACAAACTCGCATTTCAGACGGAGGGTACTGCTGGATCCTGTTACAGAAACACATACTTGGCACAGCTCCCTGAGCAAACAGGGGGAAATAATCATCTGTCACATGAACGGGCAGGTAAATTCCTGTTAAAAGATGACATTTTCAGAGCCCAGTGCCAAACAGCTCCACCGTGTCAGACCTCTATCTTAGCTGATCACTTGGTACCTCACAGGTCCTAAGAAGCTCGTGGACATTTTAACAGCTCAGTAGTTACAGAGTGTTAAAAGGAAAGAATCATAGTTATTCACATGGACTGTAAGAAGATTTTACTGCTCCTGTGCTTAAAAATCCTGCCTCCAGCGTGCTGACATTTACTGACTATTTATCTGCCCTCATAAAACCACCTTTAAACGGGACTGCAGTGTGTAGTTGCACTCAATGGGCAAAATGAGGTTTTGGCCTTGAGGAAATGCTGACTGAGAACTTTTTTCTTGTTGCCTCTTTAAGTCATAAAACTAAATAAGTCTTGCCAGTCTGTGTCACATCACTGAATCAACAAATCACAGAATTATAGGGGTTGAAAGGAACCTCTGGAGATTGAGTCCAACTCTCCTGCCAAAGCAGGATCACCTAGGGCAGGTCACACAGAAACACATCCAGATGGCTCTTGGAAAATCTCTAAAGGAGATGCCACAACCTCTCTGAGCAGACTGTTCCAGTGCTCCATCACCTTTAGAGTAAAAAAGTTTCTCCTCATGTTGAGGTGGAACTTTCTGTGTTCCAGTTTGTATCAATTGCCCTTTGTCCTATCACAGGACACCACTGGGACCAGAAGAGACTGTTCCCTTCTTGACATCCACCCTTCAGAGACTTGTGAACATCAATAAGATCTCCACTCAGTCTTCTCTTTTCCAGACCAAATGGGCCCAAGTCTCTCAGCCATTCCTCATATGACAGATGTTCCAGTCACTTCATCATCCTTGAGGACTCTCTGTAGTATACCCCTCTTCAACTAGGGGCCCAGAACTGGACACAATACTCCAGATGCAGTCTCACTAGGGCAGAGTAGAGGGGGAGAAGAACCTCCCTGGAGCTACTGGCCACGCTCTTCTTACTGCACGCCAGGATACTATTTGCCTCCTTGGCTACAAAGGCACATTGCTGTTAGCCAAGTAAATCATCAAAGATCATTCACTGAGGAAATCCATGAACACGCTGGAATGGTTGCATTTCTGGTAAATTTGCTGCTGACTCTTTGGAAATGAAGTGTATGAGTAGAAAGAAAAAAAAAGATCCCCAAATCAGTTTGAAAACTAAATGAGTGCCTGTCAATTAATCAGGAGTCTTTGATGATAGTGATTGCAGAAGATAATTATCACATCTGGAGAAAAAAAAAGTCACAAACCTTTTCATACAGGTCCAGTAAAACAACAGCCTTATGATTAATTTACAGTGTAATTTTCAGTTCCCTTTGATTATCTTCCACATATCTGTATAAGGGCCAGAGTTACTAATTACCTGTACTTAAAGACCTGTTGTCTTTTAGGAAGAGCCCCATCTTTCATACTGTCACAGAAAAACCCAAATCTTCTTCATTAGCATCCATAAACCTGGCCCATCTTCATAACAGAGAAAACCCCAAGGAACCATTGCGACCTACAAAGCCATGAATAAGCTTAAGATCTCATATCCTGCCCCAAGAATAATTTTTCCATGGCAGCACATGCAATGCAGTTTTTAATCTCCCAACCCAAACAGTAGTGTAGGCCACTGGATCTAAATTCAGTCCTCAGTTTCTTTAATTATTTTTTTTAAATGAGTATTGACTTTAACTGCTATATAGTACTACCCTGATTTTAAATAAATAAATAAATAAATATAGAATTCTTGTTAAAAATTCTATTTGACTATCTCAAAACACTTCATAGTGTTCAGCAACATGATATGCAAGCCATGCACAAAGACCACATTGAATCACCCACGAGGATAAGGTAAGCATCTCTATAATGATGGAGAGCAACTGTTTGAACAATGCACACTAATATTACCCAAGAGCTCAGAAAAGGAAGTGAAAATTAAATGATTGCATGTAATTGAAACTGCAAGAGGAATTTTGAGCAACAGAATTCAATCACCCAGACTGGAACTTAATCAGGAGTAAAACCAAAATGTGCTACCTGCTGCAAAGTAAAAGCCAAAAGCATTCCAAATCTGGGCAGGAGTAAGTGGAAACTATACTTTTGTTTTACTTTGCTTTCTTCCTTCCTTTCTTCTTAAATTTTGCTTCTATGAACTATGAGTATGTGTCAGTCCTGCATTGTGTGCCCAAGCCTGCAGATAGGCTGCTGTGCTGCACCCTTGTCTTTGAATGGCAAGTGTTGTCCAACCATCCCATGGCATTGCTAGCTCCTGCTATCCTGGGTGGCAGTACTGACTCTTCTGTGTCCAGAGCTTGTTATTCACACAGCAGGAAATGTTCAGCCTATTTTGAAATGCAAGAGAAAGGCAATATGCCAAGGACCCTTTTAATCCAAGCAAACTAGAACATCTGACAAGGAGCAGCCTAACAAAGACCTATCTAAAACTGTGCACTTCCCACATCAGCTGCATCTCCCAATGAGTCACTGGAGCCAACAGGGTCAAGGGAAATTAATCTGGCCCTAAATACTGAGATCATTGCTGAATCTCACACTAGCCCTCAGGACTCGAGAGCTCTCAACACAGCTGTGCCAAGGGGTTCTGCTCCTTACAAGTCACAATGGACAGTCTTGATTACCAGCTACAAATGGAGCCTCTGCAAAATGGAGTTAAGACCACGCTGGCCCACACAGGTATAAGGGTAGGTCTGAAAACACAGAAATATTTGAGACTGAAGAACGGAGGTGATACTAATCCTGTCTGTTGCGGTGTCAGGGAATGGAGTTGTTATGAGAATAAATCACTTAGTGATGTGTCTCTGAACACAACTATTCTCCACAACCCCTGGTTATATGTGTGACATCAGCTTTCACCCAGAACTTCAGCGCTAATACTGTGAGCACAGTGGTTTTATAAATACTGCTTGGCCCACTCCTGTAATTCTGGAAATGCAAGGCACCTTCTGCAGACTGAGTGTACTTCATAGTGTGGAGAAGGTGTGAGAAATGAGTATTCAATAAACCGCTGTTCAAGTCACCTTGTTCCTAGCAAGTCCTGAGGTTATGCAGCTAATGCATCAATCTGCAAAACAAAGAAAGTGAGTACAGCCTGCCTAGCTGAGGCAGCTCACTCAGAGTAGTCAAGGGCTGAGAAAGATCTTTCTGTGCAACTTGGTCTCAGAGTCAGGAACGAGGGCTGAAGATGCAGAGTCCACAGAGAGCTAGCAGGTGAAATCACTACTGTCTTTGAAAAACATGGGGCTGCATTCCCAGCAAAAGTAGTAGGGGACGGACCTGGTTGCTTGTGCTCATCATTCAAGACTACACATCTCAACAGTTAGGGGGAAAAGACCAGAGAAAAATAGAAACAATGGATACTTTTACATATGTATACACATATAATACATATGAATTACAGAAGTATTTTCCCTTTATAACTCACAGAAGAATCCCTCTGATAGTTTTGTTTTTTAATAACAGTTGCTCACAAAATATTTATTCAAATACCATGGCTAAGGATATTTCCTTATCACATCATGGGTAGGCTCCCAAAGAGTTTAGCAGTGTTTGTTCATCCTTCACTGTAACTGGACTCCTTCCCATTGCTACAAGCTGCGCTAACCACCACTCTGTTATCAACTGTGTCTGGCTGGCTGTAGCTGCTTGTACATCTACCTTGCACATCAAGCTGCCAGAGACAGACAGCAAAGGAGAAAATGAAAATCATAGAATCATAGAATGGTTTAGGTTGGAAGAGACCTCAAAGATCATCCAGCTCCAACCCCCCGCCATAGACAGGGACA
>VWZI01002418.1:0-11408 GCA_013396835.1 Psilopogon haemacephalus
AGAAAAGGGGGGGTGCATGCAGGTGGGATGGCTCGGCAAAGCCACTGCTGCAGTGACGTGGACTCTGCGACCGCTGGCTATGATGTCGATTTTGTGGACGGTGTCGTTTCTAATGTCGGTGTCGCTTCTTCGATGACGTTTCTTTTGTAGGTGGTGTCGCTTGTTCAATGACATTATCACTTCTACCAGTTGGAAGCCATCTTTTTCGTAGTTCAGAGCTGTAGCCGCCATTACAAAGCCAGAGGCGTGTGGTCTGATGACACCGGAGATGACGCTGCCTTCGTGGGCGGTGCCATCTCTAATGCCAATGTCGCTTTTCCACCTGTGAGCCATCTTTGGATTGTGTCACGTTTCAGTATTCTGAATCACTGCAAAGGTTCCAACATTACGCAGGGGGTTCCGCCGTCCTGCCTCAGCCACTGCTGTCAGCTCAGGATTACCGATGCATGCTGAAAAACGCAAACGGGGCTGCGGATTGGCGGGACCCTCCCGAATGATGGTAGAGGATGTAGTACTCCCGGCGCAGCACCCGAACTGCCGTGTGTCGCAGAATATCTCTGAGAAGCAGAATTGGGGCAGTGAACAATCCACTGCCGCGAGTAATAAGTACAGCAGAACACCTGTGAAGTGTAAGTGCAACCGGAACTGGAACGGAAGAGAAACAGAGATGCAGAGTGGGACAGTTCCTGCTTCTAAAAAAGTTACCCAGAAGTTTCTCAATAACTGTGAAGTCATTTGTTTTTGTACAATAACCAATTATTGTCTTCCACATATGATCCTTTGTGCCAATTACCTTGCTTGCTCTGTAACCACCCCATCTTGGGATATAAGCTTAATGAACTTGTATTAAGTAGTAGTAGCTGTTCTTGTATGTATAAGCATATTGGTAACCAGCCTCGTTGCTTCTGGTGCTCTCACCGTCAGCCATTTACAATTGAACTTTAACAGCTACCTGCAGCCGCGCTCGCTGGCAAAAGTTTCTCTTACCGAGGCAGAAGCTGTTTTTGCATTTTTATCACTATCAGCAGATGTTACACCGACCTTTTTGGCAAAAGTGTCTTTCAACGCTTCAGACGGCAGTACCCCATTATGGTAGTAAGCACGTTAGTTCCCAAAGGCTGTTTGTTCTTTCTGTTCACCGAGTTCTCACTGGCTATGTCCGCAGGAAAGGCACTCCATGCAGCTCCCTAACATGGCTCTAAATGAAGCTGCGGCTGCCTCTGAAAAGTTCGTTATGCACCACTCTCCAAACTTTTCCCAATTTCTTTGCTATCTTATCCTCTAAAGTAGCTTCCCACAACATGCCCCCAAGCTTTCGCCACTCAGAAATCTTATGAACAGTATGAGGGTTCACAAACATTTCCTTTACATGTCATTATTCTAATAACCTGATAATTCTTTCTGCAAATCTATATCTTTAACCTCTCTTTTCTTAAGAATAAAATAAATCATACGCTGCTTGCCTTTCCATACTTATTGCGTCGGTACCGTTGCAGCCCCTTTTTCAGGCTTCGGCAGCGCGTAACAGCCGAGCAACATCTATACGTCTACTCAGGGCACGGAGCACTCCTTTTCTTCTTTTGTTTGGCTTCTTTACTTTTCCCTGTGCTCTTATTTGCCATCCCGGCTGCATAGGACCCGACTCAGTCGTCGCTCCACCGTGGTATCAGAAGCCTACGGGGTCACCATTTGTGGGAAAATGACGGGAGACAAGCACACCCGATGATGTTCAACAAGCCTCAAGTTTATTGATAAGAAGCTCACAGTTATATAGCCACGTTAATGAAGCTCATACATATTGCAAAGCGAAGCTCCTCATAGGCTCTTTATTATCTCTCGCCCTTGTCCTCACAGCATAGCTTGCATTCCTGTGGCTAGTTAGATTCTGTTTTGCACGGGTTAGTTTTTGCACCTGCATCCTGTTATTGCCTGATTTCTCCCTCAAGGTTACTGCCTCCCTGCACAGTGCCCATGCTATTTCTCAACCAGCTCAATGCAATCATGCCCTCTCTCCTTTAACCACTCTTCTATAAAGCTCTCCACAGGGAGGGGTGTGGTGTCTGTATTACCTTTTCACTGTATATATCTGTAAATATCTGTTATACCTTGTAAATATTTGTTTGTATATTGTGCATTGATGTAAATATAAAGCTTCATTTATTAACTTCCAGTGTCCTGAGTCCTAGCTGTTGTTTATAAAAAGGTGGGGGGTGGGACAGGTTACTGCTTAAACCACTACACCTTAATAATATTTACTTTCCTTTTGATTTAAGGAAGCGATAAATCTGTTCAATTATCTCGTTGTGCATAAATGCATAAGCATGAAAATATAATGCAGATCATTTGTATATTCCAAGGTCATATGAGGTTATATTAGTCCAAGAATTTGATTTTCACTGAGGACTTTTTAAGTATCATACACTATAAAACTGACACAATGGTATTCTCCAGAATTTCAGTTACTCCTGAGCATCAATTCTAACATGCTTTTATTGTGTTATAATACTTCAAACTTAAAAAAGAGCCCAAAAAAAATTTTTTTTTCCTTAGTCGAAAAGACAGAACATGCATATATGTGCTTATAAATCTTGCTCCTACTTCTAGTTTATCCTGGCACTATATGCAGGCATTTAGAAGCCTGACTTTTCTAGATCTGAGCCACAGTGGCCAATGATTATTATCACCACAGTTTTTTATGTGAGGTTTCCTACATTTCATGTGTCTAATACTAGTGATATTAGAACAACCTCAGTGTGATCTATAGCAAAGTCAGGAGCTGACTCTTCTGTCATTTCAGGGAAGGCAGTCCAAGAAAGGAATTCTTGTGATTCAAAATGTGCAGTCAGATTCAAATACTGGATTCAAGCTTTCATCAGTTTCTGCCTGCAAGCAAATGTGGGGCTCAACTTTTGAAGCTTTCAGTGCTTTGGTTTCCTGCAAGAAGACCCAATAACGAACTCCAACATTTAATCTGTCATGTCAGTGCATAGGCATAGTATAACATTGACTTCCACATTCTTCTGAAGAGTAAAAGTTTCTCTAAAGCAGATATTTCTTTAAAGCCTAGACTATGGAGTCAGTGTGTCAAAATTATGCAGAAGAGTGGAACAAGTTGTCAAGTGTTAGGAAGGCGGGACTGAACAGAGATTCTACTTAACAAAAACAGAAAGATGGTGGATGTAGAAATGTTAAGCTTCAACTTGAATAATTTTGGAGAAATTAAATATGTTCCAGGATCAATCTGAAAGGGTACAGAACCTGTCACCTGGAGCTACCTGGCTGATACTGGTGTGTGCTCTTGTCATTGCATCATGGTTGGTACTCATTTGTGGTTTCTGTTATTAACAAACCCCAAGCAACCTGTGCTTTGGAACTTGTTGAGAGTAAGAAGCTGGAAAAAACAAACAAGCAAACAAACAAAGCATCCTTTACACTGACAGCATCCTTTAAGGAAAAAACAGGAAGAAAACCTTGTTCCTATGTAAAGAAAGAGATAGACAAGAATTCATTATTAATATAATACAAACCTTAATAAACTAATTCAAGTATCACTATAAATCCAGATCTAATTTTTCCAGAAAAGGAATGCTGTCAAAATTGTTATATACATGCTTTGTTCCTATGTCTTTCCCTTGTTTTATGCTTCCCTTTCTACTGCTCCCTGCAGTCTTGGAGGCTAGTGTTTTCACTTTGGTGATGGGGTAGGTATTACCTCAGGTTATCAACATCTGGAGTCCTTTTGAATGTTCTATTTGTATTAACGATTTCTTTTTCATCATTCTAAGATTCCACTGAGATAATTTGCACATACTTATTAACATAGTTTTAGACCTTTGTGGTGGTTTATGGCTCATGGGAATGAGCCTTAATGAGAGAAATTAGATCATTGGTTATAAAAGAAAATAATCATAAAGTCTACATCATTCACTGGTTTGTTAAAAGGGGTAAAAAAACAAAGTATAAACAATTTGTCTGTCTTTGCTTCTGAATGCTTGATCTCTTCCACTAACCTTACCTAGCAGGTAACATGTAAGCCTTGCTGGTTGCTTTCTGTCTGAGAGAGAGAGGAGTTGGCCCCTTCTGGGCTTCTTTTTTTTTCTGTCCAGGAGGGAAGTTTGGATTTCTGTATTATTTTGCAACTGTATATAATTGGCAATACATGTAAATATATGTAAATTTTCCAACCCACTACACCTTTATCTTTCTTAATTGGTCTGAGTGCCACATAATATTTGAGCTTACTGTGCATGACCCCTTATACAGTATGTTAGATACTATTTCATTGTTCTTTTTATTAACCCCAAAAATCATCATGGTCCCAGCATGCTTATCTTTAACTGACCATGGGTTAGTTTTTCATAGCTGTTAGATCTTCAGTTCCATATCTCACCTGTTTCCCTGCATTCCACATCCCTTGTCTCCATTAAAAAGCTTTTATTATTGTATGTGGCCTGTCTTTCTCTATATGACATCATTATTCCAGAGTTATATATATCTCATTCTACAGTGAACAACTGCTTTGTAGTTGCTTCCTACTTGCTATATATAACTGCAGTTGTACCACAAAAAGAGAGGCAACAGAAATAATTTCTACTGGAAAGTGTGGAGATGGAAGCAGAATGACCACAGTTTACCACAAAGGTAGTGGAACACTGGAACAAATTGCCCAGAGAGGTACTTGATGCCCTATCCCTACAGATATTCAAGGTGAGGCTTGACAGGGCTCTGGGCAGCCTGATGTGATTGAGAATGTCCCTGTTTACTGCAGAGGGGGATTTGACTAGACAACCTTTGGAGGTCCCTTCCAACCCAGACCATTCTATGATTCTAGGATTCTATGATTCTACTTATGCTGAGAGACTATATTAAGAATTTAGTGGGGTGAATGAAAAAGGACTCTTTCTCTTGGAAGGAGAATTGTCATTCTTGTAGTAGGGACTTTTAAACAAAACAAAACTAAAGAAAATCCTTCCATTTCTGAAAACAGCACAGATGTTAGAAGCTATCACCAATGACTACAGGATTCTTGTTTGTCATAATCAAAACAGTAAGTACTCACTGAAATACACTGCAGATCAGGAAAAGCATAACTTGTCATTTGTTTCAGAGGCATGTTTATGTCTAGTTTGCCTTTATCTAGTTTACATTACAAATTTGAAAGTCTTCCATACTACAATGCCCCTCCTCAGTTTTGTGGAATAACACATTTGTTGAAGCTCTGTTCTTTCAAGATTAGTGACTGATAGTGTTCCTAGATAGTGCATTTCTTATAGTTATAAGTACTAAAAACTCTTGAAAATAGCATAGCTACACCTTAAATTATATTTTCTGAGTATAAAACCAGATTTGAGTCAGATGGCATTTATACAGAGGATTAAAATCTCTACAATCCTCTCTTATGGTGCCATTATTCAAATAAAGCAGGGAGCTGTGTAACTTCATGCATTGCATGTTTTTAATAATGCAACAGTAGTGTGTAAGAACTGAAACAGTCTCTAAAGAGATACACAAGTTAATTCCAGTTTCCCCCTCATCACTTAAAAAGTATGCCTCAAAATTTCCCTGAAAATTCCCTAATTTATCTGAATATAGCTTTTTCCAGATAAAAGGTAAGGAACCTTTTCCCAGGCTCTTTTTTTGCTACTCAGAGATACAGCTTCAAAAATGCTAGATTCACAGAAAGGGATGAAAGATGCACATGCACACATAGGAGATTGTATCTGGTAGAGCAACTAATCTGAGAACAAGGAATTTTGGGTTATTCCTGATCATATTCCTGTAAAATACCTAAACTGCTTAATGGAATTACCAAACTAAACCCATAGTTTTGCATCTTCATATATAGTACAAACTGCATGACAATTTAATGGGTGTGTTGTGGCTTGAGGAGTTTCAGGTTATCCAAGATTTCCTAAAAAACAGAGAGACCAAGATCTACCCCTGAGGGCAAACTAGTCACCCTTGGATATTGTAATTTTGTTATTCAATACAATAAAACCTGCAAACACTTTAAAAGTAAGCAGCAAGGTCAATTTGCTTTCTTTTCTCCCTTTTCTTTTCCAGCTCTACAGAAGGATCCTTATCTGGGTAACTAACTATGTAGCAGTACCTCTCAGGCTGTGGCCTCCAAGGCTGCCACCACAGCCAATTTTGGCCTGTTTGGGGCCAAATTGAGAGACAATGAGGGATGGGAGAAAATAAGCACTGGGGTTTATTTTGTGGCTTTAGCTTGATTGAGGGGAAGGTTTTGTGGGAATTCTTATGTATCCTGTATTTGTATTAGATGTTAAAGATTCACGTATGCTGTATCTTTTCCTGTACATTCTTAAATGCAACATTTCTTTATTCCTCTCCAATTTGGCAAGAGCATTATTATTTAACACCATTTTTCCTTAGAAAAAGAGTAAAGTAAAATAATCTCAGTCTATCATGCTCTTACACAAAAAAATTACAACATAGGTCCTATAGCATATGAGAAGTATTATATATAATAGAGAAAGGCATTTCTTTTGTGCAAGGGGCAGAGCACCATGCTGTGGTCATTTTCAAAGGGGAGAGTAGCATCTTTCAACAGCCTTAGTTTTCTCCACTATGGGAATCAAGATTCAATGGAGAAACAAGAGGGAGGGTACACTTGTGCAATAAAACTCAGGGTAAAAATATGGAATCATAATGATTTACATAAAAAAACAGTAAAACAAAACAAAACAAAAAAAAAAGACAAGAAAGAAAGAAAGAAAATAAATACTTTTGGTAGAATAATATTTTATTACACCAGAATTCTTACTGGGATATTGTATTTGGTTTGGCTGAGCTGGAGTTAATTCTCCCTAGAGCATCTTTCTAGTACTGTGGTTTGCAATGTTGTAGCTGAGTGTTAATAACACATCAGTGTTTTGGCTACTGCTGAGCCAGGCAGCAAAGGCTGCACTTTTCCAGTATTTTCTCCCCAACAGTAGGCTGAGAGACAGGCAGGATCTTGGGAGGGGACACAGACAGGCCTCCTGACCCAAACTGAGAAAAAGGGCATTCCATGCCATATAACATCAGCTCAGATGTAAAAGTTAAGTGAAAGAAGGAAGTGGAGGACATTTGATGGTGTTTGTCCTCCAGAGCAACTGCCACACCTATTGAAGCCCTGCGTTTTGGGAGAGACCAATATTGTCTTCTGATGAAAGGCAGAGAATAATATCTTTGTTTTTTCTTCTGTCTTTGTGTCCTTTTAAATTGCTTCTCTCTCAACACCTGTGTTGTTATATTTTCCCTCTTCCCTGTCCATTTAAGAAGTGGAATGATAAAATGGCTTTGGCGGGCACCTGAATCCCACCGAGGCCCAAACAACATGTTGTGGTTTGGATTTTCCACCCAACAAAGTGGGAATTTGCCCTCTGGAGTAAATTTGCCACAATTACTGAGAATTTTCAAAGTTAAATGAAATTTTATTTACAAAAATTGACTAAATATAAAAGTATAAAAGGCAATAAATATGCACAAGTTATATTTACATGTATTTACAGTTCAATGACGGCACAAAGCCACCCTCCTGTACCTGAAAGAAGTCCAGAGACACTATTGCAGCCAGCATATTTTCTCTACCTCACTCTCCCCCTGTACCTCCCAAGCCAAACAGAATGCAATCAGCTGGCAATCAAAGGTCAGAAAGAGGTAGAGCAGCCAGAAGCAGAGCGAGAGGCAGCTAGAGAGAGAGAAACAAGTTTGTGTTGCAAAATATAAGATATTCAGCAATCCAATGGAAGGGGATAAACTCATATTGCATATCTCTAGAAATGTTTATCTTCTAGACTGGAATTTTCCCTGGAAAACAAGACATAGCCTTAAACTGTAATACCACCATAGAAGTACCAAAGAGATATGCCACATCAAAATTTATAGCAAGTGTAAGATGGCATTTTTTAACCAAATTTTATAGGCAAAAAATGTTGTACTTTTTGTACTGGATGGACTAGGATTAATTTTCTTTAAAGTATCCCATATTGTGCTGTTTTATATTTGTGACTGTCCTGGTAGGGCATAAATCCTGCCCAAATCAGTTCAAACCCCACCCAAATCAGTTCAAACCCCTGCTCTTCTCTTCCTGTAGCGAGGTCCAGGGGTTGAAGATGTGAGCAGAGCTTGAGGGTTTGGCCCAGGAAAGCCGTTAGGGCTGGGTATATGGCACATGACCAAGTCAGGTGTCTTGTGCTGTCCCTCAAGTGTTTGAACACCTAGGCACAGAACTTTGAATTCATTGGCCAAAACAATGGACACTAATGCCTATTGGCCAGTTTCACCCTTCAAAATAGAGTATTTAAGGGGGTGATTTAGAACCATTGTACTCCTTTTCCTGCTGCGTTTCATCAGGACTGGATGTCTATTTGCACCTCTTACACAGAGGCTATGTGTTTGCAGCGTGCATTGCAGATTTGCACCAGCAGCAGCAAGGCAAACCTTTCCTCCTCCTCTCCTGGAACACCCTTTATCTATCATGTCTGTGAGTAAGGCAGGGTTAGAATTTTCCCTGTTATCAGGTCCTGTTTACCAACTGTTTAAACTGTTTAAAGTCTTTAATACTGTGTTTATAAATAACCTTTGTGCAATTGCCTCTTGTTGACCAAATATCCAAAGAACCTCAGGGAATTTTCCTGAAATTTTGAATATTAATAATTTTTAAAATATTAATTTTAAAATTATTAATAAGTCATAATCAATTGTTTATAATCATAACAGTGGCTAAACCAGCATTGCTAGCACACCAATGTTTTATTCACTGCTGAACAGGGCCTGCATGGCATCAAGGCCTTCTCTGTTTCCCACTCTGTCCTTCAACAAGAAATATGGAGGTGGGCTGTGGGAGCAAACACAGCCAGACCAACCGACCCCAGTGTCGTGAAAGGCCAAAGTAGGCTTAAACATGTACTGGCTTGTCCAGACATGTTTTCCACTCACTGTCCCTCTGCTGGTGGGATAAGCAACTGCAGGAAAGGAAGACAAAAGACCTGGCACCTCCATGTCTCTTCCAACTTGTAAACAGGATACCCTTACATGTTTATACCCTTGTTCGTGTTCTGCCCTATAAAGGTAAAAGTAAGCCCTGACTTTACCTCATATGGTCAAGTTTGGCAAGCTGCCATTCTGATTGACTAATCTGCAGCTAAGGAACCATTACTCTTTGGCTACACTGATATAAAGAGATAAACACAATGTGCTCTGTCTCAACATGCTTCTGCCTCATTGCTC
Organism: Psilopogon haemacephalus; assembly: GCA_013396835.1. Lineage (NCBI taxonomy): Eukaryota > Metazoa > Chordata > Aves > Piciformes > Megalaimidae > Psilopogon > Psilopogon haemacephalus. The sequence continues at coordinate 9,238 of VWZI01002418.1, forward strand.
TTTGCCATTGTAACTGGCATGCTCTGCCTACTACATAATAACATAATTTGAGTTTGTCTACCTGGAAACTCGCTGTGTCTCAGGTTTGCCAGGGGAAGACTTTGAGTGCCCTCAAATGATAGGCTCACTTATCCTGTGTGATATCATGCCAAGACTGCATTTTTGCAAGACATCCTGCCTATACCTCTGTAAACCTTTGGGCTAAGTCTGGAATCAAGAGGAACCAGGATCAGGTCAGAGATTGTCTGCCTCTCTCCCACCACCCTGTCAGAGCCTGGGAAGATTCGGAAGCCTCAGTGGATATCAAGACACTGACAGAACTCCCCACAAGTGTTTGGGTACTGTCTGGAAACTAATTAGCCCCAGTAATACGGAGATAACTTTCATGAGTAAATGCTCCGAAGCCTCTTTGCAAAACTGTGAAATTCTGTAGCTGAATCCAAGTGTCTTCTTCCTTAAGCAGAAAGAAGCTTCTCGAGAGCCTCTAGTGGGCAAGTGGTATAACTGACCTAAAGGGCCTCATTGTAGTTCTAATGGTTTAATGTTTGCTGTATATTGCTCGTTATTCCTTAGGGGTTCTAGATCCTCTGCTTTCTTCTCTGCAATGTTTTTCATAACTATTGCAAAGAACCTATTATTAAAAATACTGGTCAGTGGTGAGATTCCTGAATATAAAAATTAATAAACATATATTCCTGAATATAATTAATTAATATACATATATTCCTGAATATAAAAATTAATTTTGAAAAATTATCCCTACAATACTGCCACCACACCCAGCTGTTCAAAGGGATATCCCATGTCTGTGCTTCTACTAAGATGAGAAAACATTTGAATAAAATTACTAATTTGAAGGAAGCTGAGAGGACAATGAAAAAATCACAGAATCATAGAATAAATCAGGTTGGAAAAGATCTTCAAAATCATTGAGTCCAACCCATCACTTAACACCTTCTAATTAACTAAACCATGGCACTAAGTGCCTCATCCAGTCTCTTTTTAAACACCCTCAGGGGTGGTGACTCCACCACCACAGAGGGCAACCCATTCCAATGGCCAATCACTCTTTCTGTGAAGAACTTCTTCCTAACATCCAGCCTAAACCTGCCCTAATGCAGCTTGGCTGTATCCTCTTGTTCCGTCATTAGGTTCCTGATAGAATAGACCAAGTCCTACTTGGCTACAAGCTCCTTTCAGGTAGTTGCAGAAGCAATAAGATCTCCTCTTCTCCAGGCTGAACAACTCCACCTCCCTCAACCTCTCCTCACAGGGTTTGTTCTCCAGCCCCCTCACCAGCCTTCTTACCCTTCTCTGGACACATTCAATCACCTCAACATCTTTCATAGAATCATTGAATCACAGAATCATAGAATGGTTTAGCTTGGAAGGGACCTTAAAGATCATCCAGTACCAATCCCCCTGGGCCATAGGCAGGGACACTTCCCACTAGAAGAGGTCTCTCAAAGCCTCATCCAAACTGTCCTTGAACACCTCCAGGAAGAGAGCATTGACAACCTCCCTGACCAACCTATGACAGTGTCTCACCACTCTCACTGCAAAGAACTTCCTCCTAACATCCCATTTAAATCTTCCCTTTGCCAGTTCAAACCTATTACAGCTCATCCTGTCATTACAAGACCTTGTGAATAGTCCCTCCACAGCCTTCCTGTAGGCTCCCTTCAGGTATTGGAAAGCTACTATAATGTAGCCTTCTCTTCTCCAGGCTGAAAAGCCCCAACTCTCTCAGCCTGTCCTCATATCAGAGGTGCTCCAGCCCTCTGATCATCTTTGTGGCCCTCCTCTGGACTCTCTCCAGCAGTTCCATGTCCTTCTTGTGCTGGGGGCTCCAGAACTGCACACAGTACTCCAGGTGGGGTCCAATGAGAGCAGAGTAAAGGGGGAGAATCACCTCCTTTGCCCTGCTGGCAACGCTTCTCTTAAAGCAATTCAGGACATGGTTGGCTCTCTGGGCCATGTGTGCACACTGTCGGCTCATGTTGAGATTTCATCAACCCAGACCCCCAGGTCCTTTTCTTCAGGGCTGCTCTCCAGCCACTCACCATCCAGCCTGTATTTGTGCTTGGGATTGTGCTGACCCAAATGCAGGACCTTACACTTGGCCTTGTTGAATTTCATGAGGTTGGCCTGGGCCCACCTCTCCAGCCTGT
>VWZI01002418.1:11481-33332 GCA_013396835.1 Psilopogon haemacephalus
GAGTTGTCTACCCATCAAGTCTCTGTTTTTCCAGTTTGGTGACCAGGATGTCATGTGGAACAGAGTGAAAGGCCTTTCGTAGATCCAGGTAGGTGACATCAGTTGCACTTCCCTTGTCCACTGCTGCTGTGACTTTATCATAGAAAGCCACCAAATTTGTTAGGCATGATTTGCCCTTGGTGAAGCCATGCTGGTTGCCATCAGACACCTCTGCTTTTTTTCTATCTGCTGCAGCGGAGCATTCAGGAGGGTCTTCTTCATGATCTTGCCAGGCACAGAGGTAAGGCTGACTGGTCTGTAGTTCCCAGGATTGTCCTTTTTTCCCTTCTTGAAGATGGGTGTTATATTTGCCCTTTTCTAGTCATCAGGAACTTCACCAGTCTGCCATGACCTTTCAAATACAATGGACAGTGATTTGGCAACTTCATCTGCCATTTCTCTCAGAACCTGTGGGTGGATTTCATCAGGCCCCGTAGACTTGTGCATGTTCAGATTCCTTAGGTGCTCACAAACATGATCTTCATTTACAGTGGGCAGATCTTCACTCTCCCAGTCCTTACTTTTGCCCTCTGGAATTGGAGCACTTGCTGCTGAAGACTAAAGCAAAGAAGTCATTGAGCACCTCAGCATTATCCATGTCTCCTGTTGCCAGCTCTCCATTTCGCTTCTGAAAGGGTCTCACATTCTCCCTAGTCCTCCTTTTCTCACTGATATACCTGAAGAAATTCTTTTTGTTCCCCTTAATGGCCCTAGCCAGATTCAACTCCAGCTGTGCTTTAGCTTTCCTAACCTGATCTCTGCTTCCACAAACAATGTCTTTGTGTTCATCCCAGGTTACCTGTCCTCTCTATAAGCTTTCTTCTTGCGTCTAAGTGTGTCCAGGAGCTCTCCATACATCCATGCAGGCCTCCTTGCATTCTTACCTGCCTTCCTCTATTTTGGAATGCATTGCTCCTGGAGCTGAAGGAGGTGATCCCTGAACAATGACCAGCTTTCCTGGGCCCCGCTTCCTTCCAGAGTTTTTTCTCATGACACTCTGCCAATTCCTGAAGAGATTGAAGTCTGGTCTTCTGAAGTCCAGAGCAGTGAGTTTAATGTGCACCCTCCTTGATGCCTTGAGGATCTTAAACTCAACCATTTCATGGTCGCTTCATCCAAGACAACCATTTAGCTTCACTTCACTTACCAGCCCCTCCTTGTTGTTGAGGACTATGTCCAACATATCACCTTTTCTTGCGGGTTCCTCTACCACTTGGAGGGGGAAGTTACCATCAGTTCCCTCCAGGAATCACTTAGATTGCTGGTGCTGTGCTGTTTCGGAAGGACAACAAATGTCAGTGTGGGTGAAGTCCCCCATGAGTACCAGGGCCTGTGAGCATGAAGCTTCTCCTATTTGTTTGTAAAGGGCCTCATCTGCTTCGCCTTCCTGATCAGGAGGTCTGTAGCAGACTCCTACTATGATGTCCCCTTCCTGTGTCTTCCCTTTAACCTTTACCCATATGCTCTCTCTTTTGGTATTGGACATCTCCAGGTTGAGCTCCATGGATTCCAGTTTATCATTGATGTAGAGGGCAACACCCCCTCCTCTTCTGCCCTGCCTGTCCCTCCTGAAGAGTCTATACCCATCTATCCCTACGCTCCAATCATGAGATACATCCCACCATGTCTCAGTGATGCCAATGACATCATAACCCTGGAGACTTGCACATATTTATAATTCTTCCTGTTTGTTCCACATGCTCCTTGCATTAGTGTAGAGGCATTTCTGTGGTGCCTCTATTTCAGCTGATTTACCCACTGATTTTCCTTTATCCTGTTCTTTGAGCACGCTTTTCTCAGTCAGTTCTTGGACCTGTCCATGCTCAGACACATCTGTAACTACTAGCCTATCTCTACCCCTCATGTCATTACTACCACGTGGATTACCACTTGATATTTCTCTGTTGGCAGATAATACTTTAAGTGTGTGAGCTAATTGGAGAATTTGAGTGAGAAATTAAACACTGTGTCACTTCACCCAGTTTCACTGAGAGAGAAGAAAGAAGATTGTTTTGAGAATGTTCCCAAAACATCCAGATAAGCCAGTGTGCTTGCGCAGCCAGTCGGCTCTGGGTCCGTGCAGGCTTCAGCAGCTTCTTTCCTTTGTCTCTCTGCCTTTGAACTAATTCAGAGTAAAATCACTAAAACCATTCATTCCTTCCTGCCACTAATCTTTCTGACCGATCTTCAGCTTATCTGCAGCATCATCAAGTGGTGAGATAAAGCTGGGGGAAGGAGGGAAAGGTGGTAGGGGGGTTTGGTTTCCCTCTCTTGGGGATTTTGGTCTCCAGGAGGGGTGTGGTGTCTGTATTCCCTTTTTACTGTATATTTCTGTAAATATCTGTTATATCTTGTAAATATTTGCTTGTATATTTGCATTGCTGTAAATATAAAGCTTAATTTATTAACTTCCAGTGTGTTTTTCTGAGTTTTAGCCGGGGTTCTAAAAGGTGGGGGGGGAGATCACTGCAAACCCACCACAAAGTGGATATGGCTCATCTCTGCAGAACTTTGACTGCATTATTCTGTCCCCAGGATGCTTCAGGGCAGCAGGTTGAGAACCATTACTAATCCCCCATTGTTCCCACACTGATCTGTCCTCCCACACCTTGCCACATGGAGGTCTGATTACTCTGTCCCCCTCCCCTTCACATCCCGTTTAAAGCCCTGTCAACTAGCCCTGCTATCTCTTCTGCAAGGTCTCTCTTTCCCCTTCAAGAGAGGTGTCTCCTGTTTGGTGTCAGCAACCCGATGCTTTATAGGTCATACCATTATCAAAGAACCCAAATTTATGGTGGTGACACCATCCATGAAGCTACATATTAAAAGACAGCATTCAGTTGCTTCTTCCATTGTCTCTGTCATCATTTGGAATAACAGATGAAATGGTGATTTGTACCCCTGAGTCCCATATCACTCGTCTCAAGGCCATGAAGTTGTTTGTTTGTTTTTTTTCTGGGACCATTAAGTCATTATTTCTTCTACTCCTACGTGGAAGATCTTCCTGAGGGGCCCAGAACTGGATACAGTACTCAAGGGGTGGCCTAACCAGTGCTGAGTACAGGGATGGAATGACTTCCCTGGTCCTGCTGCTCACACTATTCCTTATACAAGTCAGGATGCCATTGGCCTTCTTGGCCACCTGGGCGCACTGCTGGCTCAAGTTCATTCAGCTATCAAAAAGTACCTTCAGATCCTGCTCAGCCTGGCTGCTGTCCAACCACTCTGTCCCCATCATGTAGTGCTGCATGGGGTTGCTGTGGCCAAAGTGCAGACCTTGCCCTTGGACTTGTTAAAACTCATGACACTGGACTTTGCCACTCTATCCAGCTTGTTCAGGTTGCTCTGCAGAGCACTCCTGTCCTCTAACAGATCAACACATGTTCCCAACTTGGTGTCACTTGCAAACTTACTGATTGTGGACTCAAATGGATCATATAGCCACATAAAACAGTAACAAAAAAGTTACTTGAAATAAACAGTTATGGGGAATAAAAGAAAAGAAAAAAAAAGGTGAGAGAAAGTAGGACCACAGGTGTGGATCTAAAGGAAAGGAAGAGATTAATTCTTATTTTATTCCAAATTTTCATTATAAAGAGGTCTTTATAATTTCATGATAATGTAAAAATCACATAATTTCAGTCAATCTCACTGAACTAAAATAAACCCAGTGAGGTAATGCAAAATTATTTCAATGCTTTTAAAGAGCAGACAATTTAATATATCAAAGACAAAACCAATTTTATTATTTCAGTATTATATTAGATATGTAGTAGATATACTATACACATTATACATATATATGTTATATATATAGGTATATAAATGTAGTGTATATATAATATTAAGTAAATAATGTACATAGTTAAAAAAGCACATCTAACCATAGCTAACTGTGGGGGTTTTGGAATTTTTTTTTTGTTCTATGACTATTGATTTTGAGCAAATACATGGCAAATATTGTTCATTCACAGATGATGTAATTATGGAGAGAGTACATCTGTCTAGAGAAGAACAATAAGGTCTCTTTAAGACAAGGGGAGGATAAATGGAAAGGAGAAGGGAAAAGAGAAAGGGAAGAAGGGGAAAGGAAATAATTTTGGTAATTATTTCTTTACATATAGAGAACCTTCTTTCTAAGCAAATTAATTGTATGTGTACCATTTTAAATGAAAAGATATGTACTATTTTCACTTTTGCTTGAAGTGATGGATATTTCATTCAACTAAATCACATTACTCTTCCACTGAAAGTTGATACTGGTTTCAGTAATGATTATCAGTGTCACATAGTATATTAGCAATAGAAATACAATAAGAACAAAACAGGTAATTGAAAACAAGTAAGCTAGAGTATATATGAACCATTTATGTTGGGTTTTAAGCACTTTCAAGTTTGCTTAGAGATTCTGTCTTCTGTATATCACTATTATCCATAAATGTATCTACACAGAATGTACTGGATTGAAGAGTGACCTCCAGGCTAAAAACATTGGCTGCAGTTAGCCATTGTTGCAGTGTTAGCTCTAGGGAGTACTTTCACTGCTTTTGCACTGAGCTCTAATGTCCTTGCTATTCCAGATCTTTCATAACATATAAAGTACAGATAGTCATCGTAATTCTCTGAGGCAGCTTTCAGTGATAGCTGCAAAGGCAATTAGGAGTGCCTGATTCCTCATCTTCGGAGATCCTTACAACCAGAAACACTCAAGCAGAGTTAATGTCACTAATCTTTCTAAGAGAAAGAAATTCTGCTCTATAAATTGCAGGCAATTTTCATCCTTTTATTTTAGAATCAAGTAAATAATTCCCTAGTTTTTCACTATAACTACTACAGTTAATATTAATAACTTCTAATTATTATCTACCTATTACATCCTATTCTATTTAATCACTATGGATATTTTTGACAGAGTATCTTTTCTGGTGTGGAGAATTGTAGGAATGTAAATCACTTTGTGAATGTGATGATTACATTAAGAACAGGAGAAGCATACCAACAAAGATCCTCCTGATGTGTTACGTCTGCTCACTGAGATAGCACTCCTGGCAGTCGCATATGCATTGTAATGTGACTAGGGTGTGGGCCAGGTGAAGCTACAATGAATGAATCAGGAACAGAATAAAAATCCTGATCTTACCTGGAGAAACATCACCTGGGACGTCCCAGGCTGGATACAGAATCCCAAGAACCCCTTCCCCCTCAAGAAGGACCATTAAGGATAATTATCTCTCCTGCTCTTTCTTTCTCCATTCTCCCTCTCGTTCTCTCTCCTTTTTATTTCTTTCTTCTCTCTGTCTTTCTCTGGTCTCTCTCTCTCTTTCTCTCTTTTTTCTTTCCTCCTCTCTGTTTTGTAATAAATAGCCTTGCGTTGATACATGATCTCATTTGTGTCTTAATTTCACTTCAAGAATGTTCAAAGGAACCATGTCTCCTTCCCAACTTCTAGATCAAGATAAGAATACAGTAGAAAAGTAAAGAACACCATTTTAGGGTTTTTCTTGCTTTAAATATTTTTCAAATAAACAACATTTCGCCACTGCAACATGAAAGCAAATTCCATACAGTTGGTATCAAAGAATGTGAATACACTTCTATGTTTTTCAACAATGTTCATCATATTTGGTTTTAAATTCATATTTGGCAGCTGTAGCCCTGAGACACTGTAGTTGAGCTCGGAGAATGTATTTCAAGACTCATGCCAACCAGTTTGGAAGCATCTTAGCCTTAGTACTTATGCTCTCAAGCTAAAGAAGAATCATATAATAGTTTGAATATAGATTGGAAGGTACCTTAAAGATCACCTAGTTCCAACCTCTCTGCCATAGACCTTCCACTAGACCAGATTGCTCAAAGTTCCATCCAGACTGACCTTCAACACTTCCAGGTAAGGGACATACACAACTTCTCTGGGCAACCTGTTCTAGTGCCTCATCACCCTCATTGTAAAGGATTTATTACACATAACTAAACTAAACTAAATCTGACTTATCTGATTTTAAATCCACTATCTGATTTTGTTTCTTTTTTTATTTTCTTTAGATGGGATTTTTATTTTTTGTTGGAAAACAGTTTTGAAATGTCTGATCTCCTATTTATGGTCTTAAATATCAATCTGACCAGCCACACACACACAAAAAAAAATTGTCATTCATAATACCTCACTCCTTCAAATCTAGGAGCTTTGCCAAAAATATGTGCAGTATATTTTAAGGATTATAAGGATCAGCGGGATTCTGTCACTTTAAAAGTTGGAGAGAGATAACATCTCCTGCATTTAAGCAGCTATTGGCATTTTCCAAGTGTATATGGTTCTTCAGTTAAAGAAACTCATGTAGCTTTGGATTTGTTTTCTTTCCACCCTTGTTTCCATTTCAGCATCATTCTTTTGGCAAAACAGTTAACGATCTGTTCTTCAATAGATGTTGAGATAAATGTTAATTTGTTGGTTTTTTTTTTTTTAATTTCTTCAGGGTTTTGGTAACTGTCTCATCAACACAGTTTTTAAAAGTTTTAGTTCAGAGCATTTCAAAGACTTTTTCTTCTCTACCTACTTTTGATGCTTTATTATAATCTATTCACACTTTTTATTCCCAAATATAAATGAATGGAGAAATATACCGTCAGACACAAAGACTAAGATTTTTGTCATTATGCAACTGAATTCAGCCTTAAATCACAGAATCACAGAAACAATCAGGTTGGAAAAGACCCTTAGGACCACCAAGTCCTGCTGATAACCCTACTGTACAAGGTGCACCCTAAAGAATATCCCCAAGCACCACATACAAATTACTTTTAAACACATCCAGGACTGGTGACTCAACCAGCTCCCTGTCCAGCCCATTCCAATGCTCTTTCTGTGAATATTTTTTCTCTGTTATCTAGCCTAAATCTACCCAGTCGCAGCTTGAGGCCATTCTCTCTTGTTCTATTACTATTTACCTGTGAGAAGAGACCAGCACCAACCTCTCCACAATGTCATTCCAGGTAGGTGTAGATAGCAACAAGGTGTCCCCTCAGCCTTCACTTTTTTGAACGAAACATCCCCAGGTTGTTTAGCCACTCCTCATAAGATTTATTCTCTAGGCCCTGCATCAGCTTCATTGTCCTCATCTGCACTCACTCTAGCATCTCGACATCCCTCTTATAATGAGGTGCCCAAAACTGAATGTAATACTCAAGGTGTGCCTTCATTAGAGAAGAGTACAAGGAGACAGTCACTTCCCTACTCCTCCTGGACACAGCATTTCCAATACAAGCCAGGATGTAATTGGCTTTTTTTTGTCACCTGGGCACACTTCTTGCTCATATTGAGTTGCTAGTCATTGAGAATCCCCAGGTGCCTTTCAGCTAGACAGTTTTCCAGTCACATTTCCCCAAGCCTGTAGCATTGCATGGCATTGTGGTGCAAGTGCAGGACCTGGTATTTGGCCGTGTTGAAGCTCATGCCATTTACACTGGTTCATTGGTCCAATCTATCCAAGTCCCTTTGTAGAGCCTCTCTCCCTTTATGGTGATGGAACAGGCTGTGCAGGGGGGTTGTGGAGTCTCCCTCTGTGGAAATATTCAAAACCCATTTGGATGCATTCCAGCCAGTGCTTTACTCAGCAGAGCTGTGCTCATCCAAGCCATAAGCAGCCCATTTGTCCACAAGAATTCTATGGGTGCTTTTCGAAAATCTAGGTAGACAATATCCACAGTCTTTCCCTCATCTAGTAGACATGTAATCTTGTCATAAAAGGAGAACAGGTTTGTCAGACAGGACCTGCCCCTCATAAACTCATGCCGACTGGGCCTGATCCCCTGGTTGTTCTCTATATGGTGTGTAATGGTGCTTGGCATGACCTGCTCCTGCTCTGACCGAGGTAGATTGACAGGTCTATAGTTTCCCAGATCCTCTTTTCTTCCTTTCTTGTAGAAGGGTGTCATATTTGCTAGCCACCAGTCCATTGGCACCTGCCCAGTTAGCAAGGACTTCAGGTAAATAACTGAGAGTGGCTTGACAAGCATGTCTGCCAGCTCCTTCAGCACCCTTGGGAGTAGCCCATCCAGCTCCATAGACTTATGTGGGTCTAAGTGGTGTGGCAGATCACTGACCAGTTCTACATTTATTGTGGTGATCTCGTTCTGATTCCCCTCCCTGACTCCAAGTTCACGAGTCTGGCTGTCCAGGGAACTGCTGGATGCACTGCTTAATACTGAAGCAGAGTAGGCATTAAGCATCTCAGTCTTTTCCTCATTCTTAGTCACTATGTTTCCTTCTGCATCCATTAAAGGGTGGAGATTTTCCCCAGTCCTCCTTCTGTTGTTAATGAATTTATAAGAAGATTTATTATTATCCTTAGTGGCTGAAGCTAGTTTAAGTTCTAGCTGTGCCTTGGCTCTCCTAATTTTCTCCCTACATAGTTTCACTACATCTTTGCAGTCCTGATGAGAGGTCTGTGTCCTCTTCCAAAGGCATAGACTCTCCTTTTGTTCTTGAGGTCCAGCCAAAGGTCTCTGTTCAGCCAGGCTGGATGCCCTCCACACCAACTTGTTTTACAGCACGCAGGAACATCCTGTGCCTCTTAAGACTTCCATCTTGAAATATATCCAGCCTTCCTGGATTACTATATCCTTTTGGGTGGCCTCCCAAGGGACTTCATCAATCAGTTAATATTTCATTGTAGATTCTTATTGCTTCTTGTTTTGCATCAGTGTGTTGCAACTCAGATTTAGTACCACATTTCAAAACAAAAAAAACAATTTTCATATACAAACAAATGAAACCTCAATCCATCATATTCCTACCATTTTAATGACAGCTCCAGAAATAGATGCCCAGAGCCTGGAGAAGGATCGCAGCTCAGCAGAATATCTGAGGGCCTGTGGGTTTGTGGATGTCCAGATTACTCACCTGTTCCCTAACTTAGTCCTCATCAACCCAGTTTTCATCAACCAAGGAAAACTCCTCCTTTGTTATGTCATGAGGACATTGTCCAGCATTACAGACAGAGACAAAGAAGGCATTGTAGTGGGTTTGCAGTTACCTGCCCCCCCCACCTTAATAAACCCAGGCTAGAACTCAGGACACTGGAAGTTAATAAATGAAGCTTTATATTTACACCAATGCACAATATACAAGCAAATATTTACAGGATATTACAGATATTTACAGATATATACAGTGAAAAGTCAATACAGACACCACACCCCTCCCGGAGACCAAAATCCCCAAGAGAGGGTAACCAAACCCCCTCTACCACCTTTTCCCCCCTTCCCCAGCCTTATCTCACCACCTGTTGATGCTGCAGATAAGCCGAAGATTGGACAGAGATTAGTAGTAGGAAGGAGTTAGTAGTTTTAGTAGTTTTACTCTGAATTATCTACCAAGGAGACACAAAGAGGGATCATGCCAGAGAAGCAGCCGCCGTCAGACACAGACAGAAGCCCTCTGCTAATCTGGTTGTTTTGGGAACAGTTCTTAAAACAACTTTTTTTTTCTTTCCTCAGTAAAGCTCAGTGAAGTGACACACTGTGTTTATCTCTCTCTCAGCCAATAGTCTAATTTCTCACTCAAGTCCTCCAATTAGCTCAAACCAACACAGCATTTAGTAAATCTGCCTTCTTTGAATCCTCTGTCACCAGGGCACCCACCTCACTTTGCAATGGACCTATAGGGCCTGTAGTGCTAGTTTTTCCTGAAATGTATTTGAAGAAGCTGTTTCTGTTGTCCTTGACCTCCTTTGCAAGGTTGAATTCCAAGGAGGCCTTAGCCTTCCAAGTTGCCTCCCTACATCCTCTGACAGCAGTCTTATACCCCTCTCAAGTGGCCAGCCCCTCCTTCCATGATCTGTAGACTTTCTTCTTCACCTTGAGTTTGCTTAACAGTTCCCTAATTAACATGTGGGTCTCCTGGCTCTCTTCCCTATATTTTGGAATAGAATAGAATAGAATAGAATAGAATAGAATAGAATAGAATAGAATAGAATAGAATAGAATAGAATAGAATAGAATAGAATAGAATAGAATAGGCCAGGCTGGAAGAGACATCCAAGATCATCCCAGTCTAACCTGTCACCCAGCCCTACCAAATCAACTGCAGCATGGCTCTAAATGCCCTATCCAGTCTTTTCTTGAACACCTCCAGGGATGGTGACTCTACCACCTCCCTGGGCAGCCCATTCCAATGGCAAATCATTCTCTCTGTGAAGAACTTCTTCCTAATACCCAGCCTATACCTCCCCAGCACAACTTGAGACTGTCACCCCTCATTGCTGCTGGTTGCCTGGGAGAAGAGACCAACACCCACCTGGCTACAACCTCCCTTTAGGTAGTTGTAGACAGCAATGAGGTCACCCCTGAGCCTACTCTTCTCCAGGCTAGACAATCTTGAGTTTGGAAGAAGTGGTCCTTGAATATTAACTAACTGTCATGGGCCCCTTTGCCTTCTCATATCCATGCCTGAAAAGCCCAAAGTTGGCTCTGCTAAAGTCCAAGGTTATAGTTCTGATTCGTCTTCTGTTCCTGAACTCCACTATCTCATGGCTGTCCTCAACCATTACTGTTTCAAGCAGACTCTCCTTGTTAGTATGATTTTCATCAGTGCTCCTCCTCTAGTTGGCTCATCCACCATTCACATCAAGATGCACTGGAGGAACCCCCTGGACTGTGGCTGGCTGGCTGAGTAGCCCTTCCAGCAAATATCTGGGTAGTTACAATCCCCCATGAGAACCAGGGCTTGTGATTGCGAGGCTGCTGTCAGCTGCTTGTGGAAAGCCTCATCAACTTTCTTATCCTGATCAGGTAGTCTGTAATAAACACCCACAACAGTATCAGTCATGATATCTGCAAAAAAACCAAAATGTGCCACAAGGCTCTAAAAAAACACACAATTCATACTTCATCTGGAACAAGAAGTACTAGCTCTTCAAGTTTTATCCCCTTTTCTAGCTCTTCTCTAAAGAAAAAAGAGGGGGAAAAAACTTCAGCCACTGTCCCCTAACCTCTGAAGGCAGCAAATTTCTTCTTTTTCTCAGGTGTCAAAAGGGCTTGAGCTGACACTAACAATCTGTACTGAATAATATCTGTTATAAAGTATGTGCCCAGTATGTTACTCCTATACTTAAATCATTGGGATAGTGTCTTCCTCTTTTTTTTTTCCACACATATCTATTGCACTAAATACACTGGATCAATCTCATAATGAAATATAATTATTTCAACATTACTATTTTCAGTATAATTTGGATGGAATGATTATATTGGTTACTGATAATTACAGAAACTACTCCTCAATATAAACCTAGAAAACTGAAGGAACATTTCCTCCTAAAATTTGGTAATACCATAGCTTAAGTTTTACCTAGTTCTTAGAGTGGCAGCAACTATGTCTAGCTTCAGAAGTCCTTTGAATGTGTGTTTCACAGCTGCTACTGTCTTGTTTGTGTGGAAAAGGAACAGAATATTGAAACTAACCATAAGGTCTAATTATATTAAGCAAAACATGAATGGCACTCAGTTTTTAACACAGATCAGAGAGCTCTGTCTATTGCAACTCTCAGTTTGTCAAGGTCCAGAGGCCAGAGATTATCATGATCTCTGTGAAGAAAAGCAAGACCTGTTCTTATAGATTTCTGTGCTGTGAAATTAAGGTACAAGCAAGACCAGATATCACAACAAAACTATTTATTAAGGGATAAAGTTGAACAAAACAGAGGGAAAGAGGGAGTGGGGGGGAGAGAGGGGGAGAGGGAACAACAGAGAAATTAGGAGAGGGGTAAAAAAAGAGCAGGGGAGGGAGACAAGCAGGGATTATACTACCATCAGATGGAGACAGGGAGTGAGAGAGAGGTGTGCGTGGTCCAGGGATGCTCTGTAGCGTTCGTCAGGAGTCCGTCTTCTAGCTGGTGGAGTAGTTGTTCCTTGGGTTCTCCTTCCTGAGTTCTTCCACATGAGTTATCCCTGGGTTCTTCCTCCTGAGTTCTTCTCGCAGGCATGTCTCAGGTGTTTTTTATACAGTTTTCCCAGTCCCAGTCTAATCAGTGTTCAGGTGCAGCTCCCCAGGAATTCCTCCTGTGCATTGTCATGCCTTAGCAGGGGTCCAGCAGCAGCACTGGGGAGGGCCTCTGCCCCCTGCCCGTGCCGCTTACCTGTTCATTCCCTGAAATACACAAATCTTTTCTCTTTGGGGTAGCTGATACTGGCCATGAATATCCTGAAAACCAGTGCTAGGCAGAAATCTGGGAAAGTCACAAAAAAAAGAGTATTTACATCCTGGAGCATTAGCAAAGTGCTGTATCTCTGATAATTTGCATTCAGCCAGGAACAGTGTCTGAGTCTGGGGGAAGGAGACAGCAATCCTTATCTTCATTGATTCAAACAAGGGCGAGCCTTCAGTCTCTCACACAGTTGCCTTTATTTCTATTGTATAAGATAAATACATGCATATTGGTGTTTACTTTCACTATCTTACTGTGTGTTTTCCAACAACTCATTAAATAATTAACCTTTAAAAACCCCCAGCCTTAACCTCTTTGCATATTCACTTTTGTGAATAAGGCTATCAAAGAGCTTTCAAAATTCCTACCAAACTAGAATATGCCTCCAAGTAATTAACTCTAAAAAAAACCCCAGCAACCAAAACCAAACAAACTAATTAGCCAACCAAAAAATACCTCCCACAAAACTACAAAGACACACCAAAGGAAAGAGTATTATCTTTGTAATCACCTTTTGTCCAAGCACTACTTTTGAAACACCTGGATAACACCAATGTTGCATCTTCTGTAATTTTGTCATTTTAACATATTTACATATACCAGTATAGATTTTATGTAATATTTATGCAGTTGAATATCTAACTTTTAAGTACCAGGCTTCTAGGTCTTTGGAATTTGCCTAGACAGAGTAATGTAGTATAATCTGACATTCCTTTAGATTATTCAGGACATGCATACAAATGTGAAAAATTTGACGCTGCACCAAGAAAAAAGCCATGTCCTTCATCACACTAACCAGAAGCCAAATGGCCTATGTTAGGGGATCTTACAATGTTCTAGATGCTTATTCATTGTCAACTAATTCCTGTTCTAGGATGTAATGTATTTTATCCTTCAACTCTAGGACCTAGGAAAGATGAATTTAAGGAAACAAGACACATAAAAACACACATGGACATCCCAGCACAGAAGAAGAAATCTGAACCCAAGGAAGAACTAATACATATGGAAGTCAAGCTTTCAGCCTGGATTTGGATATAGTGATTGGTCAGAAATCACAGAATCAAAGAATGTTAGGAGCTGGAATGGACCTCCAGATATCACTGAGTCCAATCCTCCCAGTATCTGGAAGGCTTCCCTGGGTCTGCAGGTTGGTTTAAACTGAAACAGAGAGTTTGAAGAGTGTGTCACAGAAAGAGAGTCTTAGAATATTAATCAATTTCCAACCATTATATTAGTCTCACTTAAACAAATTCTAAACTTTGTCTAACCAAATCATATGCTTCTGTTTAAAGTCCTCTTGCACACGGAACTTGTACATGACAAAAGCACTCTTTGGTTTATATAGGATAATCTGAATGACTTCAGAATCACAAAATGTTTCTCAGTGGTTCTTCTTTCTTTTTATGCAATATCTTTGTCAGAACCTTTTCATTAAGCCTGGCCTGATTATGTGTGGACATTTAAGGTTGTCCTGGTTTTGCTGGGGCAAAAATCACATCCCAGACATGGGCTGCAAGCTACCATCACTTTTGAGTCAGCCAGGACACCTGACTTGAGTTGGCTCACAAGCATATTTCATACCATGGGCACCACACTCAGTATAAAGGAAGAAGTCCACATACTTGTTTACTGCTTCCAAGGAAGGTGACTTCACTATCTCCCTGGGAAACCTGCTCCAATGTCCACATGCTCTTTCCATAAAAATATTTTTCCTGATATGTAACCTAATCCTCTCTTGGCACAATTTCAGACCATTTCCGGGGACCGGGTACTACAGCCTCCTTTCAGGTAGTTGTAGAGAGCAATGAGGTCTCGCATCAGCCTCCTCCTTTCCAGATTAAACAATCCTAGTTTCCTCAGCCATTCCTTTCATTCTCCAGAACCTTCACCAACCTGGTTTCCCTTCTGTGGACATGCAACTCAATATTCTTGTAGTGAGGGTCCCAAAATTGAACACAGTATGCATGTGTTGTAATCAGTGGAATAACTAGGTAATATTTTGTCTTGTACTGAAGGATATATAGACACCAAAACCAACCAAATAGGAAAAAAAAAAAAAAAAAAAAAACAGGAAAAAAAAACAACACAGCAGTATTTATTTCAGTAAGACTATTACAGTCGTATTTGGGGAGTAGGACTTTTTTTTAACTGTGCGTATGTGTGTGGATTTTGTTTTGTCTTTAAACATTTTTGGAAGTTCTTCCATTCATCAGTGTTATATCTTTATATGAAATACATAAGATTTTATACAGTAAAAGTAAAGTAAATACTGACGGTCAACCTTTGGAGCTTTTGCATGATTGAAGACATAATAGGAAGTAGAAATTGTCAAGCTATTTTGTGAATAAGATGTTTGAGAAAGTAAGACATTTTTATGATAACAGATTATTTGTGAACCTGTACAGGTTTCTATAAATGTATTATTTACCTGTGAGTGTTTCCCATAGGAAAAAAATGAAATAAAATGCAGTCTGTGGGTGTTCTTACACTTCCCTAGTGCTGTTTTTCATTTCAGTGCAGCATAGCTCACCTAGGTGACATATTCTTTTTATGACTGCATAACTGAAACTCTCAAAATAGGAAAATAAGCAAATTAATGATCAGTAACAAATAAAAAAGGAATGTAACTGTTCACATGAATAATTAATACTTAAAATGAGAGCATAAATTCCTCAAATATTTGTGAGTACAGTGTTTTTATGTATATCATTATTTGTAAAATATACAAAACTGTCTATGTGAAATTTAAATGCATCTCTCTAAAGACGACTTCTGTATTCAGACAGTTTTATCCTTAATGCTTAGACTACTTCAGATGCACTTTTGCATTTGATTTTGAACATCAGGTAGGAGAGGACAGTTACTCTCTTTATGAACTAGAATATAGTGAAAATACTCATTTTACAATGACAACTAAGGCAGTTGGAACATAAATAGCTGCCAGCTATTTTTTTTTTAAAGAACTGTTTTGTTAGATAGCTATGAAGGAAGCCCTGCAAACAAGCTGTCATATTTTTACAAAGTTGCCAACTCCAGTTTTTATGAGCCTAGATTGTTCTTTACAAGCATAATAAAAGTAGACTAGCATTCATGTATGTCTTTGATACTGTTCAGTGCAGGTACCGGGATGCTGCAAATATAATGAGGTCTGCAGGAGTTTCCTTTCTGCAGCTGAGAGGTTGTTCTTTTTACTCATTATTTTTTCTCATTATAACTTCAAATAAACAAAAGTGTATAGAAGTAGTAAGTATATGTGTATTAGATATTATTAATATTAAGAAACAATACCAATAACCTCGCACATTTCTGAATAACTCAAAGTTTTCATTGTTAATGATGTTTTAACATCACTACTTGAAATGCACTGCATACTGCTGCCAAAGAAAATATTTCTGAGGAAAAGCTGTCAGTGAATCAATTTCATTTTATTATTAATTTTTTTTCCTCCCCTGTTATCTCAGTCATGGAAAGGAAAACCATACACCTTCAAATTGTTTTATTTATCAATTCTTGTACATCATATTTGTCCCTGAAGCAAGCTCATTTAGACCTCTAAATTACAGCATTGGTATGTGAGGCCTCACAATCTTATTGCCAGATGAGCTGAAGCAGGTTCACTTTTTGTGTCTTCAAACCCCAAATTCTCCCCTAGGCATCCAACAAGAAGGAAGACATACTGCATTATTAATATCATACTACATATAAATTAATCTTTTTTGTTTAATATCTTTATCAATGATCTGAATGAGGGCATTGATTGTACCCTCAGCAAGTTCACTGATGATGCAAAAGTGTGGGGGGGTGGCTGACACCATGTCAGTCTGTGCAGCCATCCAACATGATCTATCAAGCTGGAGTGCTGGACAAAGGCTAACCGCATGAAGTTCAACAAGGCAAAGTGAAGGGTCCTGCATTTAGGGAGGAAAAGGGAGGCTGTTCTGCTGGAAAGTGGTTCATGGAGAAAGACCTTCGAGTCCTGGTGATCATCAAGTTCTACATGGGACAGCAATGTGTTCTTGTGGCCAAGAAAGCCAATGGTATCCTGGGGTGCATCAAAAAATATGTGTCCAACACATCTAGGGAGTTTCTTCTGCCCCTCTGCTCTGTCCTACTGATACCACACCTGGAATATTGTGTTGAATTTTGGGCTCTTCAGTTCAAGACAGGCAAGGACCTGCTGGAAATAGTCCAGTGAAGAACTACAAGGATGACTGGGGGACTTGAGCATCTGCCCTATGAAGAGAGACTGAGAAACCTGGGTCTGTTTAGGCTGATTGAGAGGATATCTCATCAATGTGTATAGCTATCTGAGGGGTGGGTGTCAAGTGGATGGGGCAAAGCTCTTTTGGGTGGTGAGCAGCAATAAGACAAGGAGCAACGGCTACAAATTGGAACAATAGAAGGTTTCACCTCAATGTGAAGAAAAACTTCTTTAGAGTGAGGGTGATGGAGCACTGGAACAGGCTGTCCAGAGAGGTTGTGGAGTCTCCTTCTCTTGAGGATGTATTCCTGTGCAGACTACCCACACAGATCCTGCTTTGGCTGGGGGGTTAGACTTGATGATCTCTGGAGGTCCCTTCCAACATCAAAGGTTCTGTGATTCTGTGATATTGCTTCCAATTACAAGAGTCATAGTTGTAAATACCTGATTACATTTATACTACTTTTTCAGTTGTGTCTGAGGTGAATCTAATTGCCTACTGCAAAAGCTCCTTTAAGGATAATGGTTCCACATGACAGCAAATCCTTTCCCAAGGTATGTCACACCTGTATTCTATATTTCTTTTGACTCTAGAAGGAATGTAAAGTAGTAAAGCTCCGAGCTTTAGTGATTTTAATTTTTGTGTTTATTTATGCAGTTTCCTCACGTTGTTTAAAAATTTTATCTATGTAACTTTATTTTTACTTACTTCCTAAGTCTGATAGATATTCAGAGGTGATGCAGAGATCAAATTCTTCCTAAACCTGTATGTAGACTATCCAAACTTCTCAATGCTTAGTGGTTTGCAGTAAAAATTTCAGGTTTATTAAGAACATATTGTTGAAGAATATTCTGAAGAGATGTGCATGTGAGGTACACATAGGTACAATATAATTTTGATTATTGCAGTAGACAAGGCAAGCTAAGCTTACAAGAAACAAAACTACATGGGCATTTTGGCACAACCAGAGTACATTGGAAGGTGTTATTTAAATTTCATGGGACTAGTATGGCTGGACAAAGAATCTAAGGATCTGGCTTTGGACTTCAATAGCAACAAAAATTTTCACTTACATGTACTACTTAATTGTTTCTCACATATGACCTAAAAGGCAAAATAATTTTTCATACTTTATATTTAGTAAAATTTTATTGCTCTCTCCTAAATTGCCTTTAATCCATTTTCTGCTTAAATCTCAATCTAATATCTCCAGAAAAGCACATACAAGTTGAGAACCCACAGATTCCTATGTGTGCTTAATAATCTTGATGACTGAGGAAAACCAGTGATACATCAACATGTTGAATTGCAACCACAATTGAATGCAATCACACAGCACCTACAGAATGCCAAGGGATCAGGCCCAGCCAGCGTGGCTTTAGGAAGGGCACGTCCTACCTGACATCCCTCATTGCCTTTTATGATCAGGTTACCTGCCTGGTTCTGGTGGTTTAGCAGTTACCTGCCCCCCCACACTTTGATATAAACTTGCTAGCCAAGATGTTAGCATAGGAGAAGGAGCAAGTTTATTAAGCTTCTTCATGAGACCTGTCCCAAGAGGAATGTTATCAGGCTCATGTACGGCATGATTTCCATAAAGCACTTCCTTCACAGCAAACTCCTTCAGAAGCTTAATTCCCTGCTCAACTGTGTTCCACTTCCTAGCTACCCATGGCAAGTCATCTCGGGAGGTGTATCTCATACCTACAGCCAATAGAAGACGTGTCCACAAGCTAACCACACCCAGATCAGTTGCCAGGTGTTTGTCCACTCCACTATCCTTTGCAAGTGGGCCTAGCTGCTTTGCAGACTTGTCTCCTACCTGTAGGGCATTTGCACCAAAAGTACGGCATCTCACCAGCCAGGTTAGGATTGGCTCTCCTGATTCCCTTGAGTATTCCTTTCTAACTTCCCTGACCTCTCTAAGGGGATCATTACAGCCTTGGATGTCATCCTTCTTCTCTTCTTCTCCTTGCTTGTCTGCTGGTACCTGGCCAAACAAAACTCTTCTAACAGCATTCCTAATCTCCAGAGAGCCATCATCTGTCCTCGTAACTAATCTTATGTTGTCCTCATATTTAGATCTAAGTAAACTGGTCAGATCTTTAAGACTAAGTTTCTCTTCTTCCTCCTTTTCCTGCTGGACATCAGAGGTACCTGTTCCTAGATCTTCTTTTGACCCATGTTTTGACCAAATTTTAGCATTGGTTTTGGCAGGGTCCAGTTTAACAGAAGACGGAGCTTGTAATAGATCTGAATTTTGGGGAACCTGAGCTGCTGGCATATTAGAATCTGCATTGTCTTTTGTGTTAGGATCACAAATTGCTGTCTGAAAAGTTGAGATACCATCAGAAAAAGAGCCTTTGGACTTATCTTTTGTTTTGGTACACTATACTGATCTATGTAAAAACTGCAGGAATGTTTTCAAAACATTCTCCAGGTGTACATCCAGACTCTGACACCGTTTGCATTCCAGTCTATTTGTACCTCTTTCTCCTGGCTTTTTTTTAAGTCATAGCAGAAGTTTTCGGGCTCAAAAGTGAAATTAATATTAAAATTATGATTAATAAGAAAATGATGACACAGGTTAAATATATCACCATGGTTGTTGAATAGAAATTTTCACAAGGGCCAGCAATACTGCTTTTTGGGAAAATAACTTGTACCAATGCTGTTGAATAGCTCATTTGACTGCTAATCTTTTCCAATTTATTAAAAGCCTAAAGAAGAGCATTCAAAACTGTTTCAGTTATATTTAAGCCAGTATAACCCAAAATATAGTCCCCATAATCCCATACCATCTTCTTAAATTTTTCCATGCCAAATTCCATATAAAAGTACCAATTGTTGCCACAAGCCATCTATGTAAAAACCACATAGTCACAGAAGGAATAATCAAGTACAAGAGCCCAGTCAGCTTCATTTTAACTTCCAGGATTAATTAACAATCAAGCAAATGTAATTAAACCTCAAGCCCCACATTGGGCACTAATTTAAAAGTATATGGTGGTTTAGCAGTTACCTGCCCCCCAACATTTGAAATAACCTAGGCTAGGACTTAGAACGGCTGGAAGTTCGTAAATGAAGCTTTATATTTACAGCTATGCACAATATACAAGCCAATATTTACAATGTATAACAGGTATTTACAGATATATACAGTGAAAAGGTAATACAGAAACACCACACCCCTCCCAGAGATCAAAATCCGTAAGAGGGATTTTCTAACCACGCCTACCACCTTCCCCTAATTGGTAACATATTACTGGACCAGTTTAATTCATACTTTAGAAGTTAAAATTTGAGCATATTTAACTGTTTAAAAAAAAATCAAAATAGGGCATTTTGATAAATATGTGAAAGAACATTTTATAAATCAGTAATAATTTTGTATATCTGAATACGTAGTGATGTGTTATTTCTGGAAAATAAAATTTTCATTAAAATGTTACGTTTGAAAATAGTCATCTGCCATTCAAGCTTATATTTTTTCAAAAAGTTGTTCACTTTATGTAGCATTTCTGTGTCTATGTTTTTATTGAGAGATAAAAGGAAAAAATAGCCTGCTTAAGGGTGTAGAGTTTCTAAAGGGAGCTCTCATTAATACAGCTACAAGAAGTGTGGTCATGATATTAAAAACAAACAAACAACCCCCCAATAAAACCCAAACAAACAAACTTGAACAAAATAAAAGAACGCATATGATAAAAAAAATTAAGTTTGTATATTAAGGCAAATTATACATTAAAGATCATAGAATCAGTCAGCGTTGGAAGGGATGTGTTGATTTGAGCTAATTGGAGAGTTTGAGTGAGAAATTAGACTATTGGCTGAGAAAGGAAAACACAGTATGTCACTTCACCCAGACTTTTACGGAGAAAGAAAAAAAAATGTTTTTAAGTGTTGTACCAAAAACACTAGATATCAGATGGTTTCTGACCACTATGGCTGTGGCTGCTCTTTGCATGGTCTCCTTTGTCCCTCTGTCTTGGTAGCTAATTCTCAGTAATACTACTAACTTCTCTCCTGCTACTAATCCCCCTGTCTGATCTACTTCAGCTTATCTGCAGCATCAACAGGTGGTGAGATAAGACTGCGAAAGAGGGAAAGGTGGTAGGGGGTGTTTGGTTACCCTCTCTTGGGGATTTTGGTCTCTGAGAGGGGTGTGGTGTTTCTGTATAACCTTTTCGCTGTATATATCTGTAAATATCTGTTATACCTTGTAAATATTTGCTTGTATATTGTGCATTGCTGTAAATATAAAGCTTCATTTATTAACTTCCAGTGTTTCTGAGTCCTAGCCAGTGTTTATAAAAGGTGGGGAAGACAGGTAATTGCTTAAACCACTACTTTTTTTTAAAATTGGCTTACCCAATGTGAGGCTTGAGGTTTAATTACATCTGTTTGACTGCTGATTAATCCTGGAAGTTAAAAAAGAAGCTGACTTGGGTACCCTATTCAGTTTTTCCTTCTGTTACTCTCTGGTTTTTGCACAGATGGCTTGTTGCAACAACTGGTACTTTCATATGATGTGGAGAAAGTTTAAAAAGATAACTTGGGATTACAGGGACAATTTTTTCAGCTACATAGGGTTAAATTTAACTGAATTAGCTTCCAGTGCTGTTTTTTATGCTTTTAATAGATCAGGAAATATTAGAAGCCAAATTAGCTACTGAGCTGCATTGTTGAAAGTTATATTGCCAAAAAGCATTATACCTGCCCCTAGTGAAAATTTCTATTCAAAGGCCACGGTGATATATTTAAGCTGTGTGATAGTTTTCCTATTAATTACGGATTAAACATTGATATTTTCTCTGAGCATATAAAAAACAGCTGTCGCTTTAACAAAGGAGATGTAAACAAATAAATTTCTCAGTCCAAACAACAGAGTCTGGCTGAATGCCTGGACAATGTTTACATAAATATCCCAAAATTGTTTACATTAAAAAGGTACAGCTTGAGTCTGGTAACTTTTCTTCTGAAGGCAGCTCAATTCCTCAGACAGTAAATTGTGATTCTAACACAGAGCCCAATGCTAATTCTAATATGCCACCAGAAGCCCAGGTTCCCCAAAATTCTGACCAACCACAAGCTCCATCTTCTGTTAAACTAGCCCCTGCAAAAGTGAAACATAAAATTGCATCCAAACATGGGTCAAAAGAGGAATTAAGCGGTGCAACAGGTGCTTCTGATCTCCCACAGGAGGAAGAAGAAGAAAAAGAAAAGCTTAGCCTTGAAGATCTAACTGGTTTGCTTAGGTCTAAGTATGAGGACAATGCAGGGTTAGTTACCAGGAGAGATGATGGCTCTCTGGAGATTAGAAATGCTGTTAGAAGAGTTTTGTATGGCCAGGTACCAGCAGACAAGCAAGGAGAAGAGGAGGAGAAGGATGACATCCAAGGTT
>VWZI01002419.1:0-22274 GCA_013396835.1 Psilopogon haemacephalus
CAATGTCCAGCTTTCCTGGACCCCCCTTCCTTCCAGAGTTTTTTCACATGGCACCCTCTTGAGCAGATTCCTTAAGAGATTGAAGTCTGCTCTTCTGAAGTCCAGAGCAGTGAGTTTACTGTATAGCCTCCTTGATGCTTAAACTCTACCATTTCATGGTCACTGCATCCTAGGGTACCCTTCAGCTTCACTTCACTCACCAGCCCCTCTTTGTTGCTGAAGAGTAGGTCCAGAACAGCACTTTTTCTTGTGGGTTCCTCTACCACTTGAAACAGGAAGTTATCATCAATACATTCCAGGAACCTCTTAGNCTTGAAACAGGAAGTTATCTTCAACACATTCCAGGAACCTCTCAGATTGCTGGTGCTGTGCTGTGTTGTCCTTCCAACAGATGTCAGGGTGGTTGAAGTCCCCCATGAGTACCAGGAGGACTTCACTGTGAGCATGGAGCTTCTCCTATTTGTTTGTAAAGGGCCTCATCTGCTTCACCTTCCTGATCAGGAGGTCTGTAGCAGACTCCTACTATGATGTCCCCTTCCTGTGCCTTCCCTTTAACCTTTACCCATATGCTCTCTGTTTTGGTGTTGGATATCCCTAGGTTGAGATCCATGGATTCCAGTTTATCATTGATGTAGAGGGCTACACCCCCTCCCCTTCTCTCCTGCCTGTCCCTCCTGAAGAGTCTATACCCATCTATCCCTACGCTTCAATCATGAGATCCATTCCACCATGTCCCAGTGATGCCAATGACATCATAACCCTGGAGACTTGCAAATATTTGTAATTCCTCCTGTTTGTTCCCCATGGCCCTTGTGTTAGTGTAGAGGAATTTCAGTTGTGCCTCTATTGGAGCTGACTTATTCACTGATTTTCCTTTATCTTATTCTTTGAGCATGCTTTCTCAGTCAGTACTTGGACTCATCCACACTCAGACATGTCTTTATCTACTAGCCTATCTCTACCCTTCATGTCATTACTACTATGTGAATTACCACTTGGTGTTTCCCTCTTGGCAGATAAAATTTGAATTGGATATGGCCCATCTCTGCAGAACCCTGGATGCACTATTCTGTCCCCAGGATGCTTCAGGGCAGCAGGTTGAGAACTATCACCAAACCCCCATTGCTCCCACACTGATCTCTCCTCTCACACCTTACCACATGGAGGTCTGATTACTTTGTCCCCCTCCCCCTTCACATCCCGTTTAAAGCCCTGTCAGCTAGCCCTGCTATCTCCTCTGCAAAGACTCTCTTCCCTCTTCGAGAGAGGTGTCCCCTGTTTGGTGTCAGCAACCCTGGTGTTGTAAAGATCATACCATTATCAAAGAAACCAAATTTATAGAGGTGACACCATCCATGCAGCCACGTATTAAAAGACTGCACTCAGCTACTTATTGCGGTGTCTCTGCCTTCAGCTGGAATAACAGATGAGAAGATGATTTGTGCCCCGGAGTTCTGTATCACCTGTCCCAAGGCCCTGAAGTATTTTAAAATTTTTCTGGGACTACTAATCATTATTTCCTCTCCTCCTACTTGAAAGATCAATAATGGGTAGTAGTCCATAGAGTGGACTAGGTTAGGACTTTTCCTAACAACATCACTAACCCAGGCCCCAGGTAGGCAGCACACCTCCCTACGAGAGGGGTCAGCCTGACGTATTGGTACTTCTGTTCCTCTCAGAAGTGAATCCCCTACAACTATGACTCTCCTTTTTTATTTTTTGTTTCACTAGTCTTAATCTTGATTCTTGGAAGAGGCTGACACACCTCAACCAGCTGTGAAAGTCCTTATTCCTTTTATATTTCCCTCATAAGTAGACAAAAAAAAAAACATAAATAAAGACATTGTGATTAATACGTTTTCCCTTCCCTGCCACATCTTATGTTTTGTAACTCATTTTTCCTTACTGTGTATTTCAACTCCTGCTGTATTTTACGTAAGAGTCCAGAATTTTGAAAACAGCATTAAAATACAAATTAATAAGTGTAGCTGAGATTTTAAGTTGTAGGCGTTAGATATGTAATGTACTAACCAGCATTAAGGAAGCGTGACCCTTACTTACTCACAAATTCAGCATATTTATTTTTTGTTCAAAAGGATCCTTCTTATGAGCAAAATCACTGCAGGGAACTTTCATTTAGCATTTAAGTGAAATGTGTCACCTACAAATCAATCATATAATTTCAAGTATCTGCTTTGTTTCAGTAGAAAAGAAAGGCAGGATTACATAGCTTTTCACAAGTATTACTGTCCTTCAAGGCATTTCTTAGCACATACCATGCAGGGTTGACACCCACCAGCATCACCATTCTTAAAGCCACTCTTTTGTGGAGATTCCATTTTTCTATTGATGTTGCCAAACAAATCACTCCAATCAGCAGCAGGTGAAAGTCTTTGAAATAAGCAGATGCCACCTGAAATAAAAACAAAACATATTTGGTATTATCAATTTAAGTTTTAAAAAATCATAATTATGGAATTATTGGTACTGGAATAGACCCCTGAGATCATCAAGTCCAGTCTGTGACCTAACACCACCACATTTACTAGACCATGTCACTAAGTGTCATATCCAATGACACTTATCCATCTTTCCTTAAACACCTCCAGGGATGGTGACTCCACCACCTCCCTGGGCTGTCCATTCCAGTGTCTGATTATCCTTTCCTTGAGGAAGTGCTTCCTAACAGCCAACCTAAGCCTCCCCTGGTGCAGCTTCGGGCCATGCCCTCTTGTCTTGTCACAAGTTGTCTGGGAGAAGAGCCTGACTCCTATCTTTCTACAACTTCCCTTCAGGACATTGTAGAGTGTGGTAAGGTCCCCTTTGAGTCCCCTCCATGCTAAACAACCAGAACTTCTTCAGCCTCTTCTCACAAAACTTTCCATTCAGCCCCCTCACCAGTCTTGTCGTTCTCCTCTGGACCCGCTCCAGCACCTCAGCATTTTTCTTGAAGTGAATGGCCCAGTCCTGCACACAGTGCTTGAGGTGAGTCCTCACCAGTGCTGAGTACAGGGGCAGAACTACATCCCTAAATTCCCCATTGAGGAAACAAACCCAGGTCTTCCATGTACTCACCACTCTACAACATTATATGTTGAATTAAATATTGAGAAGCATTCTTGGCATAAATTTGGACTAATTTCATTCAATGAAATGATGCAAGAGTAAATGCACCAAAGTGCATAATGGCAAAACAAAATTAAAAATCCACCTAAGATGAACAATCACATCTCACACGTGAACTCACAACGAAATGCTGCTTTTATTAAGTTAATCATCTATCTATCAGATAAAACAACTTTAAACATAGATTTAGAGTATGATCCTCTGTGATGTCCTGTCTTTGAAATTAAGGTATACACTCAGTACTTTGCACATGGGGTCTTAGTGAGTCATCTCACTTCTGTAACATTAAAGATATTTTATATCTGTTCGGCACAACTATCAACTAAGCTAAGCACTGATACACAATCTAGAATAAAAATATTTAAGAAATACAAACAAGTCCTGAGGATTAACATGCAAGAAAATCTTGAGGCAGACCTACTGTGACTGGCATCCAGCAAATCCATAGATTACCCTGCAATGTTTCAACATTATGTTGTTCTTTCTTTGGATATTTTATCATTCAAATCCATAATTGACAGAGAGGACAAAAAGAAGTTACCTGCTTGGATGCCATTATACCAAACAACGGGAACATAAAGGCAGGGAGCAAAGCTGAAACAGCCAGTGGCAAAGCTTCTGTGAGCCAAAAGATGGCAACTATAAACAATGTGTATGCACATTCTGCTTCCTAGAATAAGAAAGGCATTAACAAAAATATAACTGGACCATCCAGGAGGAAAAATGACAATTTTTAAAAGTCTAACTATGTCAGCAGAGAAATTCTCCCACCAGCAAGAAGTTCAAGTCAAGGATCCTGAATTCAGTGTACTTATTGTATGCTGTTGATAATCCCACTAAGATATGAAAATGTGTATAAAATAGTTTTAAAGATTATTCCTAAGAGGTAATAAAATCACTTACATTCTACCACAGGAAAGGCAGAAAAGAAAGTCATCTGTTAGGCCTTTCAAGCACAATCAATCATATGGATCATTCTAGATAATTTTCAGACCTCTAATTAAAATAAAACACAATCTGTAGCTGCAAGGAAGCCTTTAAAACTCTGTAAGTACTCACAGTCAGTAATATGTCAAATTTTGTCTTTCCTGTAATCATTGAAGTTTTGTCATCAGCATCAATAAGGCAAGGGTGTCATCTAATATAACAAATATTGTGCAAGACTGTCAAGAAACAGCTTCTTTCAAGACTTGTTATTTTAGTGTCTTTAAAGTTGTGGGGAATATGAGGGGGTTTTATATTTATTTGTTTGTTTGTTTGTTTGTTTGTTTTTCTGGAGAATTTACTTCAGTGTTACCTGTCAAATACAGCCACAGCCACATATAATGAGATGAAGTGAGAATGGTTTCTTCTAGAATTCGTTTTTTGTGGCTCTGATTTATATTTCTGCTCTTGAGGAAAATGGTCCATATCTTTTAATGGTGCTGTTTAGGGAATGAATCTACTCAACAGCAGCAGAGATGATTTGTATTAGGAAAGGAATATCTTAATGAAATGGATCTGAGAACCTTTAACTGGAACACAACGTCAAATCCAAGTCAGCCAGCTATTTCTAGGACAGGGGAAGCTTGTATTACACATCCAAAAGCTTGATTGTGTCAGTTCATTTATCACCTAGGAAATGTTAATCTCACTTAAGTCCTACCACATAAAAAATTTCTCAAGAATTTCTTCCCAGAGGGGAAAATGAATTATCGAAACTGTTATGTAAGACAGTCTGAAGCACATTGCTCTGTAACCACTACCTACCTGTGGTGCAAGGATTTCTGAACTGTACTTTCATGTATTGCTGCACATGATACTTACATTTAATGTATAATAATACATCCCAGAAGAATTCTATTTCATTTTTCTGGCATGTGAGCTGTACCAAATAGAATCACTAATAAAACTTTTAGACATCTATGTCATCAGGTTGGTGTTGTCACAAGTGCTATTGAATGCCAGAATAGTTTATTTAAGTAAAATAAAACTAAGGTGTCCTACCATAGATTTTGCTCTACTTAGGAATGAGAGGGAATTTCTCAGATCATTGATCCCAATCGTTTGCTACCAAGCAACTCAATATATGATTAATTAACAAAATTCATTATTAGATGAAAAGGTAAATGCAGCTGTATTCGTAACCATTCCTCTCCATTGTCAATCACAGAGAGCTGTTTGAAAGCAGACAGGGTAGACTAGATGATGTTAAATGAGAAAAACATTTCCTGAACAAGAAAACAAATATATAATTCAGAACTTCATCCAGCCAGCACAGAATCTTACTCTAAAACTGTTGTCTTCTGTACTTTTATACTCTGATCTCACAAAATAAAACCCCCAAACAACAAAAACACCAAAAAACCAGCCCACCCACTCCCCCCCCACCCTACCAAACACAAAAAACTCCAATCCACAGTGCAGAGATCACAAAGTTATTCAAGGTACCTAAAACACTCTGTGATTCCATGATTCTGAAAAGATCAAAGAATCTCAGCCTTGACATGCAGGTGGAAAATAATTTTATGTCTCAAAGCAAGTCACTTACTTTGGTTTTGATGATAAGTGGAAGTGGAAGCAAAAGCAGTGGGGTGAGGACAATGAGCAGAAATCTTCGGTAAACCAAGAGGTAGCTAAGAATCTTCATGGTTGATGACTGGTAGATGAACTTTCCTGCAGAAACTGACAAAAAATAAAGTCTGCCTTTAAATAGCTGACTCTGATTAATATTTTCCCAAGCTATCACCTTTAGCCATTGCTAAAGCAGCCCAGTAAACCAAGTTAAAATTAAATCTTGCTCTTTATTGTTTTACTGAGTTTATTAACAGTAGGTTGATAAGATAAGTGTTCATCATAAACCAAGGCCAGATGTCAGCCTCCTTATGACTTTCTCTCCCTGCCCTTCCTCGTAACAAATTTATGTAATTAGAGCAGGTTTTAGACAAATAGATAACAAAAAAATTCAGGTGTTCTCTTAGTTGTTAGATTCAGTAGGAAATCAAACCACCTAATATGTATCAAATATGTGAAAATATATGCAAGATCATTTTACTGGCCAGAATTAAAAATTCCTCTCTGTCTATGGAGATACTCAAAACTTGATAGGACAAGGTTCTGAGCAAACTGATGCAGCTCTGCACTTTGCTCTGGTTTGAGCAAAAGGATGAACCAGATGACCTGCAGAAGTCCCTTTCAGTCTTAGTATTTTTATTGATATTATCAATAGAATATGAAAGTGTGTGGGGGGGGTGGTCATGTCTTGGCTGGCAGTGAGTGTATGACAGTTAATTTTCTCTTCTTATGCAGAAACAAAATAAGGTGCTCCATATAAAGCTTTGAAGAAAGCTTAGAACAGAAGAGTCTTTGAGACAAAAGTGGAAATTAAATAAAACATTTTGCCTGAATTTTCCTGTTTTCAGTACAGGAAAACTTGTTAATGCCACAAAATAGCATCAGATAAAGAAGAGGAAAATGCAGGAAAGAGACTTATACACTATCTGGGTGAAGATCACCAGGGGAAAGAACACACTGCTTTGTGCTCAGGGTCTTCCATTAGGTGGAAGATTGGAAGAGGAGATAGATGAAGGAGCTTTGAGCTTTGAGCTAGTAAGAGCCATCCAAATGCCAGGTAGAAAGTTAGATTTTTACTGTCCGTATAACTTTGATAATAAGGATCTCATCTGCCAGGGTACAGTCAAATCAAATTATTGGATTGTCAGTGTTGTAGACAAACTTTTGGTTTCAGGAAGGCAGGAGTTTGGTTTTACTGGAAAAGCTGTATTTCAAATCTAACTACCAGTATGGCATTTACTGAAAAATAAAAGGTGGGAAATAATTTGAGGATAAAAGTAATAACAATGAAAAAGAAGCCTTTGCTCCTACACAGAATGAACTGAGAGCTAACACTGAGATCTCCTGAGACGATAATGTAAAGGATAAAGTAGTTCAAGTGAACTGAAAGGAGCTGTTCTAAATATATAATGACAAACCTGGTTTAAAGAGGTCAGAGACAGTAAGCAGAGAGCTTAACTGTTTACATCTAGGCAGCTTCAAGCATCCAAAAATGAAAAAAAAAACCCAAAAAGAAAAGAAAAGAGATTGTATGAGTTCTGAAAAATTTGACATATGCCTGAGGACTGCTACAAAGGAATAGCAAAAATAAAAAAACCAAACATAACCAAAACCCCAAAACCAACCAACCAACAAAAAAAAAAAAACAAAAACAAAAACAAAAAAACCCCACACCCAAAACCAAACCCAGGTTAACAAATTCAGAAAGACTGCTATGTGAAATATATTTCAGCTGCAGACAGCTAAAAATCTTCTGATAAAATGTCAGAGGTAAGAAGAGTGACTTAGTAAATAAAAGGCAAGGCAAATTGCATTCAGCCCTGTGGTGTTCAGCATCTTCTTTGCTTGAGTCTTCACATAGGTAAATGGTAGTCAATTCTCTAATGAAACTGATTTTAATGTGGAAAAGGGAATCTACTATGGGCATGGTGCTGTAGGAGTGCTGAATATTTAGATTTAATATATGTATTCCAGTCAACATTTCAAAATTAAATTCTCCCATGAATCATGGCTGAGAATTCATGCAGCAATCTGAGAACTTTTTTAGAATATATTTGAATATGCTCATATTCATATCTAAAATGGTCACCATAACCTCTTTTCATAATCTGCAGAGAGATGGAAGTGCTTTTAGCCTGTTTAACTGAGGTGCTTATACCAGGCTGAGATGAATTACAGTCTAAAGAGGAGTGTTTCTCTTCACTGATATCAAAAAGCCCTAAGCAAATGGGTTGTATCAAGATGTCTAACTCAATTTTAGATGTCTGTGCTAGGACAGATGTGTTCTAATCTCTCTCTGTTTGGGGAAAAAAATCTTGAGAAGCTGTCTGCAGGAAAGAATGACTGCAATAGACCTGGAACACAGAGCAAAGAAACAACTCTTTTTGCCCTGGGTCTTACAGTTTAAGCAAACAGGATATAACATGTACTCATTAATAAACAAGACTGCACTGGAATTGTAAACTTTGTTATTGAATAATTAGCATTCACGCCCTCATCATTACTGCATAAAGTGAAAAGCAATTCAAATTTTATTAGTGTATTAATTGACTATTGACTGAGATCAAAGTATTTCTTTACTATCAGAAAAGCTGAAACGTTTTTTGTATGAACACGACATTGATTCCCACCTTTTGAAAGACACCATTGAGAATTAATGTTTACTAAATTTCAAGAACAGAAATTAAATCCCAAGCACTGATTCCCCAAGATCTTGCATACTAGGCTTTTAACTAGCTTGGGAAATTTTGTCTGGCTGCTTCTCGTTGATACTGTTCATTATTTTTCCTCAAAAGTGTAACAGTTTTTGGTCTGATATTTCTTGAAGAGAATGAAACTCTCCTTCTCCCTCCCTTTCTCCCTGTTACAGATGTTGAAGCAGGGAAATGAAAGTAGCCAGAATTACACTGAGGATCAGTGGTGTAATTGGATGTATAGCCACAGATGTTTCCTTTCAGAGACAGTGTCCCCCATTGAATTAGTGGTGAAGAGAAATGTGCTGGGTCTGGATCAAAAATTGCTTCTCTAAAAACCACAAGGGAATCAAAACAACAGATGTTGTAAAAATTCAATAGCATATCTAAGATTTAGCACTTAGTGGTGTCAGATGAAATTCCATCCTGGATTGCTCCCATTTCTAAGTACATATCCAATGTGATAACAGAAAACTGGTCCAACAATTCCAAATGCTCTAAAAACTCTATAAGTTAGTGAATCTTTATGGAAACAGAGTTTGGTGCATTTTAAGCTCTATTTTCTCATTTTTCCATTGGACTCCTTCTTAAAACTGTCTCCTGAGGAACAGTTTCTTCTAAGTTTAGCAGAATTCTATCAGGGAAAATGAGATTTTTATGAAAAGGAAGTAAACTGACATCCAGAATAATCAGAAAAGAAGTATTTTAATGGAATTTTAAAAGGATGAGACTCAAGAATGAATAATATGCAAGGTTTCCCACCACACTGAGCATGGAACTCCTGAAACAATTTGGATGTTCCATTCCTATGATATTTTGCCTGATTTGCTAAAGAGTGGTGGTTAAAAAAATATTTACATATCACTTTTTCTTTTCAAATTTCCTTGCATTTCTTCTTCTAAACTACAGAACTGTGGGGAAAGTGCTGTTTGGAAGAGATTATTGGCAACTTTTGGAGAAGTGGTTCACAGAAACCAGATGAAATCTATTTTCAGAATGTGATGAGAGAAGAAACACATTTCATACCTGTATTCAAGCTGTGTTTTTGAATGGACAGAACATATTGAACGCATTTCCAGACTCCTTACTACATACAAGCAAGTAAACTGAAGAGGAACAAAACCCAACGGCTTGACAATGAAAATTTTAAAGGCTGAAAAGTTCACTGTTCATTGTAGAGATGTTATATAATTTCTTTCATTTCTGAAAAAAAGAAAAATAATCCTCTGTGCCTGAAGGACATCAGTGCAATGTTTTTTTCAAGATTACCTGTACTTACAGCATTTTTCCCAGAATCAGTTCAAGTGTTTTAGCAATTACTATATCATCTTCCATCTTTCTGAAGCAGAATCCTGTCTTCTAATGATACTAAATAGCAAAAAGCTCCTCTAATACACTCATTATTCATCCCAGATATTCTGTTCCTGTGAACCTTCCCACCTGAATCACCAGCCAGTAACAAAAAGTAGTGTTTCCAAGATGTAAACTACACAAAATATTCCTGTAGAAATCTAAAATACAAATGAACAGCAGACTTTGAAAGAAATAGAAAACCCAAATTCTGGACTCTTACACTTGAAGAACCCTGAAAGCTTGAAAAAAAAATCCCGTTACTTGAGACTAATTATACTAAGTCTGTCTCTATATTAGTCTATGTCTCCCAAACCACTCCTTGGTAACACTCTCTTGACCTCTAAACTAGCTGTAAGCAAGTTGACTTCAGATCTGGAAGCAATTTGCCTTCATCAATGCAACATTGTGCCTACAGTAAATAAGTTCAGTTAAGAGTGTTACCTGAATTGAGCATGGTGTTAAGCAGGTGAGTTCAATTTCAAATACTGGAACCTATCCTGGAAACCTGCCAGGGGAACCTGTCACTCAGCTTCCACATTTACTCAATCAGGACCTTCCTGCAGAGCTCAGTACTGTCCTTGATGAAGGAACTACCTCAATTCCACTTTATCTCATGCTTTGCACCACTCTCATTCCAGAAGCTTCACTGACTATCACAACCTTCTGTACATGGTTGTACAATATGCTCCTTTTATGGATGTCATTTTGCCTTTGGGCAATGGATTCCTGTGCTCCTAAATTTTCCTTGCCAGTTACCAGTATGTGATGAAAAACCCATAAAAGTCTTCAAACACTTCCCAGCTTGTTGCATATCCTGTTCATTGAGTGAACAGGCAATCATATCATTCTTTAAAAGATGCATCCTCCAGAATCCTGTCACACAACTAGCAGAAAACCAGAACGCTAACCTTGAATAATTTATATGCCAAATTCACCATTTAACAAATATTTTGTCTCCCAAAAATATGGCCTCTATGTTTATTCTTGTTGAATGATTGCCATGTAGTTGGTGCTGTGTGATTCCAAGCTTTAATTGATAGTGTATCTTCATGGACAAGTCTCCTTATCAGAAGAGTTGCTCCAAAAGCCTGAGAAAGTCTGTGTGCCCACCTGAGTGGGCTACAGACACAGATCTGTTTGCCATACACCATGGTCTAATGCTCTCTTGAAGTTTTTAACACAGATTGTTCAAACTTCTTTGCACAGGAATTTGTACATTCCTCATAGAAAAAGATGATAAAGACTGAGCTGGAGTAAATGTAGATTTCACTAAGTGCTAATAATATTCCTCAAACTTACAAAATACATCTTGGCAGTGAATTTCAAAGTGTATTTCTGAAAATAATGCACAATTTTCAGAAAAAAAAAATCTGAACTACAATGAAGCAGATGCCACCTGCTAAAACACCATGCCATATTTTCAATTTTTCTCCTTTCAGAGGAGGATCTTTTCTTCTCTTTAAATTAGTTGCACAATATGATTTCCAGACCAGGGGTTTAATATATTTTCAAGGTCAAGTTGGATGGGTCTATCAGCTGATCTAGTGAAAGAATTCACTGCCCACAGCAGGGGATATGATGGCCCTTAATAGTTCCTTCCAACTCAAACCATACTATCTTTAGTCTCATGCAGAATGCAAAAGCAGCAGGAAAAAATTTCTACCTAGAACAGCACTATAAAATGGAGCTTTGTTTACAACATGCTTTCCTGCATAAAAACAAAACCTATTTTATACAATCCTTTATCAACTAAAATTTGAGTCAATCATACTGTAATGTTGTCTGTTGATAAGCAACATGAGAAAAGAAAACATTTGAATAATTTCACCAGTTATTTGCTATCTTAAGAGCTTTTGTTTTTTAGGTATTTCTGGTGATGACAGCTAATTAGAAGTGGTATAATTATACTTTTTGCAACTGATAATTTCTGTGTTGATGGCATTAACATGCCATTAACCAGGCTGGCTTTTGTCTAAGATGTTTGATCAGTTGGTTATTGTTGAGGAAAGATGTTAATCAGCTAAAATCATTAACTATTAAATTTATTTATATTCAGAATGTAATTCAGCCTCTGCTTTCTTGGATGGCACAGAGGATCACTTCAAAGAAGTGTAGTAAATTTATTCTGTTGAAACACAGCACCTAATATAGTTTGTTAAAAGTAAATAGGAACTTTTAACTGATTAAGGTCACTACATGAAATTTCTTGGTGGCATAATTATTCTAAACTGTTAATTCCTAGCCTTAATCTCTTTTGCCTCTTTTTTATTTTCATTTTATAGTTGCTAATAACTTAATTTGTTTCCTTTCACTAAAATACATCTATATTTTCATTTCATTAATGAAATTCATTTAATTTCATTCCATCAGACAACTTTTTCTTTTACCCCAGGTGGCGTTTTATTGATCAAGTTTCTATTATATTAGCTCTATGCTCTCCACATTCATGCTACAGGAAAATAAGTCTTTTTCTTCTTTTTGCTACAGAATTTTTGAACTCTCGATTATGTCTCTTCATGTCTTGGCCCAAAATTTCACATTAATACTGTGTTCTCCATGGTATGGAGAATATGAAGAATTTTTCATAAATGTCCATGTGTAAAAACACATGAAAAAATACATCTTATGTGTAAAGGTAGTGATCCATAATACTTCTGAATTTGGCAGCATATCTGCTCTGACAATATTCGTATGCATTTTTTTATCTTTATAAGGTTTAACAAACTGCTAGGTGAGCTCCTCCAGAGTCTTCTCATTGACAGACATATATTTTAGCTAATCTTCAGTTTCATTTTCCTTGTCCCTTCCATCAATTTTCAGTCATGCTTTGTCTCTCAGTGGCCAGGTTGTCATCAACAATAAAACTGCAGCAGACAATTATGTTGACAAGGTCCTAAGAATATTTCAAAGTCAGGTTTACTTTAATCAAGATTTTACTTTCTAATCTTTCACTAGTTTTGGAAAATAAGCACAAAGATATATTTACTCAGACTGTCTTTGCATCCTAGGTTCTCTCAGAAGAAAACGTCTTGTTAGAGAAGTCTAAATCTCAGGCTGAGGCTCCAGTGATGAGAGCAGTCTGCAGTCAAACTGTGTCCACCAGAGTGAAGTAGAAGTAGAGGCAGTCTCAACACCCATCTCCATGCCCATGTAAATGAACACTTATTTTACTACTGACTGAAATTAATCACAGAAAATTACTGTATGTAATTAATTAATATGTTCTAACAATAGTCCAAAACGTAGATGAAGCTCTGGAATGTTTGCTTTGCCCCATTGTTTACAATGTCCTTGCGCTCTGTCATATAAAAGCAAGATCTGCCACTGTCACGTTAAAGAAAGTAGTACACTTTATTTATTTTATTATATATAATAAATTACATGTACTACTATAATGAAAATTGGTTTGGGTTTTTTTTTAGCATTTACACATCAGTTCTCTGAAGGCATAATATACTAGTGAGAAAAAAATATCACCCAAGATTTTTGAAAAGATTAATGTTTCTGAGATGGAAACTGACCAAATGTAGATTCTCTTATGCCCATGGACTTACTCTGCAAGAATTAGTAGGTGTTTGCATTAATTGAGATGAACGAAGGCTTTTCAACTTATCATACAGGAACTTACACTGCATTTGGGAACTATTCCTTTAATGTGTTGTGAGATATACAACACAAGATTTCATGTGCCATGATGCAAATTATTTTTTTCTTTCAAAAGTTTTTCTTGCAGAATAAAAGTGCAGCCTCATAAAAGGATATCATATTTGTATCAATGCAATTTAATAAACAGTGAAGGAAAACTTGTTTCAAGTGAAATATACGTTTCAAGAAAAATGTATTTCAGTGATTAAAAACCGAAATTCAGATGTGAAATCACACTATAAATCTTCCTTTGAAGTAATACAGAAAAAATACATAACAGAAAAACATTAGTCAAGAATTGCTTAAGAATTAATATTTTCTTTTTTAAAATAGCTCTGTTTCAGAGATTAGGTCCAGAGTTACACCGAAACAGATTTTAAGGCTGTTCAGTTTGCCTCATTTGAATTTAAATCAGTATTGAGCTCTAGCAGTCTGAAAAGGTATGGCTAGTGCCCCTCCCCTTCTCCCTTGTTCTGAAATAATTACTTATTTCAGATTCGAAGGAAGCTGTAAATTCATTTTAGAAGGTACATGCTATTTTTGTAGAAAAAAAATACAGAATTCTTAATTGTACCTAAGAGGGCATGAAAAAATCATAGAAAAATGCTTTTACTTTGTTATTAGAAGTAACTCTGAGCCTGTACTTAAGATATTTTAAAGATAATTTTCTTCCTTGAATGTGTATTCCAGGTCTGCAGCAATTGTTCACTTAAAGCCTATCTGTGTGATCCTTTGAAGTCAACAGAAGTTCTCAGTACGTGGTGTGTGCTTAATGAATATGAAATCTGTTCAGTTATATTGAAGTCCATGGTAATATTCACATCCTCTCAGGAGCTGTCTATGATGGAAGAAAAAGTAGAAGCCATAGTGAATTTGCCCAGAAAAGGGTAACTGTAAGAAAAGGTACAGGGATAGGATTTCTGAAACATGCTATTTGTTGGACTCTCTACATCCCCTGTCTGGAAATGTCCTGCAGAAGCCTCTGACTCCTAATGATGAATTTTCATTGAGCCTCCTTCAGAATTCTGCAGAAGTTGGGCCTCTAATAGAGTCCCTGCAAGTTCATTCTGTGTCCAGCCTCAGAGTTCAAGGTGTTCACACAAGTTGACATCAGTGGTTGAAAAGTCTTCTCCAACAAGTGCCTTTAACCAAATATAGGAGATGGATTTACAGCATGTCAGCTATTACCTTTATGCAGCAGACATGAAGCAGGAATGAACAAATGCCTGTTACAGATCTTGCTGTAGCAGTAAAGAAATGTAGAAACTGATCCATAGAAACTTGTTCAGGTAGGCAGGTTGCATTTCCAGCAGAAACTGCCATTACCAGTGTCAGCTGGACAATTTATGCCTTAGAAGGATGTGTTCCCTCTCTCTTCAATTTCTAACTGGCAAAAACCAAAGGTAAGTTTTTACATTAACAACTCATGTGAACTGGAAATACCTTGCCTTTGCTAGCTCTACTGACCCACTCCAATTAGCTGCTTGCCTGCAGGATCTGCTTAGGTCAGAGAATCAAATGAGTAGATTCAGTGGGTGTAAATCAGAAAGAAAGTGACAGAAGACACACTTTATAGGTCAGAAAACAGAAATATCTTTTATGTCTTACAAATCAAATCAACAGCTTTTCTTTGCGTTGATATGAAAGGTTTAATTATCTGCATATCCAATTCCAAAGAAAATCTAAAGGAAAAGGAAGAGAGATACATGACTCAAAAAATATGTAAAGTCTTCCTTACTGAATTTAGTTATGGAGAGACCTTAATCACTGTACCCTCTAACCTGGCTTTGGATCACTACCTTCACTCAATCTTTGCAAAGATTAACAATCACCCAATTTACATATATAGCTCTGTAAAATATTTACAGATACAGATTGTTGGAATGAGCTCCATTATGCCTGCAAGCTCCCTGTCTTTCTGGTTCTTTCAAATAAAATCCTGAATTATGCTATTTCCTTGCCTTCACCCCCTTTTCCCTCTTGTCTCCCCCTCCCCCACTNAAGTATGTATTTTGTTTGGCGTTTTTCAGAACAGGATTTTTTTTTTTTTCTAATCATATCCCAAGTTAATATAACTTTAACCATGAAGAAGGCAGAAGCAAATCATTCAGGGAAAAAGATTGTAATTTTCTGTGCTGCTGGGTAGCAAGACACAGCAGCTCTGGACTTTCAAGGACTGGATTCCTACTTATATGGTCTTCCTGACCAACCACTGGATATAGTTTGAACAAATTGTCATCATTTCAACTAAATTAACCTTTTCTTTCCTTTCCTGTTATGTGACACAGTAACTTCCATTAAAAATAAAAGAAAGAAAGAAAGAGAGAAAGAAAGAGAGAAAGAAAGAGAGAAAGAAAGAAAGAAAGAAAGAAAGAGAGAAAGAAAGAAAGAAAGAAAGAAAGAAAGAAAGAAAGAAAGAAAGAAAGAAAGAAAGAAAGAAAGAAAGAAAGAATATTGTTTCCTCAGCAGTTTATAATCTCACTATAACAAATCTACTTGTTCAATACAAAGGAAATACTTTGTAAAAAAAATAATTACATTCTCAACTCTTCTACTCAAGGCCAGACAGACACTGTACCAACTATTCAGGCTCTTTAATCCCCTGGTGAAGCCCCTTACTTTTTTCTGTCCCCTGTACTGAGATTGGTACAGTTCCATGTTAGTTTATCCTGCATTTCAGCTTTTCCTACAGGACACTCCCAATAGGTTTCCTGAGAAGGGGCAACAGGTGGTTAACAACAACCATTTCCCAAAAAGCTATACTCCTGCCTGCTCGCAGCTGCCAGCAGAGAGCACAGACCAGCTCTGAATCCTAGGTCCAGTGAAGGGATCTGTCTCTTCTGACTGCTGAGACCAAGACGATTTGCAACAGATTTCTGTTGCGTGTCCTAACAGCATCCACCAAATAGACTCCTATTTCATTTAGGGTCCTTGTGTTCTCGATATATACAGACAATAACACTGCTAATCAACTATAGCTAAGCATGTTAAGAATGTTCATGACAGGTCACCCTTTATGCAGACACACACTTCTTTCCTGAGGTATTCTGAAAAATGACAATGGAAGTTTCATGAGAGTTTCTGTTGGATTCTGGAAACTCACACGGCTAATCAAGCAGTCTGAAAATTCCTCCATCACAAGGTTCAACGCTTCCACATTCTTTTGTAGAGTGTCAGGTGATCTAACAACAGAAAATCTGCTTTTGACGGTTGCAGAGCAACCAGTGAGAGCAATTTTCTGTATTATAGCAATCTGGTCTTCAGCCAGGCTCAGGTGCGGCTGGGGAATAGCTGACCACAGCTAAGCGCTGAGACTGAAAGCTGTCCACAGCTTTGAAGTTTCCTCCCTAGATCACTTCCATATAGGAGTAACCAAAGGCAACAGAGTGGCTTGAACATTTATTTAAAAAGAAAATCCAAAACAAAACCAAAACCCACCAATAAAACAAACAAAAAAAAAATCAAACCATGCAAAACCAGACAAACAAACAAACAAACCCCCATAAAACAAAACTAAAAAAACAGGCTTTATTCCAATGTAAAGTGAGACACATAAGTTTTTAAGCAGGAGGAAAAAAATGAGCTAGTTAAGATATTAATTCAGTTTTATAAATATTTTTTTAATACACAGCTCTACCTCTCCAGCATAATCCTTTATCTGGGCTTGGTTAACCTAGTTTTGTGGCTTCCTGACCATAACAAATTCTGTGCAGACTTCCCTGAGCTAAAGAGTCTTTCCCCTAGCCCTGCCAGGAGCTGTCCAGAAGCTCTCTGCTCCTCTCAGTGGTGCCCATCTCTGAGTTCAGGTTTCTAGATTCATGCCTTGCTCTCTCACTTACCTGCCCAATCCCTCATCATGATCACTCATTCAGGAGCAATTTCCCCCATCCTGCCTTCTTTCCAGTTGTGTGAAGCTGTCCAAGTCTCTATTTAAAACATCACCATGAAAACATTTGTACCAACAAATGAAATGTCAGGTTTTATTGGCTCAAGACTTCTCAACCAAATGGCTTTTTTTATGTTCAGCACTCAGTTCAAGAGTAGTTAACCATGCTGCTCAGCCTTGAAGGCAAAGGCAACTGGACTGTCAACAACCCCATTAAAAGCTGTTAACTCTCTCACTATCTTCCTCATCTGTATTCTCTCTTGACAGGCCATATAGCAAACTCAGCTCTGGAAGATTCTCGAGCAGAGAGAGTAGTCAACATCATGAAGGTTGAGGCATCACTCTCATGTTTTAGTCATGTAGTAGTTTAGAATTGGGCTGAGCTGGGGTTAATTCTCCTCTAATGCTGTGTTTTGTGGTGCTGTAGCTGAGCATTGATAAAGCAGCAGTGTCGTGGCTACTGCTAAGCTGAGCACCCAGGCTGGGTTTTTTTTTGTTTCTTTCCTCAACATCTCCCTGCCCCAAGATTCTGAAAGGACACAGCCAAACCAGGTGATCCAGACTGGCCAAAGGGATATTCCATGCCATATGACAGCTCAGATACAAGAACGAGGTAATAGAAGAAAGTTTGGGAAAGATTTGTCTATGGCATCTGTTCTCCAGAAGTAACCATCAAGTGTAGAGAGCCCTGCGTCCAAGACCAAAGCATCATCCAACTGATGGGAAGTAGAGATTAACATCTCTCTCTGTTCCTGCTTCTGCACAGTCTGTTCCTTTTGCTTATTTTCATTATTAAATTGCTTCTATCTTATAACTGGCCTTTGTTATATTTTCCCCTCTCCCCTGCCAATTTAAGAGGGGGAGTGGCTCTGGTGGGCATTTGGCCTCCAGCTGGGGCAAAACCACAAGTCACCTCAGCAGTCTGCATTGCACCCTGGCTTCCTTTTTGAAAGCTGAGGCACATAGCTGCCCACAGCAAGGACATGGAAGGCTGAAATAGAATAGAATAGAATAGAATAGAATAGAATAGAATAGAATAGAATAGAATAGAATAGAATAGAATAAGCCAGGTTGGAAGAGACCTCCAAGATCATCTAGTCCAACCTATCACACAGCCCTATCCAATGACACTAAGTGCTTCATCCAGTCTTTTCTTGAACACCTCCAGGGATGGTGACTCCACCACCTCCCTGGCAGCCCATTCCAATGCCAAATCACTCTCTCTGTGAAGAACTTCTTCCTAATATCCAGCCTATACCTCTCCTGGCACAACTTGAGATTGTGTCCCCTCCTTCTGTTGCTGGTTGCCTGGGAGAAGAGTCCAACCCCCACCTGGCTACAACCTCCCTTTATGTAGGTGTAGACAGCAATGAGGTCACCCCTGAGCCTCCTCTTCTCCAGGCTAGAAAACCCCAGCTCCCTCAGCCTCTCCTCATAGGGTTTGTGCTCCAGGCCCCTCACTGGCTTCGTTGCCCTTCTCTGGACATGTTCCAGTATCTCAATAGCAGGCAGTAAGCACAGGACACCCCCATCTATGCATCTCCTGTGCACACATATCAGCCTTTATTCCTATGAACAAACTGCAAATGGATTATCCTGAATTTGAACTGCATCACCAAGCTTTGAGAAAGTCAGTGAAGATCTGCAGAAGACGTATGGGGTACTGTGAATCTGACCATTGCAATTAAGGCCTACCCCTTAATGAAAAGAAAAAAAAATATTAAAATTACAATCAGAACACGATAAGATGCCAGACAAAATTCTTCTAAAGTCCATGCCCTCTGTTATTGATACTGCAAGCAATGAAACTATAAATGTAATTGTTATCAATTAACTTCCTTACCTAATAAAAATTAACATTGACTAATCTCTATAGCACAACGTATTTGCTTTACAGCTTGTAATCCAAGTGTTGCAAATGGTGGATATGTCAAATTCAGGCATTGTGGTGAATTCTATCTGATGGTGGCTGAATAGACACACTGTGTTCAACTGAGTTTCAAAAAATCTGCATACAGGATTCCCTGATTTCCTACTACTTCACTTTATTTTAAACAATTTTTCACTTAGATTATTTTTTGCAAATGTTGCTCTTTGCAGTGGTTCTCCATTGTTTACTGCAGTACGATTTAACAAATGTTTCTTACAGAAATCAGAAGATCATCAGGCTGTCAGTGAACCCCTATTTTATAGAAAGCAAGGGCTGTATTTGTAATTATAAGCATGCATGAAGTTCAAAGTTGCTACAAAAGCTACTATTTTTAATACCCAAATTTTCTTGTAAGGTTTCCTTCCTGTTGTGAAGGTCAGTAGTACTGGAATGGCAGCAAACAACTAAACCTTTATAATTACAAAATATTTACAACTCTAATGCAGGGTTTGGTAAGATTATTTCTGGGCCACACAGTGCACAGTTACTATATAACAGGAACAGTGTCTTTGTTAAAACTTTCCAGTAATCTTCACTAATATATCTTTCTATGTGTCTTGTCACACCCCAAAGGAAAGAAACAAGGAAAGTTTAGAGGAGAAAAAAAAGTACCTTACGTTCGTTTGTATCTCTTTTGCTAAATATTCTGAATCACCAGTACTTTATTATAAAAGCTCATCTATATAGCCAAGGAATTTACTTTAACCGATTGGCCGTCACTGTTTACAACAATCTCACTACAATATCCACCAAAATCAAACAAAAAAGATGGCATAAATACAATCAAAGCAAATCCAGTTAGAAGGTGTTTATCCATGGTATTCATTCAGCTCAGCCCTAGCTGCTATATATTCTGCTTTCCTTACTCCGGCCAGTGATGCTGAGATATTCCTATCAACAGTGCCTT
Organism: Psilopogon haemacephalus; assembly: GCA_013396835.1. Classification (NCBI taxonomy): domain Eukaryota; kingdom Metazoa; phylum Chordata; class Aves; order Piciformes; family Megalaimidae; genus Psilopogon; species Psilopogon haemacephalus. Next base: position 20,094 of record VWZI01002419.1, read on the forward strand.
GTCCTTAGTGTCTGAAACAGCTTTTTCAAAGAAAAAATGAGATTGTCCAGTGTTTTCTTATATTGTACCTCTTTATTTTTTTTCCCCCCCAGTCTCAGTTTCTGTGCCTTTTATTTGTGACTATTTGAGCTAGATTTCTAGCTCAGACACAGGAAAAATCAGAACAGAGAAACTTTGAAGTGGAAGCTCTGAACGGAGGGGTGAACATTCTGGGGATAGGCTATATAATAGCAACAATGGATAAATTAATATAATTTCATTGGAGCATCAAGAGCTTTATGTCTGGAAGCACAGCTTGAAACCTTCCCCTTGCTGTTTCTGCTGCTTCTGCTGTGCCTGCTGCTGTCTTCCCCTGCCACTGTTTTGGCTGCTGCCGCTTTTGCCGCTTCATCACTGCTTGACCCCTTCCCCATCTTCCTTAAGGTTATTATTTCTCTGTAGTAGTTTATTCTCCTTATACTGTTATGTTTAAGGTTAAACTATAAGAAATACAATTTCATTTTTCCTGACTTTCCAAAAATCCATGTTGTAGTGAGTTTGCTCTACCAGGGGAGGCATACTCTCTAATCTGGTACAGTATTTATTTCTGTCTCTGTGCCTTATTTTTCCTTTCTATCTGCTCCTCAATTGACTCACTAGCAGTCTGACCTCTGGGGAAAAAAAATAAAATAAAAAGGGGAAAAAAAAGAACATAATTAAAAGTGTATTATTTCCATCTCAATGCACTTCACCACAGCATGATTTGTGTCACAGCCAGGCAAAAAAACAAACAAACAAACAAACAGCTATGTTACTTCATGAGAAAAGCAGAAGTTTTCAAAACTGGCTTTTCAGAGCACTCTACTTTGGTGATGTTGAAAGACTCCAAGGTTTCATAAGAAATGCAAACCTCTGGGTTATTTGTCTCTAGATTAAGTATAAAATCATCCTGTTAGTTTTCATTCATTCCTTAGAGAATGAAATATAAAAATCAGTATCATGCTCTTGAGATTATTTAATGCTTACTGGGCTCAAAGGTTTATTTGTTCAAAGGGTGTTTCAAGGAGGACAAGATTTCTCCTGCAGCAAGAGTAAGGGAATAAATGTGTGGAACTTACAAAAATCTTTCAGACAAAAGACTACCTACCAAGCTTCTCTGTTAATTTTTTTCTGTTCTTACACAATTAAGAAGTCAAAATGTTTCTTTCCTCTCTATAGACTGTAGGGAAACTAGATGTGTTAGATGTCTGAAGATCAGATTCTGTCACAGGTACATACTGAATGGAGGTTTTAAGCATGCAAGGAAAACTACAGTGGGACAACTGAAGAAATTTAAATGTTCTGAATATTTGACATTGCAAAAACACTAAAACAAATTTGAGAGTAGATAAGATATCCAGGGAAGTTTCTGGGAGTGCTAGGTAGAAACAGGAAAAACAACTATGCAAGGTCTGAGGATAGACTAAATGATAATGAGATTCCTTATAAGTGACAGTGACACAATGAGCTTTCACTGTGGTTGTGTATGTGACTAGACATATCAAGAGCAAAGCAGAGGTGGTGTCTCCAGTTCTCTCTAAGTGACAGCAAGTGAGTGTCTTTGTTGAGTTATTGGCTTCTACAGCAGTACCTGGGTTCCCCAAATTTCTGTGAAGTAGTCTACATATTTAAACCAAATGAATATTATAGAATCATAGAATCATAGAATGGTTTAGGTTGGAAGAGAACTCAAAGATCATCCAGTTCCAAACCCCCGCCATAGGCAAGGACACCTCCCAGTAGATCAGGTTGCTCAAGACCTCATCCAGCCTGGCCTTGAACACATCCAGGGAGGGAGCAGACACAACCTCCCTGGGCAACCTGTTCCAGTGCCTCACCACCCACACTGTGAAGAATTTCTTCCTAACATCCCGTTCAAATCTCCCCTCCGCCAATTTGAACCCATTCCCCCTCGTCCTGTCATTACAAGACCTTGTGAATAGTCCCTCCCCAGCCCTCCTGTAGGCCCCCCTCAGATACTGGAAGGCTGCTATAAGGTCTCCCCGAAGCCTTCTCTTCTCCAGGCTGAAAAGCCCCAACTCTCTCAGCCTGTCCTCATAGCAGAGGTGCTCCAGCCCTCTGATCATCTTCGTGGCCCTCCTCTGAACTCTCTCCAACAGTTCCATGTCCTTCTTGTGCTGGGGGCTCCAGAATTGCACACAG
>VWZI01002419.1:22948-49423 GCA_013396835.1 Psilopogon haemacephalus
TCAGCAGGAACTTCACCAGTCTGCCATGACCTTTCAAATACAATGGACAGTGGTTTGGCAACTTCATCTGCCAGTTCCCTCAGGACCTGTGGGTTCATCTCATCAGGCCCCATGGACTTGTGCACGTTCAGGTTCCTTAGGTGCTCACAAACATGATCCTTCAATTACAGTGGGCAGGTCTTCACTTCCCCAGACCTTACTTTTGCCCTCTGGAATTTGGACATCATGGCTGGAGCACTTACTGCTGAAGACTGAGGCAAAGAAGTCATTGAGCACCTCAGCCTTATCCATGTCCCCTGTCGCCAGCTCTCCATTTCCTTTCTGAAGGGGTCCCACATTCTCCCTAGTCCTCCTTTTCTCACTGATATACCTGAAGAAACTCTTCTTGTTCCCCTTAGTGTCCCTAGCCAGATTCAACTCCAGCTGTGCTTTAGCTTTCCTGACCTGATCTCTGCTTCCACGAACAACATCCTTGTATTGATCCCAGGTTACCTGTCCTTTCTTCCACTCCCTGTAGGCTTTTTTCTTGTGTCTAAGTGTGTCCAGGAGTTCTTCATTCATCCATGCAGGTCTCCTTGTGACAGAAATGTTTTTCAAGAGTAATTGGTTCATCTAAGTGGTACACTTCTAGCAATAAAGTTTTAAGAGTTGAAGCTTCAGTTAGGGAGCTGCCTAACCAGTTACTTGCATCATAAATGACTCATTTGATACAGTGAAAAATAAACCCTGTTGCTTTTGGTGTTCTGTTGGGTGTATTTTTTCATATCATATTGCAACAGCCATTTCAGATTTGTTTTCTAGAGATGGATGAGAGAAAATTTTGTTAATGAAACAGCATGTTTTTGTTCCTGTGTCAGCACTTCATCTAACAACTCTCCCCTTTCCTGGAGTGTGTATAAGCCTAATTATGAGCCCTTTGACACACAGACACTGTAGCCCTCTCTGGTGCTACCTGCATCAGCCAGACAAGGGGAAATGGAAACAGTGATACAACATCTGGATCTGAGAATTTAAGTAGTGTCTCCTTATCCTTACCTTGGGTGAGGGGATGAAAGTCCTAATGACCAAATCTGATTTAGACTTTAAACACGGGGTGTTCATAATCCTGTCAGTCAGCCATAGGCTTCATGATCTCTTACTCAGTAGAGCATGAAATGGGTTATGCCACATTTCTAAGATAGGTCAGATCTCAAGCCCATAGAAAAAGATGGAAAAATTTCAGTGCCTAGGAACAGGATGCTGTCCCTTAAATAAAATTATCATCACAGGCCATCTGATGGATAGTATATGTTATCATTGAGCAGAGGGAGAAAGGGCCACTACACTGTGCTGGCACTTCCCCTGTTGTTACAGAAATGAGGGGTGCCTGACAACTGAAAGAAACCAATGCCAATTTGCTTGTAACTTTGTCAGAACATCAATTACTTCACTGATTAAATAGAGTTAACTAATAGAGGTGTGTTGGTTTGAGCTAATTGGAGGATTTGAGTGAGAAATTAGACTATTGGCTGAGAGAGAGAGTTAAACACACAGTGTCACTTCACCAAGTTTCACTGAGAAAGAAAAAAAAAAGTGTTTTAAGAAATGTTCTCAAAACATCCAGATAGCCAGTCCACCTCTGTCTGAGCTGGCTCCAGCATCTTTCTCCTTTGTCTCTCGGTCTTGCTGGCTAAATTCAGAATAAAACCACTAAAACTACTAACTTCTTCTCCTATTACTAATCTACCTGATCTTCAGCTTATCTGCAGCATCAAGAGGTGGTAAGATAAAGCTGGGAGAAGGGGGGAAAGGTGATAGGGGGAGTTTGGTTACCCTCTCTTGGGGATTTTGGTCTCTGGGAGGGGTGTGGTGTGTGTGTGTATTACCTTTTTTACTGTATATTTCTGTAAATATCTGTTATATCTTGTAAATATTTGCTTGTATATTTGCATTGCTGTAAATATAAAGCTTCATTTATTAACTTCCAGTGTGTTTTTCTGAGTTTTAGCCGGGGTTTTAAAAGGTGGGGGGGGGGCAGGTAACTGCAAACCCACTACAAGAGGTGAAATTCAAAAGTCAAAGAAAACTTCACAGTGTTGCTATGTAAAATTTTCTCTATTCAGTTTTCAAGCTGTAATGTGGTCTGATGAAGCCTTACTTTTTTTCTCTCAGAGCCTGTTGCCATGGAAGTGACTGAAATAGTACAAGCACTAAGCATTATAGCCTCTATTTCCTAAACAAACAAGCAGCTTCTCCCTCTACAAAGGACCACAAATGGTATTTGTGCAGCTCTCAAACATCGCACTTGCCAAATGCTTTTAAGCACTGAGCTCAGCTCCAAACAATTGGGTCACCTAACAGGAAGGACCAGCTGGATGGTACTGCCTTGTGTGTGGGCAAAAGGGGGATATTCTGGTATTTCTTACTTCATAGTATTTCCAAATCAGGAGAGGTCACCTTCACTTCTGCTATTCACTAGCAAACAGGCTCATTGAAAACATGAAGCAAAGTGAGCTTCAACCTAAGCAAAGCTTCAAGTCAGACGTGCAGGTGGACAGCATAGTCCCATGAATAAACAGGATGACATAACAAAAGACTGAGTATTCAGCTGACAAACTGCCTCTGCCTGGTAGAGAGAGAATGAGACGATGTGTCGGGTATTTTTTGGAGGAGAGGGATAATACTGCCTGATGTGCCTTTCAGAAACACTGTGCATTCAGGAGAGCATAGATACTGCTGTTGTGCCTGCTGCTTGCAAGGATTGAGAGAGAAGAGAGAGGAAAACCTTTCTTCCCTACTTCATAAAATGCAAAAAGACACAAGGCAAGGCAGCCCATAATCTGCAAGGGCATAGATCTGAACATCACAGCACGTGTTTGTTTTCTCTGCCTGACGCATTCAGTGCAAGCAAACAGAAGAACTGAAATCAGTCTGAGACTGCAGATTCTTCCTTGGAGTCTGTATTAAGAGAACAAATATAGTGGTGTTCACTTTTTCAGTACAGATAAATCATTTCCCAGAATAAAAGCTTAACTCAGAGAAAAATCTGTTTGCATGTTGTTTTCACATTTGCATTCCTGCTGAACAATGTTTGTGGTGACAGAAACATTCTTGACATTTTAAAAGTTTTTATTTTCCATCATTAGTTATTTTTGCATTATTCTCCACAGCAAGGAAACTGGGAAGAAGAGAATTTAATCTTCCGTACATGTTTCTAATTAAAACTTTTGCAGCACTTCACAGATTTATACAAAAGTCTCATATCCTGTGCAGGTCTTCCTCCATTTTGTAATTTCTAATTTTAATTTATCTAGATATGAGCAAGTACAGCACTTTTCATCAGACGAGGACTTAATATTTAGCCCTTAAATGTTGATCCTTTAAGGTTTCTGGCTAAAATGTTTTTGAATCACTTTAAGTTCTGTGTTGCTTATGCTTTTGGAGAGCTTACAAAAGGTGAACTTTGGAAAAATCAGTTAGAGACTCATGATCTCCAGTCCTAACCACTTTGCCTGGGACTGAACAAGCTAGGCAAGTTCAGCTGCAGTCAATGAGATCAGCAGATTTGGTGGCTGTGGCTGGAAGCTGCACTGGTGAGAGGCCCTATTACACTGGTATTTCTGACAGGTGGTGGGAACATCACACTGTAGAGACATCTATCTAAAAGGTCTTTACATTAATATTTGTGGATTTGGAGGAAACCTGATAATTTTAATGTCTTGACCAAACTGTACGGCCTATATAAGCAGTGTCATCCCAGATATAACCCCTGTTCTTCACTTAATAGACATTTTCACACCCTGCTGTACCACACCAAGAAATAGAAGCTATGTTCTATCAAAAAGCTGCAGTCTTTCCATACACATGAAGCAATTTCCATTAATATATTTTGATTTGGATATCCTTTCTGGTATGAAATTACTACCACCACATCACCACCAGTAGAGTGAGATTACTAGGCTCCTCAACAGAAGTATCTAATAGGTAATTGTTTAACATAGGACTTAAGTGTTTAAAGAAAAAATATCTTTCTTCCAAATATAATAAAACAATAATGTATAATGACAAGAATTAAATATTTTCACTTTGAACACTAATAATAGACATCATCTCATCTGCTGCAAGTGTCTATTAGACCACCTTTCCTACAAAGCATGAAAAGGGCTGGAGCACAGTTTGTATTGCACTTGAAGCTCTATGTTAACACTTTGAGACAGGAGGCCAAGTATATTACAATATGAGCTATTATTTTTGGTCACTAGGTAATTTCCAGATACAACAAGGGCCTCACCATAAGCAGCTTTTAGAACATGAGTTCCATTGTGCTGCAGCCAAACCCAGCCCTGGATTTGCATCAGACACACTGCTTATCAGAAAAGCTGCCAGTTTTACTTAATGAATAATGTGAAATCTTATTGAATCTTTGAAGTGAAACCTTTGGCTATTCCAGATGAAAATAATGACACTACTGAAGGAGTCCTTCAACTTTCTGATAAGGTACAGTGGTGTGTTGGTTTGAGCTAATTGGAGAATTTGAGTGAGAAATTAGACTATTGGCTGAGAGAGAGTTAAACACACAGTGTCACTTCACCAAGTTTCACTGAGACAGAGAAAAAAAATTGTTTTGAGAAACGTTCTAAAAACATCCTGATAGACAGTGTGCTTCCAGAGGGCCAGTCTGGCTTGGGTCTATGCTGGCTCCAGCAGCTTTTTCCTTTGTCTCTTGGTCTTGCTGGCTAGATTTAGAGTTAAATCACTAAAACAACTAATTTATTCTCCTATCATTAATCTCTCTGATCTTCAGCTTATCTGCAGCATCAAGAGGTGGTGAGATAAAGCTGGAAAAGGGGGGAAAGGCGGTAGGGGGTTTTGGTTACCCTCTTCTGGGGATTTTGGTCTCCGGGAGGGATGTGCTGTGTTTATTACCTTTTTTACTGCATATTTCTGTAAATATCTGTTATATCTTGTAAATATTTGCTTGTATATTTGCATTGCTGTAAATATAAAGCTTCATTTATTAACTTCCAGTGTGTTTTTCTGAGTTTTAGCTGGGGCTTAAAAAGGTGGGGGGCAGGTCACTGCAAACCCACTACAGGTGGTAAAATTAAGAAGCTCAAGTGTTAACTGAGAGTTTCATAACAAACAGGAGGCACTCACTCTCATTAGGCAAAAACTTACATCTTTCTAAATTCCTAGACACCAATTTTATCCAAGGAAGGGTTTCAGATACTACAATTATGAAAACTGACTGTAGATCTCCAGCTCATTTATTTGTTGACAGAAACATGCTCAGTCCAACAACATATAACCAGTAAACCCTTTCTGCCTCTTTGAACTTCGAACTGCAGTAAAAGCATTTACAGCAGAAATGGGTTCAAATGATGTCATGAGCAAATTGATACATCAAATAAAATATGTTTCTGAAATTTAAGGGAAAAAAAAAACAAAACAAAACAATCACCTTCTCTTAATTTATCCATATTTAGGTATTTGTTAGATATATTGGACCACAGAACTTGGTAGAACTAAGACATTAAGGTCTAAATTCTGGCCACAAAACATTTGTATTTGACTGCTAGAACATGATGTTTCAAGTTTTAATAGTAATTGATTTGTTTTGGTTTGTTTTGTTTTAATAGGGGAAAGTATCTACTCAAATTGTTGTTCGAACCTATTCTGATCAAAAAAATGGAATCATCATATCTGAAGATGAGATTGAGCATGGAGATTTCGAGCCTTTTTCAAAGGGTGAAAATCCAAATCAGCTGATGCAACTGCTCCACTCTTGCTTTGTAACTACACATCTGTGAATGCTCTACAAGCCAAAGCAGATGATCTATTTTGTAACTGTAGTACTAGCTAGGTATAATATTTTTCCATCCAGAACTCAACTGCTTGTTTCAAACATTCTAGGAGTTCAATTTTATCACTTCTTACATATGGAAAGATGAAAGTGGCATAGCTGTAGGGTTCCCTCACTTTCAGAGTTCCTGGAGGACAGACAAAGCAGTAGCTCCTGCCCTAGTTCTCAGGCAGCCCCAACAAGAGATTCTGGAAAGAAAGTTGAAGGTTTGAGCAACCTTCCAAGACAGCCTAGACCACACAAGTGTGCACACTGTCATTGGCAGTGGCAGGACACTTTGCTGCCAACTTTGCTTTTCCAAACAAGGAAGCTAGTGACAACTCAGAAGTGCAAGGAAGTGAGGAAAATAGGATCCATATTGCCTCTCCTCTTTCACATTTGCTTTCCCCCTTTTTCACTAAAGAGAAGAGCTGAGGCAATAGAAGACCTGGGACATCCCTGTTCAATTGCAAACTGAAGAAACAGCCTTAGAGATGGTCACCACAGCTCGATCTTGGTTGTCTCTAGGTCTTTAGGTATCTTCTTCCATGGACAGACTCTAGGGGTCTTTATAGCAGGATATGTTACAGAACACTCTTGAGCTTGTTCTGACATAAGTTATTAGCTAAACTGTGTTCAGGCATGCAGAGGCAGGAAACAATTCCTAAAGTGAAGCCAGTTTTGCCCTTCAGTCTATCAGCAATGTGGGCTTTAACCCTGACGAGATGAATGGGTGTTTGCATGCTTGGTTTCCCCTTTTGATAGCAATAATAAAAATCCTTCCCCAGCTTGCTTCTCTGCCAGGGTTTTATTACTCAGTAGCAGGAATGACAGACCCAGGCAAGCATGTGTATTTCAGCTACTGTACTGTAAATTCTGATATATTGCATCCTTGGTAGGAAAAGAGAGCACAGCAGTGTGAACTTAATGAACAGCTGAAGTACAGTGTATGTGAATGAAAAGGTAGGTAGGGATGGCAATATTTCAAATCATGCCTGTATGCATTAGTGAAAGTTATCTGATACACAGCTAAATGTATCACTCTGCTATTCATATTTATGCACAGTAAACATGATACACAAAATCCTATTTCAAACAGTAAGTCAGAAAGTTGTTAAGCTATCCACTTTCCAAAGTACTTTCATGGAAGATTGGTGGAGGGGTGTGAGAGTCTGATCCTCTCTCCTTTGTTTAAATCAACAAAGATAAAGATTGCCTTGTTTCTTCCCCGCCCTCCCCCATCCCCTCCCCCAGATTCAGACAATGTTCCTGGCTGAATGCTTAAGAGTTGCAAACAATCAGAGACACAGCACCTTTGGTGATGCTCCGAGATGTAAATACCGTGGAGGTTTGTGACTTTCCCGGATTTCTGCCTGGTGTGAATGTGCAGGGTATGCACAGCCCAGTATCAGCTACCCCGAAGATAAAAGACTTATGTGTATTCAGGGTATGAACAGGTAAGCTGCACAGGGTGGGGGCGGTGGCCCTCCCCAGTGCTGCCGCCGGGCCCCTGCTAAGGCATGAGAATGCACAGGAGAAATCACTGGGGATCTGCACCTGGACACCGATAAGACTGGGACTGGCAAAACTGTATAAAAAAGACCTGAGAAATGCCTGCCAGGAGAGAACTTAAGGAACAACTCCACCATAACATCTCTGGGAAGAAGAACTCAAGGAACAGCAATGCCACAGAGAACAACTCCACCGAAACAACTCTAGAAGGACCCCTGATGAATGCTATGGAACATCTCTTTACCACACACACCTGTCTCTCTCACCACATTCCCCCCATCTCCATCTGATGGTAATATAATCCCTGCTCTTCTCCCTCCCCTGCTCCTTTCGTTTTCTAATTTATCCATTGTTCCCTCCTTCTATCAATCTCTTTCTCCCCTTCTCTCTCCCTCTGTTTTGTCCAACTTTGTCCCTTAATAACTAGTTTTGTGGTGATATCTGGTCTCGCTTGTACCTTAATTTGACAGCACAGAAATCTGTAAGAACAGGTCTTGCTCCTCTAGACAGAGATAATGTTGATCTCTGCCCCCCAGACCATGACAAGGGGTAAAAGGGAATGTAGTTTACATTGCAAAATTTTTTTGCACAACTACCATTAACTAAGGAAAGTAATTTTGTATTTTATCTATACAATGTAGTTAAAGAAGTATTAAGACAAACTCAAAATGGGTTTCCCAGTCTTCCAAAGAACACTCATACCGGCATTTGATGAGCAGAAAATATGTGATCATTGAGTAAACTATCTTCTATTATGGCAGTAATGAATGATACATAACCCAGCCTAAAACTAAGTTGAACTACAATAGATAAATAACATACCATGTCCGTGGCTTGTTCAGAAATCCAGACAATCTGCAGCAGGGAACCCGTTTTCAAACTGGAGGCATACACAAAGTTATGGTGAAGATAGGAAGCCACTTCATTTGTGGGACATAATAGCAGATGATTTGCTCTTGGTTTCAGTTGCTGTCGTAAGTCTCCCTTCCACCCACGCAGGTAGGAAGACTATAAAGGACACTGTCCCACACTGTGGAAGTGAGAGGATACTTACTTAGGGAACCACCCCTTGGCAAGATTTTTCCCCCCCCTCCCTGTACTTCAATAATTTTTAAGCCTTTAGAAATCTGGGTCTGAAGAAACAGCTCTTTTTTATTCAGCATTAAGTTTTGATAGGGAACAGACTAATCCAACCTATCCAAGAACAAAACTTTTATTTGCAAACTGTTTCAGGTTGCAGGTTCTTTTGCTAGAAGATACAGGATTTTTGGGCATGAGAGTGGCATTAGAGCAGAATGAAAATGTTGTTTTAATTTTTGCTGTTTCTCATTATCCAAGCTATTTTAATTAGAAATAAATTAATCTTCCATAACTGTGTTTTGCCCATGATAGTAACAAGTAAGTGATGTTCCTATCTTTATCTTGACCCACAAGATTCTCCATCTTATCTTCTCCCTCTGTCCTGTGGAAGAGGAAGAGCAAGAAGAACGAGAGAGCAACCGAGTGGGTGTCTGGCAGCTGGCCAAGGTCAGCTTACCACAGGATGCAACATTAAAAACAACCTGCAAGAAAAGGAGTCACTGTGCGTCTTATGTGGGTTGTTTCATCTTCTAGTTCAATGATTGTCACTGTACTTGCCCCAGCAATTATCACCCATTCTAGGTTTTTGCCAGCAGTGACCTTCAGGATTCTTGTATCTCTGATTATTTTAGGACTTAGCTTTTCATGATCATTCTTTGTTTTCAGCATCTCTAGTTTTCCCTGCTTGACGCCATTTTATGCTGAAATAATTACAGAAGCTTTTAATGCCTGAACACTGCCTAAGAATCCAGCTGATTGAGATTTGCATATTAATTATTTGCCAGTCACTCAGAAAGAAAGGAGGAGCCACTTATTTCAGTGAGTCTTCCTTTGACAGATGGGTTCAACTTTTCAAACTGATGCTCTTTCCATCATCCCCTTCATCTTAAAAAATTTCATACTTGGTAGAGAAATGAGCCAGCACTCATAAAAGTCAGTTCTTCTGGTAACTTCAGTGAGCTCTAGGGAAAGTCATAGAGGCTCACGCCTTTCAGACAGAACTAATACTCTGGCTGGAACAGCTCCCAGAACAGGCATGTTTTAACGAGTGCACCTATGATTAACCTAATTGTGAAATCAGAAGCACACAGAACTGGAAGGCTCTTGACAGGTTTCTAACTTTGTTCAGAAAGATAACAAACACAAGCAGGCACAATATCCTGATAGAATTTTTGGATGCCCAGCTCTGTTTAAGAGCCCTGTTAAGGAAGGAATCCAGCTCTGCTGAAATCAGTGATCCGTTGTGTTTCCTCCAGCCACAGGTCACCACGATGTGCAGTTGCAGTTCAAGATAGGATAGGGACTCCAGTAGCACACATAGCTCCCTGAGGTGGTGTATTGGACGTCTGTGTTCAGGTGCTGGCAGCAGGGCTGGCTTCTGAGAGAGGAGGCCATGGCATCTAGACGAGCTTCTGCCAGTGAGCCAAGGTCAACTCACGACATGTGAACACAGAGCATTTGATCCTCTTCTAAGACAAACTGGCCATTGGCCTCAGATTACAATCCACCTAGTCCATGGAACAGCTAGGGACATAGAAAGCCCCTTTCCTGTTCTGCTATTTTTTCTATCACAGACCTCACAAAAACAATTGTACCACATCACTTCAGCTTCCCATCACATGCATATCCAGACTCACTGTCAAAACAGACTGCATGTTCCAACAGGCCCTACTTGCCAAAACATTTATAATATCACTGTTGTGAGAGAAGGTAGAAGGAAAGAGACCTTTTTTTTTTTTTTTTAAACCCAAAAAATTCTTTCCTCCTCACCCTGGAATGTGTAATGTCAAACACATCAGACAGTCCAGACTGACCCATTTCAGATAGCATCAGTTTTACTGAGTTAGTGAAAAGCTAATTCAACAAATATTTTTCCAACGTCTCTTTCAAGCTGAGTGCTTCTGAAACAGGTTTATCTCTTTCCTATGGTACAACCTATAAAAGATTTTCTGTATTTCTCCTCCAGAGTACAGCTTAGAAAGCAAGAGAAGAGACAACACAGGTATCTTCAGTGCCACACTACAGTCAGGATATTGTGAGCACTAAGAGAGTCCACAGGCTCAAGAGGAGGCTAGACAAATTAATGGACTATAATTATACCCAGAGTTATTAACTGTAATGACACCACCTCTGGCTAAAGTCCCTAACTTTATATTGTGAAGAATGGAAGAATATCTGCAGGAAGAACTACTATATGCTTACCATATTCATTCAACAGCTGGATATAGGATCCTGAGCTGAGTGGCCTTGTAAAGTTGTTATACAATTCTTACACACCACCACTGTTGAATAAAACATGTTCAAAATTTTATTGAATCTAGATAAAAGTCATAAGATAGCTGTCTTCTCTAACCCAAATAATTTGTAAAAACCTTCCTCTCTTCTAGCTATCATGTATTTATTATGTCAGTTTTCATTCGTCACATTCATGTAACTTGCTTTGAAGGGAGAATTAATAAAACAAGTCCAGTTGTCTCACCTAGCAACTAATTTTTGCAAAGAAAACGCACCTTTCTAACACAATGTTCTTGTGTACATCAAATGGCAGCATTCTTTGAGATTTTCAGAAACATTCGGGAAAAATATTACAGCAGAGGAGTTGCCTCTGCCAGTTAGATGACATCTTTCTTTCTGTTTTCCTGGTCAGGATTGAATGATTTTGGAGGAATAGCTTCAGACAGCATTTAATTTACCTCTTTGACTGCGTAACAAAAATGTGACATCCGGGAATAATGGGTAGAAACTATTGTTAGTCTAGTTAAATAATTGATTCTAACTCTCTTTCCTCTGCATCGTTGTCTTATATTATGGATCAAGATCAAAAAATTTAGAATATTTCCCATGTGAAAAATGTAATTTTGTCAAAATTATATCTGTTTGTGCTTTAGCTATTATTACGGTCATCACGAAACATTACAGAAGAAAGAATAAATATGAAGTGTCTTTATTAATTGCAGAAGAATTCAGCACACACTGCTTTCAGGCTTCTGGAATCACTGAGATTACCATAAACATGCTCAGATCCACACAGTACAATGTTTCTAATGATTTTATGTAATGTCTTTTTTACTCCTCCCTTTTTAAAAATACAAACTTCATAACTGCTCCAAAGATACTTGAAAAAGGAGAGATACTAAGAAAATTTCCTTGTCTCTGTTAAGGTGTTGTCTACACTGGCACATTGAAACACACAAGGTTGTGAGCTTGGAAAGTTGCATTCATTGCCATGACACCAAAGAAAATTTTGTGATCAGTTTGGACAAGGACCTATCTTGCTTAGTCACTCTGTCAGCTGCCCATGCCAAAAGCAAACACATGACTTAGAGTTGCTTACCATAATTGTCACCAGCATAAGATAACTTTAGATGGAAGATAAACTTTAAGCTACCAATTCTCATCTGTGATACCACATCTGAACAAAGTGATGTATTTGGAAAGACTCTTCAAGATCATATATTTAGTGGCTTATACTTTACTAGTTCTACACATTTTCCTTTGGCTTTCTCAGGAGAAAAAAATGACAAGAGACAGTTCAGTCTTCATAAGATGTAGCATCAACATCACACACCTTTTTAGAGAGACAAGTACTTTCACGGGATCACAGGATGTCAGGGGTTGGAAGGGACCCAAAGAGTTATGTCCTCATGGAATGCTATCAGGTTATTCAAGCATGATTTCCCCTTGGTAAATCCATGCTGACTACTCCTGATAATCTTCTTCTCTTCCAAATGCCTTCAGATGCCCTCTAGAAGGAGCCGCTCCATCATTTTTCCAGGGATGGAGGTAAGGCTGACTGGTTAGTAGCTCCCTGGAACCTCTTTCTTGCCCTTTTTAAAGACTGGAGTGACATTGGCTCTCCTCCAGTCCTCAGGCACCTCTCCTGTCTGCCACGATTTGGCAAAAATTATGGAGAATGGCAGAGTGACAACATCAGGCAGTTCTCTCAGCACCTTTGGGTGCATCTCATCATGGACTTGTGAATATTATTGTGTGTGTAACTGATCCCTAACCCAGTCTGCGCTGACCAGTGGGGAACATTTCCTCCTCCAGGCTTCCTCTCCTTCATCCAGGGTCTGGAGTACCTGTGGAAGTTCAGCCTTAAGTGTAAAGACTGAAGCAAAGAAGACATTCAGCAACTCTGCATCCTCAGTTATCTGAAGATAACCTTATCTGAAGGGAGCCTACAAAAAATCTGGGGAGGGACTTTTTAGGATATCAGTTAGTGACAGGACTAGGGAGAATGGAGAAAAGCTGGAGGTGGGGAGATTCAGACTGGACATGAGGAGGGAGTTCTTCACCATGAGAGTGGTGAGACCCTGCAATGGGTTGCCTGGGGAGGTAGTTGAGGCCCCATCCCTGGAGGGTTTTAAGGCCAGGCTGGATGAGGCTCTGTCCAGCCTGATCTGGGGTAGGGTGTCCCTGCCCATGGCAAGGGAGTTGGAACTGGATGATCCTTGTGGTCACTTCCAACTCTGACTGATTCCATGATTCTATGATTCAGTTATGAAGGCTGCCTCATTGTTCAGCCGTCACCCCACACCTTCCCTATTCTTCCTTTTCCAACTGATAGATTTGAAGAAGCCCTTCTTGTTCTCTTTTACTTCCTTTGCCAGCTTCAGTTCCAAGAGGGCTTTGGCCTTCCTTGTTGCCTTCCTGTCATAGTATCGTTTCTTTCCTTATAATATATAATCTGAAGGCAGTTTACAATGTTCTTTCTAATAGCCAGATAGAGTAATATCTCTACAGGCTCACCTTGGACCCTAAAGACAGATAGCTGTTAATAAGTGACAGTAATAACAAGTAGAAATATTATGCCAAGCATAAGGATCCTTTTTTAATGTAGTTTGATTATCCTTTTCATCTATGATATCTTTCAAGGTTACAATACTATGAAGTAGAAATAGTCATAAATATCAAATGGGGAAAAGTCATAGCAGCATTAATCACTAAGCATTAACGTGGCTATTCTGTCAGAGGAACTGACAGAGCTGGACCTTTAGGATCATCAAATCTGCTGTTTGTTGTGAGCTGCATGATCATATGGATTCCATAGGCCAGGATCCACAGTAAGACTATAGATGTCACCAAGCCCATCCAGATTGCAGGAGTGAAGAAACCTGTACAGTCACTTGCATAGGAAAATTGGTTGTTTTCAACGTTAAAGCCTTGAATCTGAAAATGAAGAAAGGCATATAGGTGAGTGCTATTAAGTGTGGAGTGTAGGCCCTAATTTCAGGATATAAGTGATAATTACAACAAATGCACCTATATTCTACCTATTAAAAAGTAAAAATCAAATACTATTCATGACAATTTTCACCCAAGAAGTTAAAGATTCAGGATTAATGTCTTTGGGAAGAATCGGGTTTCCTACTTCAGAAAAGTCTGAAAGGGGACATGTGATCAGTGTTATTCAATGACCACTTAGGAAATTCAAAGCACTCAGACATGAGAGTTAAGGTCTCCTTCCCAGGCCATGGGATTTGTTGCAATACTCCATGATATTTAGTTAATAAATCCTTGACAAGTAGTACTCCTCAAATCTACTTTAAAATGCATCTAATGACAATAGTATTTTCAGCTGAGTTTAAGTGAAATTTCAAGGAGAAAACAGTTCTGAGAGCTTTCATCCCTCCTCATTAGTCATCAGACACAAAACAAGAGAGAGGGCTTTTGTTGTTGAGATGTGGGATCTGTATTTAAAACCCATATAAACTTTTCCGTAGTTACAAAAACTTGTAATACCTTTCCTTTGACTGGATTCTTGAAACCAGCCACTGACTGAACTCCTACCATATTATTTTCTTCAGAAAAATCAGCTAATTTAGGGATATGTTCTCTACCTAGATGCCAATTTTGCAAAAAGTATCAGCAAACTGAATGACTTTGAGAGCTCCAGCTTTCTAAAACATTTCGTAAAACCAAAGCATTAGAAAACTGTGAAGAAAGGGAAGACATTCAACACTCTACACACATGCAAATAATTACATAAGCATTGATCCCTTCAGAAGGAAGGAAATCTAACTGTTAGAAGAAAACAAAAGAATTAGTGTGATCTTGGTTTTGAGTCTTTCTTAAGTGATTTTATAAAGAAAATGAATACAGGGATTCCTATGTGTTTACACATTCTTTGCAATGTGTGTGTAAGGAAAGCACCATACATCACAAACTCTCCAGTCAAGAAACAAGACCTTAAAACAGACTGTTTTCTATAAAATACTATCACATAGAATTTAAAAAATATTACTTTATTTAAATCTCTCCCCTAATCAGACAATAAGCAAGGAAGCAGATCATGGATTTCTACTTTTCTGTATTTCCACTCCAGGATTACTGTATGCTTTGCAATAAATTAAATGGAAAATTTTGTGGTAATAAAAGAGTTTGTACTTCCTAGGAAGGGTATTGGTACAAACATTGAAGAAATTAGTTTGTGGCTTGCATACGTGCACTATGGGTTTTGATTTATTTATGGCTCTGGCATCTAAGGTTAATGTGTACAGAATATGTGCGTGAAAATTGATGACTATACCTTCCAGAATGCTGCTTAATACAATTATTATCATATGCAGAACTAAGGGCAATTTAGATACTGTGAAGGTGAAGGCAATTTTAGGAGTTCAAGCTTCTCTAGACCTCTTTGAAGACTCTTCCCAGGTCAGGTCATGATAGGTAACTTGCAAAGACTGCCTGTTCTCATCACAGGCAGTCACACTTCTGATTTAAGCAAGATTAGGGAAAATAAGCTTTTAGGTTGGATAACTGTTTGCACAGTTTTAGAGAGTATAGGTGATTACCAAAGCCTTTGCTTGTTAAGCCACTGCTTTGACCACAGATGAGAATGTGAACAGGAGTCATGAAATGTCATCTGAGAGATTTATTTACAATAAAAACAGAAGCAGGTTATGATTCATGTCATTTATGTTCAAAAAATGGATTGAAATTCTGGAAAACAATTCCCACCTGTTACCACATTTAGACAAAATCTCTGAAGTGCTCCAGTTATATTTGGTTTAGAAGGACTTCACCACTTCAGATGTAAAGCCAGAAATACTGAATTTTATAACGTCAATCCTACTGTGTCTGTTTGGGTTTTGTTTGTTTTGGGTTTTTTGGTTTTTGTTTTGTTTTAAGCAGGATTATGTGTACGGCACCTTCAAGGAGAAAGCTTTAATTGTGTATTCTTAAATTGCTCTGTCCAACTTCAGATGGGAGATGAAGTATATTAAGGGTTATGTTATTGTTTTTCTGAAGTTTTATAATTTTTGTGGGGGTGTTAGAGTCTAGGTAGGAGATAAAAATGTGGCCACTAGCAGTATTTCTATCTATAGAAAAATTAAAAATACTTGCTTGTGGTTCTCTGATTTTTTTATGAATGTACAGTCTCTGTACTGTGGAAGTTTTAATTTTAGTGTTTGGGCCAGTGTCATTTATGTTGCTTATACTGGTTTGCATTTGCCTTTTTTTTTTTTTTTTATGGAATTTTCTTATCATTTGACCTTTATCATGGATCTTAAGTGTATACCGAACATCTAATTTTCGTTAGCCAAAACAAATCCTTATATTCTTCATTTTAAAGTTTTTTGGTAGAATTTTGTAGGGAAGAGGAGCTTCTAAACCACAATGACATATACTAAAGACAAGCAGAGTGTTTGGTGGCAGCCTCCTCTTCATAGACAATACTGTGATACTCAAAAGCAGAAAGGGTATTGTGGTAGAACAACCATTACCAAACCAAAAGCACCACCAAAATCAGAGCTGTTTTGGTACTGTGTACAGCTATGAGTGGTGACATCCTGTGGGCACACCTAGACAACACCCCACAAAGTTTTTTTTTATGTGGAAGTGACTGAGCAAGCTCCAGCACTAAAATTAAAGGCTGTGCCCATTCAGCTGCCTTGGAACAGGCTATACAAGAATTAGCTGTACATAGAATCACAGAACCACAGAATCAGTCAGGGTTGGAACTGACCACAAGGATCATCTAGTTCCAACCCCCCTGCCGTGGGCAGGGACACCCTACCCTACACGCACCATGCTCCTCTAATTCAGTGATACTGTTTTCTGGACTCAACATTGCAAAGTGCAACTGTACCAACTAGATTGGCATTGGACTATGGTTTCTAATTTATTCCACAATATGGACATAAAAATCATGTTCTTCAGTTTCAGGAACAAGATTTTGTGCTGTCTGCAACCACCGAATACAATCCACGGGTTTTTTTTCCACCATGCAACAGAACATGGAGATTTCTATACATCATTCTAGGACAAAGACTTATATTAAGATCAATTGGATTTCACTATGTGTCACTGGGAGGTATCTGGAAAGATATAATCTCCTTCAGAATAGTGACTCCCTGTTTTCTGGCACAACAGAAGAGATCACAATGGGGCTGAAAATCAGGAAAGGCCAGAACTTGTAATGGGGTTGCAGTTGACTTGATAATCTTAAAGGTCTTTTCCAACCTTTATGATTCTGTGACTTTTCATGTTCTGTTTCCTGCTAGGACTTGACCAGAGAAAAAGGTCTTTCCCAAGAGGAACCAGAGGTTCTGTTGTCAGGACAGCAGAAGCAGCTACTGCTCTGAATCAATAAAGAAGGGAGGAAACCTACAATTTCTGCTCATGACCAAGACCCCAGTGAAGGGCTGCCTGCTATGGATGGAGCAGGATCTCTCTCTAGCATTTGAGAAGGCAGCAATACCAATGCATATGGAAATTCAGGGAAAATATATGTTTGACATGGAAGTTTTATATTTTCATAGCCCATGTACTTCCATGGCCTCACGATTCCAGATTCTAACTTCAAAGAACGGACTTGGCAAAGCACAGTTGCATGGACTCAGATATTTTCAAGTTTTTACATAAAAAATACCATCAGGAAGACCCTTCACAACATTGGTGTGTATTGCTACACTACTTTTCAAAAAACTGTCAGACTGGGCTCTGAAATTTGTGGAAAATAAATCTAAGCAACAATGCTATTCCTTTAAGATTTTCATTGTTTAAGCAGAAATGTCAAATCTGGACTCAGGTTACTGAGATTTGGGTTGTTATCAAAATCACAAATACAAATACCCCATTTGTTATCATGGGGTTAGCTCATCTTTGACAAATAGAGTCCAGTTTGGAATTATTCAATCAAAGAGATCCCATAGCGCAGTACTGGGGCTTGATGATCTTGAAGGTCTTTTCCAACCTGATTGATTCTGTGATTCTTCGTTTGCTTGAAGATAAAAATGCTGGTGCGCTTCTCCAAAGTAAAAATCAGTGTTCACAATAATAAAGGCACAATCATCTCCACCTCTTATATCTACTCTGTACTACAGCACTAAATACATATAAAGTCTGTGCCAGGTCAATATCTATTACTGCTTCCAGTTGAAGTCCATGTAAAACCTTTAATTAAATATAATTGCACCGGGCTTTGTTTCTATCTGTAGAAGTACAGGCATTCTATGCCACTAAAACCAGTAATCATACTAAGCTGTACTTTTCTAGGTAAACAAAGTGCAAAGAAATCAAATAAAAACAGAGTGAGCAGCATAAAGCCACCCACCTAAGAGGATCATGTTTCCAATAGCAGCCCAGTTCATTAAAAAAGCAGGGGATTCAGACATTCTTTGCCTGATTAAGCACATTTGAGTGTATTGTTTTTTCTTTTTTTTGCACAACTTCATACTGTTTTTTGTTTTTTCAGAGCTGTGCTTTCATGTCCTTATTGCTCAGCAACTGCCATATTTTTTGCCCCTTTTTATTGAATAGCTCACTTAGGGGGAACAGCTTTCCTTTATATTTTCCCTCAGGCTGAAATGAAAGTAAGGGAATTATGAACACGTGTCATTCAGCACCTACAATAGCAAGTAATAGTTCTTGGAATTGGCAAAGTGTACTCACTTGAAAAGTGGAAATGAAAACGTCCCAGTTTTTTGCCTCATCATTGGATGGAATCAGCCTTGCAGGATAGAGATTGCTTGTTCCCACCAGCTGGCAATGAGATGAATACTCGGCAGGAGCAGAGATGACAGAAACATAAAATTTTGCAAACTTTTCTCCATCCTGTATAATTTCAACTGAATCTAAAGTAGACCAGTTTCTTGCTGAGCCTTCGTAGAACTGGTTAGACATTAAAAACCTAGAAAGACAGCAAAGGTTGGGGCGGGGGGGGAGAAGAGAAAAAAGTCAAAATAACAGAAAAAATAATGTTCGTATTAATTTGATAAAGTGCTGGTGGGAGCTAAATGCTCAATGTTGCTAGCTGCAAGCATCACATTTATTATCCTAGGTTGTCCTCCCATGTTATTAGGGTTGTTGACAACAGAAGTGATTCTGTGAATACGTTTTTGCAAATTCTTAGAGTTTTATCTCATAAGCACAGCTTTCCATAGCTGTGGCAGGCAAGAAGCAAATGTGATTTCATTCTTCAAGGGCCTCTGCCAGTACAGTATTTCATCAGTTACCAGCAGTATACAATCAGTGGAGCAGAACCTGAGTGACTGTCAGTAGGCCTGCAGTGGCTCTCAATAAACATTTCATGGGATTTTTTGAAAATTGCTTTTATGATAGGTACAGGCATGATAATCATTCTGATTTATCATTGCAATTTTTCATAGTCTCAGATGTCTAAATGGCAATTTCCTTTGCAAAAGCCTGATTTTGCAGAAGAAGACAGAGTTTTCTCTCACTGAGGGTGGTGAAGGGTCATCAGCTCCAGTTTCTCAATTTATTGTGGGTTAGACACAAATATTTTCTCATTTTGGAAGTGTCTGTGTGAGATATTGCAGCAGCTTCCAGTAACTCATAATCATGGGATTTATACATATTTTAGTATCACTGTATTCTGAATACCTCCCAAATGTTCTGAAACAGAAATAACTGAGAATATCCAGAAGTATGTCCTGATCTTTTCTAGATTAGGATTATGTTCTAGTCTTTAACAGTTTTCAGCCAATTACCTTCATGTATTCAAGTTATCTCATGAGGAAATAATAAACTTCTCTCCTTATTGTATGTTTCTAAACAATTCAATCTTATTTAAATTATGTATGTATTGCTCTATACAGTTGACTGAAGATTTATTTTTACTTATTGATAAACACAAAGCATTTGGTAAGTAAGTAAGACTTCCTACAAAATAAAATCCACTCTGTGTGTATTTTAAAATTTGGGATAATAGATACAATTATGACAGGTTTGAAATATAAGTAGTCATCTATAAATGTAGGACAGTATAGAATATTTTATGCTCTGTAGGGCATTAGTATATATAGAGTATTCTCTGTTGGTTTTGTTTGGTTTTGTTTTCTCCAGTAACCTGTGGCTTTTGATTTATATAGCATCATCATCTTCAAGAGTTTCAAAATGCTCTGAAGGAATTCTAGAACTCAGTGTAATTCAGATGAGAAAAGGATTCTTTTTTCTTACAGCAATCTTTATATTTTGAGCATAGAAAGCTGTTTCCAAATAACATTCAACTGCAAGCATCAGTGAAAAAGAAAAAAAACCCACCTTGAATTTCATCTAGTATACATTCCAAAATATTTATGGAAAATATTCTATTGTTATTGTGATAAAGTTGCAAAATTAAAACACGTATTAGGCTAGATATTAATTTCTAGGAGAAAGGAATCTTTTCTTCATATGTTACACAATCCAAAAAGAATCTCTATGATGTCTTGGTAGCAGTGGTATAGGCACAAGCTAAAGGCCAGTTAAAAGCACAGAAAAGTTTATTCATATATCTGTGCCAACCACAGGTGCTGGGTATGCTCTGTACTTTTGAAGAAAAGCAGCAAGCAAGAGTCTTATTTTTTTATAGCTATTCATGTGAGTTCAGTCTAAAGTGACTGGAAAGAAAACACTGTCTCATCATTTTGCACCAAAGACTAACATTTTATATTATTTGCAGATTTATGACAATGAAAAATGTAATTAGTGAACTAGTTAAACATGGCTAACTTAATAATATAGGCTGTTATCTTTAGCATTTTTCCAAACAACTGATAGTGAATAGTCGCCATCAAACAGATATTTAACTAATAACTGATGCAACTTTAATTTATTAAATTAAAAAAAAAAACAAACAAAAAAGACCCCAAAACCAAACAAAATCTAAACCCAAACCAATGCAACCAACCAACCAACCAAAACATACAGAAAAATTCCCAATAAGATTACAAATAACCATAGAATTATTTCATTTAATTTAGTATTTTCTCAGATGAGTAGATAGAATGAGCACAGTATTGGAAATTACAAGAGGAGGAGATATACATATTTTCTTTACAAAAATTAAAGTACCTTGGCTTTTACAGGAAATGCTGTGTTCTATTAAACATCAGAGCCAATACAGGAAGCAAGCTTTTTCACAGCCAATATGTACTTTATGTATTGTGGCATAAATAATTTCTGGCCACTGACCAGACTGCCTTTGCGTCAGATAACTGGATGAACGCTAAATGCCACGACCTGTTACTGAAGACAATCTCATGTGGCTAATCATTACAAGGAGAGATGTTTCTCATAAGGAAGTTAGAAAGAATTGCTACTATTTGAAAAGACTCAAAGAGAAACACAGCTGTTAGCTAGAGGACTTTGAAGCACGGTTCTTAAATCAATTCTATTCTATACCAGTTAAAGGCAACAATAGTGAAGTACTTAGCAGTGTAAGTGGGGAAAATACTAATGCTTTGCACTTCCACCCACTTTGACATCTTTTCCCAGAGAACATAGACAGGTGATTGAACAGCTGGATGCATTCAGCTGTTAAGACAGCTGAGATAATGCTTCTAGCAAAAACTACAGCCCCCTGCTCCTACCCATACTCCAGAGTTCAACAAGATTAGAAAAATCAGAAACATTCTACAACCGTTTCCTAACAGCTCACATCTCAGTGGCAACTGCAGGAGAATGAATGGAACTACTGCACGTGCTAGAAAGGAGGACAACGTCTGTTTGTACAGGATGAACTATTACAGCTACTAGCAGGAGGTGGGATATAGGTAGCTGCTTAGCATGAGTTGGTAGACTAGTGGTGGTAAGGGCAGGCTCTAGATCCAGCTTATGCTGATGAAGTTAGAGCCTCTTATTGACGAACAATTCATCTATTTGAATGTGGTCCTCTCTGGTGTGACTCTGTCTTGAAGAGATGATCTCCTGCTCCATACTAAATGACCTTTATAGGAGCAAAAAATGCAGGACTGGCTCTGAGCTCTGTTCTTTCCTGCCTCTTTGTCTTGCTTGTGTCCTGTTTATTGAGGCAGACTGTAATCTTATCAAGAGTCATCTAGAACAGGAATTGTAATTGAAGTCAACCAGAAGGAAAAACAGAGTTTATAATATATCTCCATGGGTTTTAGAAGCTCTTGACAGTAAACATGCTGAGATAAAAAAGGTGAATAAAGTGTTGCTGAGTCATTAAAAGATTGATGGACTATACTAATCCTGCTGAGTATATCTTTCCATTTGCATTATATGCCATACAATGTTGTATTACATAGATAAGAGGCCTAAAGTTACAATTGTCTCGTAATCGAGATAACCCAACAGAAAACAGCACCATGTGTATCTTTATTAGAAAGTTTTCTCTTACACTTTTGAGTTCTTGATGCCAGGCAGCAGTCAAGCACTTATGTGGCTGCTTGCTCAGTCCCTGTCATGAACAGGACAAGGTGGGAAGAACAGAAAGAGGAAATGAGAAAACTTGTGGGTTAAAGTGGAGACAGCTTAGTAAGTGAAAAAATGAGATTAAAAGGTAATTTAGATGCAATCACTCTCTACCTCTCACAAGCAACAGCACAATTGAATGTCTGGACAATTACTACCTTGGAAGTCAACTCCCAACATCCTCTGCTCTATTTCCATTGCTAAGCACCTGTGTCACACACAAAAAGAATCAATTTAGGCATCATTGTGTCTAAATGCCCTGAAAGCCTATTAAAAACCTGGATCACACCTAGCCAAATGGAATAAATCAAACTCTCCTGCAAAACTCCACCAGCTGAAGCTACTTCAATTACTCACCAGCCATGGCAGCAGTCAGGAATTCACCAATTCTCTTTTAAAATCCTCACTTATTGTGGAGCCTGAGTCTCTTATCCAGTTTCAAAGGCTGTCTATGTATTTCAGCTTTTAGTTTTTTATTCCAGCAGAAACACAGGTCAAGAGAAACTTTGTGAGTACTCCCATCTTTACTACAACAGGCTCAAAGGATGTAAAAAAATATTTCCGAATAAGAAAGAAAACATGAACCATTGACCTTTTGTACTGATGCTCTCCTTTAATTTACAATCTGTCTGCAAAGTTGCTTCGTATTTCTTCTCTTCAGATGTTTCATGACCACATTAAAGTTTTCTTCCAATAATTAATTAAAATTATAAGATTTTAACAAACAGATTACTAAATATAAATCTCAATAATTCTCATTAAGCACATATGCATTTATCAACATCACATTTGGTCTTCTTAAGTCTGCTGCAGCAACCAAAATCCAAGATAAATGTTTCAGCTGCCAAAGTATTCATAGTAGTATCCTATGGTTTGCAATTTGCTGTTGCAGAATTGAGTGAAATCTGTTGACTATCTTAGAGCAAACAACCTCTCTAAGACCTATCAGTTAACTTGATAGCTAATTTTGCAGCACAGTGTCATACTCTACTGGATTTTCAAATGCTCCATGATTCATATTATTTTATTGAAACTGCAATTTTGGTATAAAGCAAGGTATTATGCTGAGGATAGTCACACTCAGGATAAATGTAGAAAGCAACCAGATTCATTCATACAGAAAGAGATTACAGGAAAGCAGCAAAAATACAGAATGAGAATCCACTGCATCGTTTTGGTGGCTCTGTCTGTATGACAGTGAGACAAGAAAAGCAAGCAGCAGACAAAGAAACACCAAGGTAGCAGCAGAGAAAGTGATGTTTTGTGACTTGAAGTAAAAGTAAAGATACAACTTGGGTGGCATCTTGGTTTGAAACTAGTATTTTTGGTACAGGATCCAAGGAAATTGGAAATCTTTAATTCCTCATCGTGTTCAGGGAAATGCATGCTCCTCTGTAAATTTACAGTTTTGAAACCAATAAGAGCTTGAGTACCACCAAGGATAATTCTTAAAGATCCTATATGCAGCTATCTACAGCAGCAAAAAAGTAAAAATACTATACTGACAGCAGTATTCCCTAACAGAAGGAAGATATTAAATAACAAAGCAATTTTGTTTTGCTGACACCTATCATGGTCACAGCTGATGACAGCAAGTGTCTCTGTGCACAATAAATACAACTCCAAACATATCACTTATGGTCTTTAAAATAAGTCCTCCAGGGGGTCCTTTTACCTACATGTAAAATGTACTTCTATCTCACTGTAAATAATAGTATTTGTTCATTCGTGCTTAGCATCTTGGTGCCATGTGCATCTTTTATTCTCCTATCAAAACACTGATCAAGCTCTGTCTCCTACGTTGTTACTTTAAGGTTCCTTTCCTTGTTTCAGTTTCCCTTATTCAAGACTTCTTTTTAGATAACAAAAGGAATTTGTCTTTCTACTGCCCAAGCAAATATCCAGTTCATCATCTGATATACACAACATTAATACAGTGCAAGTTCCCTGGGCCAGGTGCTTCCCAAATAAATTTAAGCAGCTAACTGAAGTACCTAAATGAAAAAAGCATTCTTTGCCAGAGCTTAAGAAAATATTCTTAACTGCTGTTCCTGCTGATGAGGGAAGAACTGTCTGTAGATCACCAGCTACATGGCCCTCAAACAGTAGCAGATGCTTTCTGCATCCATAGAATCCACCAGAGAGAGCAACAGTTCCAAGTTCCTTTTCATGTCAAATTTTTCAATTTCCTGGGTTTTCTCTAGTCATAGTAAGAGAAGTGTGGTCCTGTCACCACCTATGGAGCAGAAAAATTACAAGGTCTTGCAGCTCTCATTAACCACAAGCTAGATGTGACAGAGCACACCAGTAATCCACAGTAGGACTGAATGCAACCTTGGTCATGCAAGTTGGTTTCATCTGTCCCTAGAACTGTTTACAAATCACAGTTAGATTTCCCTAAGACAGGATTGTGAGCTGATCCTATCAGAAAAACAAGTCGTTGCATCTACCAGATCCTTACAGCATGATTGTTTGCCTACCCCAGTTTTACATAACTTTAACTGAGCATATTCATATATTGTCTATATAGAGACTCTACTCTTGCTCTCCTGAATAATAACTCCTCAGAACAGAAAGTAAATCATAATTTTGAAAATATTTTTTACTTAACTCCTCCTCTTTTTTTTTTCCTCTCCTAATCTATAAACAGGCTTTGTACATCACAAAGACCTATTTAAGAACAAATCATAAGTTACCTTATCTCTAGGCTGCTGATTCCATTCACAGGCTCTGTGTATCTTAATGACAGTCTAAGAATAAGAAACAGATTTTTAATGTTAGAGTAGTCAGCTTTAATTAGATCATTGTGACATTTCAGTCGGAGGGAATATTTGAAATCAATAGGCAATTACAAAAGTCATACAGCAAAGGTTCAGTACACAGGAAAAATATGACAAAATATTTCTAGAATTTTTTTTACCCAAGAGCAGGTGTTTCAAAGCAAAGGAAAACAGATTATGTTTCATTAATGTACTTCCAGCTGAATTAGTACCTAGTAACTGGCAATACTTCCCTTCAAGGGAATTACTACAATGAAATGATGTTCTTATTAATGCCAGTGGAGGTTTCTGTGGTTCTAAGATTGGGCACAGGGAAATCTGTTTTGACCAAGTATAAACAAAGATAGAAATAAGGAATGAAAGAGGAAAAAATTGTGAAAATAAGAGGCTGCATTCAAACACATTTTTAATATTTACTCAATATTTCTTTTAAGAACATTCAATTTAGTTTTTTTTTTGTTTTAAAAATTTTGATCCTTTAGAAGAAGAAAATTAAATTACTGTTACTTGACATTGCACCATTTCTGATTAGCTTTCAGAATCACCTATATTATGATACGAAATTTCTCATGCTACTCACGTTGTGTTGACATCTGAGCACTCAGAGGAAGAAACATCCACATCCTGGCTTACAAATGTCACATTTGTCAAATCTATAAAAACTGAATTATTTGCTTTGAGGGTGAAATTTCTTGCATAAAAAAGGATGCATGTATCATTTCCAGTGGTTACATTCAGAGGAGGATATGATAAACTGTCTTCTTCCTCAGTGGCCATTAACTGTCGTCTTAATTCCCACACCACATCAGTTCTTCTAGAAATCTGGAATAACAACAAATTCACTATTTATCTCCTTTGCAAGAGATAATCTCAACTGAACACAAACCTTCACTATTCTGTATCATCTACCTTTCTTAAAACCTCAATATTTATTATTGTATGTTGATTTAATTGGCACTATGGTGGCGTCAACCTAGATTCCCATGGTCAGGCATCCACACGTGAAGACAAGTATCAGTGACCTTAGGTAAATGAACATAAACCCATGGTGTTAATGATGCCTTAAGACAAGAGTATACATTAGTGCTAACAGGCAGAATCCCAGAACCACAGAATCCCAGAACATTAGAGGTTGTAAGGGACCTCCAGAGATCAAGTCCAACCTCCCTGCCAGAAGCAGGATCCCTTAGGGTAGTGCACACAGGAATGCATCCAGGCAGGTCTTGAAAGTCTTCAGAGGAGGATGCACCACCTCTCTGAGCAGTCTGTTCCAGTGCTCTGTTACCCTCACTATAACGAAGTTTCTTCTCATGCTGAGGTGAAACCTTCTGTGCTCATTTTTTTTTCCATTGTTCCTTGTCTTATTGCTGTGCACCAGTGAAAAGAGTGTCCCCTCCACTTGACAGTCACCCCTCAGGTATTTATAGGCATTGATCAGATCTCCTCTCAGTCTTCTCTTATCAAGACTAAACAGCCACAGGTCTCTCAGT
Source organism: Psilopogon haemacephalus (assembly GCA_013396835.1). NCBI lineage: Eukaryota > Metazoa > Chordata > Aves > Piciformes > Megalaimidae > Psilopogon > Psilopogon haemacephalus. The sequence goes on from VWZI01002419.1 coordinate 49,300, forward strand.
CTCTCTTCATAGGAGAGAGGCCCAAGTCCCCTAAACATCCTTGCAGCTCTCCATTGGACTCTCTCCAGAAGTTCCCTGTCTCTCTTGAATTGGGGAGCCTAATTTTTTTTTTTTTTTTTTTTTT
>VWZI01002419.1:49432-81727 GCA_013396835.1 Psilopogon haemacephalus
TTTTTTTTTTTTTTTAACAGAGAAATGCATGGAAAGAAATTAACTTCTTTTTTTTTCTGTGACAAAAATCACAAAAATACTTTCAACTTGCCAGTTCCATGAGCAGTCTTTTTAACAGCAATAACAATTTTTGCCCTCCTTATTTTAACAGGCATGAAAGGACACTACTTAACTACAGTGTTATACTTAGATTCTTCCAACATCATCCGGAAAATTGATGCTCATTTGACTGATATGATGAAACGCCACACTTTACTACATATATACATTTTCTTTTAGAAGGTTTCCAAGAATTCATTTTAGTAGGTAAAGCCTTTTTACAAATGTGTTCAGGATATCCTGATAAACTAACCTTATTAATATCAGTGGTAAAACTAGCTGACCTGATCAAACAACAGCTTAATCCTGCTGTTTGTATCTTACTCATAAATTCTTACTCAGTCCATATCTGGACTATTCCTTTTATTCTGAAGACTCCTGTCAGCTTTGCAATGTTGTATTCTGCAAGTGGCCTCTACCCTTGGATAACTTTGGGATACAAGAAATGAGAGGCATCACAGGGGTTACCAGAACTATAATTATGTGGAGGTATTGCTTGAAACTGATTTTAATGGGTTTTAAAACAGGTAAGGGCCATTTTTCCAGTCTGGAACAAAGGCTATAATATTGCTTTTATAACCTGCCTGTGGACAGGAATCCCAGAAGATTGTCACCTTAACTGCTGCTCTTTAAATGCTATGGGCCATCTGTTATTTACAACACGTCTTTGCAGAGACCTCATTCTATGAACAAAGGAGAATGAGCCGAGTTTAAAACCTTTGACTAACTGCTCACATGAAGATTGCAATCTTCCTCTCCCATACATGCATACTTTATGAATTTCTTTTTAATTCAGGTTACAGCCTTTTCAAATACATCAGAACATGCATTATTTTAAAAGAATACCATTTTCTTTAAAAGAAGAGTGTACAACAAAAGAAAATATTCGACTTTCAGTATAAAACTTTTAATCTTCCCTTAGGCTCTGTTTAAACATAATCATTTTTTTCAAACTGAGAGGAAGAGATGAAATCTAAATTATATCCTGTCTAACAACTGACTTCAGAATATGGGCCTTGCATATCATCTAAAGAGGGCTTTAAAACCCACCTGCTATTAGCGGAAAACAATGTTGTATTGGAGACTGTGATTGGGCTAACTTGAGGGAGTAGGTTTAAGTATCTTAAAATAAAATGAGAGCTATTAGACTATAATCACAAGACTATAGCTCCATTTCTGTTGCTCTGCTGCCAGCACTTTGTCATAAGGCTCTCAGATAAATATCCCATTTCATCTCTGAAAAACCATATGAACAGAAAGAGCATTTGCCTGTGAAGAAGGGATGCCAGTGGCTAAGAAATCTTCTACTTTCCTGTGATTAAGTCTTTTTTATCAAATTGCCTTAAGAGGGATGGCAACACAGCCTACCAGAAACATTTTTAAAAGTGGGCTTTGTTTATGTCATATTTGTGACTGAAAATACAGGCTGTCATGAACATGCTGACATGTACAGCCCAAGAAGTCTGAAAGTATCAGCTGTGTATAACAACGGCCCCCAAACACTAACTGACCTGTATATTCATCCCTTCAGCCTGGAGATGCATTTTGCTAAGTTGCCTGTGGTTGAGGTCATTTACTATGTTTGAAATCAGAAAGCATTACCCCACAGAGATGGAAGAAAATTTAGTCTTGAGGCTGGAAGGAAGATCTCTAGAACATCCCAGCCTGAAGACAGCAGTTGCTCCTTCCACCTGGCCTGCACTGGGAAGGTGACAGATCCCTCTAGTATATGCTTGTCTTTCTGTTTCAGGCACATTTTCTTTCTCTCTTGTTGCTGCACAAACATGAGCTTACTGAATTAAAATAATTCTCTTCCAGATGTATATTTCATGCTAGACTATAGATGACAAGATACTTCTTTGAGAAATGGATTATAGTTGCATTGAATTTTTGTAAATCAAATCAGATTTTAGGAACAATCCACAGTGGCAGCATTAATCACAGGATGGTTTGAGTTGAAAGGGACCTTAAAGATCACATAGTTCCAACTACTTGCCACGGGCAGAGACATATTCCACTAGACCAGGTTGCTCAAAGTCTCATGTAGTCTGGTGTAAAAACACTTCCAGGTATGAATTGTCCACAGCTTCTCTGGGCAATCTGTTCCAATGCCTCACCACTCTCACAGTGAAGAACTTCCTTACATCTACTCTAGATCTTCTCTCTTTCAATTTAAAGCCATTAGCCTCTGTCCTATCACTGCAAGCCCTTGCAAAAGGTCCCTTTCCAGCTCTCTTGTAGACTTCCTTTAGGTAATGGAAGGCTGCCACAAGATCTGCCCTGTAACTTCTTCAGACAGACCAACCTCTCTCAGATTGTCCCCATAGGAAAAGCGTTCCAGTCCTCTGATAATTTTTGTGGCCCTCATCTGTTGAAACAGGTCTATGTTTTTCTGAGTGTGCCAGAAGTGGATGCAGTAATACAGTGGTCTCATAAGAGTGGAGTAGAGGGGCAAAATTGCCTTGACCTTCTGGCCATGATTCTTTTGATGCAGCCCATGGTATGGCTGGGTTTCTGGGATGCAAGCACACATTGCTAGACCATGTTGAGCTTTCCCTCAAGCAACACCTTCAAGTCCTTCTCTGCAAAGCTGCTCTCAATCCGTTCTCTTCCCAGCCTGTATTGGTGTTTGGGATCGCTCTGACCCATGTGCAGGATCCTGCACTTGGCCTCATTGAAGTTCACATTATCAGTCATTAAGCCATATTTTATTCTTGAGTTTAGTGCGCCCTTGACCTTTACATACTCTGAACTGTGGGATGTGTGAAATTCTGTCTTGTTCCTCTGGATTAACCAATGACTTTTTTTTATCTCAGATATAAAGTGAATAATCACAAGATTTCATTAAGTACAATACAGAGAAGAGAGGATGCAATTTACATTGTCCCAGACCAGAACTGAACACTGTAATTACTAACCAAATCCTGTAATTATTAACTGAACCTTCAACAGAAGTAGCCTGGACATAATTTCCCATTTTGATCTGCTTTGCAAACCTCCTAATTCAGAATTATCTCCTTTGGAAAGGAGAAAGACAGCTGATCTGGTAACATTTTGATGCACCAACATTGTGATCTTTTTCAAAACAAACAGACCTTACATCCAAAATTATTCATTTGTTTTGATTTTGTTTCTTGCATTTTGTTGTCTGTTCCAAAACAGAATGGCAAGAAAGAAGAAAAAAAAATATTTGGAGGCATTTTATATATTTGAAATTACAAACAAATATAAATCAAATGGTTGCAAACATATGTAAGAAAAATAAAAAATACTGGGAAAATAAAATGTTCATTAGCTGAAATGATGAATGGTAATGAAGTATAGAAGCACACTAGTTTCAATGTGAGATTTTTTTTATATCAGTTCAACAGATGGTTATGCTTTCTTTTTCAGTATGGTTCTTCTTGACATTTTAATTGCTATGTCTAGGTGTGCACATCAAGAACAATGAAACCATCCTGGAGGTTCTCTTAATCTCCAACTATAGATCTGTGTCCACATCCTCTCTGTGGAGTTATTATTCTTACTGTAACAGCTAAGAGAAGGGGGATGTATCATAGAATGGTTTATGTTGGAAGAGACCTCAAAGATCATCCAATTCCAACCCCTCACCATAGGCAGAGACACCTTCCACTAGAAAAGGTCACTCAAGGCCTCATCCAACCTGGCCTTGAACACCTCTAGGAAGGGAGCAGCCACAACCTCCCTGGGCAACCTGTTCCAGTGTCTCACCACCCTCACTGTAAAGAACTTCCTCCTAACATCTAGTTTAAATCTCCCCTCTCCCAGCTTAAACCCATTACTACCCTTGTCCTGTCATTACAAGACTTTGTGAATAGTCCCCAGTAGGCCCCTTTCAGATGCTGGAAGGCTACCATAAGGTCTCCTTGAAGCCTTCTCTTCTCCAGGCTACAGAGCCCCAACTATCTCAGCCTGTCCTCATAGCAGAGGTACTCCAGCCCTCTGATCATCTTTCTGTGCTTTCAAAGAGGGAGATGAGGAGTAAAAAATATTTGATTCCTTTCTCTTTTTATAGTGTGTCTTAGTCTCTCTACTGTATTGTGCACTAATGGCATTCTTGTATTGTACATATCCTACTTAGATGTGAAAATGTAATTAAAAAAAATAATCATAACATGATTTAAACAGTTGTTGGTGTCACAAAGATACATAAAAAATCATAGCTTCTATTAAAAAAAAAGAAGTGCAGTGTAAGAACCACATATTGCTTAATAGTATTAAACTTCACAAATACGGAAAAGAGCCTGAAAATCTTTAGGTCATATGGGTATAGATAAAAGCTCAAAATACATTGTTAAAGGGAAGGTCAACAAATCCTTTTGGCCACTTACAATGGCTTGAATCATGAGGTGTAACATTCAAGGAGGAGAAGGTGGGCACAGCATGTGCTACCACAGCATCCCAATGACAAATATCTGCTATCTGAACCACGTTTTGGGTTTGAACTGCATCTACACATAATGTATCACCAGTAATTCTTTTGACAGGATGACAAGAGGATGGTACCCTTGCTTAATAATCATCTTTACAAAGTTGATCAGTTTGAGGGTTTTGCTTTGTTTTGTTTGAGGCTTTTGTTTTGTTTTGTTTTGTTTTGTTTTGTTTTTTCATTCTGAAACTATAATTTTAAAAATTATGTTGGAAGACTGCCATATACTGAGTGCAGGGTTGCTGCTCCCAGAAGAGTGGCAGATCACGCTACTTGCTGGGGTTTGGCTGTGGCACATCAGAAGCCAACATTCATATCCCAGTCAAATATGAACACGTCAAATCCTTTTTCTGAAATTACCATTTCTGTTTCCTTCTCATGCAAACAGGTCAGTTTTCCTCCATATTTTTTAGCTGTTGTAGGATCATGGCGTCACTGCAAACAGCATCACCACCAGCCCTGGGAATAGATCTGGGTTTTTTTGAAATAACTGTACCACAAATCTGTGTCAAAGGTTAAAAATTTGAAGGGCAATGCTTAGAATTTGGTATAATCACAAGATGTTCTTTGCAGTGTCAAGTTTATAAATCACATGTAGAGCAGGAATAAATAATGTATTTGATTACACTAATTTCATTCGCCTGTCAGTTCAAGACACATAAAGAATAACAGTGCTTTGAGCTTTCGAAATCTGCAATATTAAGCAAAGTTATTTAACTCTATTTTTGAGATTTTGAACCATTTACATTTTTATGATTCCCAGTGTTTTGTGAGTTTTGCTTTTTAATTCCCCTTAGGTTATCTTAAAATATAATTTCAATTTTGGCCTTAAATTTGATACATCTTGCATTCCATAGAAATCTCAAGTAGTCTCCCTCTGTTTTATCCAGGAGACTGGATTCATCCTTTGATACACCAGAGAGTTATGCTGCCATCCAGAGGGACTTCCACAGGCTGTAGAAATGGGCTGACAGGGACCTCAAGAAATTCAACAAGGGCAAGTGCAGAGTCCTACCCTTGCGGAGGAACAACCCCATGCACCAGTTCACTCTGGGTGCTGACTGGCTGGAAAGCTGCTTTGCAGAAAAGGACCTAGGTTGCTGGTGAATACTAAATGAACACAAGCCAGCAATGTGGAAAAGGAGGTTAGTGGTATCCTGAGTTGTATTAGAGGAAATACTGCAAGCAGGTCAAACGTGGATGCTCTTTCCCCTCTTGCTGAGGTTATATGTGTAGTGCTGGGTTCCACTACTGGGCTTCTCAGTAAAAGAGAAACATGGACAAAATGGCACAGTCCAGTAAAGGATAAGGAAGGGTCTGGAGCATCTCTCCTATGTGGAAAGGCTGAACAAGTTAGAACTAGAGAATTCTCAAAAGAGGGATATCATGAATACCTATAATTAACAGCAGAGAGATTGTAAAGAAGATGAAGCCAGGCTCTTTTTAGTGGTGCTCAGTGACAAGACTAGAGTCAGTGGACACAAATTGAAACACAAAAACAAATTAATTCTGAACATCATAGCACTTGTTCTACTGTGGGGATAGCCAAGCACTGGCACAAGTTGCCCGAAGAAATTGCAGCATCTCCACCTTCAAAGACTTTTAAGAATCCAACTGGATGTGGTACTGGGCGACTATCTCTAGGTAACCCTGCTTAAGCAGGGAATTTGGACTAGAAGACCTCCAAAAGTCACTTCCAGCCTCAATTTTCCTGTGATTCTGTGTGAAGCTGTCATGAAACATCTACAGATCTAGATTTAGGCAGGACCTAAGTAGGATATAGGGTGAGGAAAGCTTCTTCATCATAGTGGTCAAAGTCTGAATTCCTAGTTTTCAAAAGACACATAAGTCCAGTCTTGTTAGCATGTATTTTCCTACCTACTGAGTGAACTATACATATTTTTACTACTACTTTTCCAAGTTCTATTGTTTGAAATGACTTTGAAGTACAAAATGTGAACCATGAGATAGTCTATCCATCACTGACAAAGATATGGAATTATACACAGCACTGAAAAAGACCCACTGGTTCAGAGCAGCATGAAATTTCTAGTAAATTAACATTCAAATGGGAGCTTTGATGCAGCAACTACAATTTTTTCTCCTCTGTTGCAAATGATCTTACCCTTCCTCTAATTAATATTTGGTTTCATTCTTTATAAGTAAAAATGACAGAAATGAAATATCTGCTCTGCTGCAACTAAACCAAGAGGATGTTTAAACTGCATTTTTCCAAAAGAAATATTTGAAGGGTGATCTAATTACAGTCAGAATCCCCCAAACATTGCCAGTGGAGATGCTTAGCTTATCAGGAATTACCAGGAGGCTCATTTTAATACTCCTTTCTTGCTTATTTACTTATTAATTCAAGGTAGTAGGTTACCACAAATCCAAGGCAGATTTTCAAATTTGAAATTTCTGTTCCTACTAAATTACTTGAAATTTTATAACTGGCATATAATACAGTAAAACTTATTTATTTAAATTGTGCTTCCAGGTGTTGTCAGAACCGGAATTCAGTTTCTGAAGTTGTTCTTTCATTCCACATTAATTTTCTTCCAGGCAAATGGCATGAGGTAAAGCTACAATACAGCTTTCAAGGAAAACAAAGTTGGTTAAAATGTGCATTGAGTAAATTCAGGGAAAAAATGAAATATCATTTAGAAAAAATAAATTTTGCATGTATGAACAATAAGCTCTTTGGATTGTGAGAGCCAGCCCTAACATTTTTTACTCATACATATTTCCCATCAAAATTAATTTTTAAAAATAAGACCAGAATCACCAGCCTACACAGGAAAAGTAAACAGGTATGTAATGCACACTATTCAATAAAACACGAAACAGAAAATGTGTTCTAAGTTTTAAGCAAAAGAGAAACATGCATTAAAACAAAGATCATCTAACTCAAAATCCATGCGCAACTGAACTATGGCAATACTTGACATAAATACAGACTGCACATATCTGTATTGCTCCCATGCACGTATGTATACACACACACATATAAATAAAGTGTGGAAATATAGTCGGAAGTGGAGAACTTCTCAGAAATATCATTCTTTTCCCTTCTGACTGTGTGGATCTGCAGGTAGATCCAGGTGGAGAATACATATCGAATGACCAAGAGAATGAGCTTGAAGTGACCATACTTAAAAGAACATACAGAGAGAAAGATTTTCAAAGCAGGATTCATTTTGCATTACTGAAACCGGAATGCACTTCTACAAAAAACCCCAGAAGCTAAACTTTCAGAAAATTATCTTTTTTGTGTGTTTTTTGGTTTTTTTGGTTCTTTTTTTAGCACTATATTTTCTCCTTTTCACTTCCAATTTAGCAGCTGGTAGGGAATTATTAGGCCACTGCTTGTTATCGCACTGAAGTGAAGACTATTCTATTTTGGACATTCGTAAACCAAATGTAAGCCTAATCAAGACAGAAAAAAATGTCAATAGTATTTAGAGACACCTCCCACTGGACCAGGTTGCTCAAAGCCTCATGCAGTCTGCTCTTAAAACACTTTGAGAGATGAGGAGTCCAGAGCTTCTCTGGGCAACCCATGATATTTCCTGTTATTTTCTCACTCAAACTTCTAACAGATTTTTATACCAAACCTTTTCAGCTAACTTAAAGAAGGGTAGGAATTAACCTATAAAACCATCTTGATTTCAGAAAGTAGAACAGAATGTGTATAAGCTACAGTAGTGATGGAAAGAGCCACCACACTTAACTCTCCCTTTTAAATTTCACATAGGACAAATAACCCAAACACAGTTTACATTCTTTTAGCTAATCAGTTTCCAATCTAATACACAAAATAGATTAAAAAAAAAAAAAATCAACACCCATCTCCCCCCACCTCAGCTATAACCTGTAACTAGAACTTGCATTGTAAAACAGAATTAATATTAAAGGAATCTACCAGATGCATCACTCAAGGAGTATTTGTTGATGCCTGTCTCCCCACTTTTAACATTAGACTTCAGGGCACAAAGATAAAAGAAGCTAGAGATTTTTGCATCATTTTTAGACTAGTAAGGGGAATACCCACTCCAACTGGCTGTTTTCCCTTCTTCCTTATGTTCATATGTGGCATCCAAGTTGCCATGGGAGACATGGAAAAGGATGAGAAGTCTCTGCTGCAATCAGAGCAAAAGGATATGTAGAGAGGGTTGGAATGAGGTTACGATCTGGTGTTACTCAACTGAAAAACACAGACAAGGAACAAAATGTGTTATTCAGTGCCAAGAGAGTCGCCAGCACTGTTAGTCCCACATATGGGCTGTCACAGGAAAATTTTAAAATCTGAAGATCATAGATCCATAGAATCATAGAATGGCTTAGATTGGAAGGGACCTTAGAGATCATCTACTGCAACCTCCCCTCCACAGGCAGGGATGCATTTCAACTACACTTGGCTCCTCAAGTCCTTATCCAGCCAATGTTCCTGGGCAACCCATTCCAGAATCTCGCCATCCTCATACTGAAGAAATTCTTTCTAAGATCCAGTCTAAACCTACTCTTCCTCACCTTAAAACCATCTGCCCTTGTCCTACTGCTAGACATCATAAAAAGTCCCTCTCCAGCCTTCCTGTAGACTCACTTCACCTGAATTAGTAGGCAGCTTTAAGATCTCCCCGGAGTCTTCTCTTCGCTAGACTGAGCAACTGTCATGGAAGGCCAAAATAAGCCAAATTAGGCCTAAATATGTTTAGGCTTGTCCAGGCATGTTTTCTGCTCTCCCTTTCCTATTGTTGAGGGAAGCAAGGGTGGGAAAAAATGACAAAGAGGCTGGTGCCTCCATGTTTGTCTAAATTTGTTTACAAGGTACCCACATGTGCTGCTACACTTGCTGTTATTCTGCCCTAAATGGTAAAAATAAGCCCTCGCTTCACCTAATATGGTTAAGCTTGGCAAAGTGCCATTCTGATTGGCTAATCTGTGACCAAAGACCCATTAGACTTGGGTTGTATTGACAAAAAGAGATGAGCAGGTAAAGACAATGTGCTTTTGCCTTACTGTGTTCTCTGCTTCTGCCTCACTGCCATGTTCTGCAGCATTATGTCTGCTAAGCTATAAGCTTGCCCTGCTGCATAATAACAACCCCTGATGCTTTGGGTTTGTCTACCTAGAAACCTGCCTTAAGTTTACCAGGAATAGGCTTTAATTGCCTTCACCTGATAGGCTCACTTAGCCAGCATGACTTTGTGCCAAGTCTGCATATCTGCAAGACATCCTGCCTACACCTTCAGGCCTCCATGCCAAGCCTGGAGCCAAAGGAACCAGGATCAGGTCAAGATGATCTGCTTCTCTCTCAGCACCCTTGATAGAGCCTGGGAATAATTACAAGCCTCAACTGCTAACAAGACACTGACAGAACTCCCTGCAAGTGTTTGGGTACTGTCTGGGAACTGTAGTTAGTCCAGGGAATGCAGAGATTAATATTTGTGAGCAAATATTCAAAAGCCTCTTTAGTAAAACTCTGTAGAATTCTGTAATTCCAAGTGCCTTTTGTCATAAGGAGAAAGGAGCTTCTGAAGTCCCTCTAGCAGGCAAGCAGTACAATTGACCACAAGAGCCTTTTTCCAGTTCAGTTCAGTTTAATGTTTGTTGTCTTATTGGTAGTTATTTCTTAAGTGTTCCAGATTCTGTTATCCATCTATGTAATGCTTTTCATGACTGCTGCAAAGAACCTATTATTATAAAAAATACTGTGTGGGTGACGAGAATCCTGAATATCAAAATTAATAAACTGGTTTTTTTTTTAATCCCATCTTGCATCCATTAATAACCTCCAGCACAACACCCCCAGATCCCTCAGCCTATCCTCATAACAGAGCCTTTGCATCATCTTTTTGGCCCTCCTCTAGACTCACTCCAATAGCTCTGTTTCATTCTAATGATGGGAATGCCACAAATGGACTCTTGTGGAGTCTCACAAGAGCAGAGAGAAGAGGAAGAATCACATCTCTTGACCTGCTGGCCATACTCATCTTGATGCAATCTTCTGGGCTAAATGAGCACACTGCCAGCTCGTGTCAAGTTTATCATCAATTTATACATCCAAGTCTCTTTTTTCAGAGCTACTCCAAACTCACTCTGTACCCAGCCTGTATTTGTGCCTGGGACTGGCCAAATCCAGATACAGAACCTTGAACTTTGACTTGTTGAATCTCATGCAGTTGTTACTGGCCCACTTCTCAAGCTTGTCAAGATCCTTCTGGATGGCATCCCTTCCCTTAACTGAGTCCACCACACATTTGCTGAGGGTGCACTCAAAGTCGCTGTCCACATCTCACAAGGATGCTAAACAGCATCAGACCCAGTACAGATCCCTGAGGAATTTCACTTGTCACTGGTCTCCACCTGGACACTGAGACTGATCACAACCCTTCGAGTCTGTGCATCTCTCCAGTTCCTTATCTGTCAAGAGGTCTGTCCATCAAGTCCATGTCTATCCATCTTAAAGACAGGGATGTCATGCAAGAGTGTTGAATGCCTTGCACAAGCCCAGGCAGATGATGTCAAATGCTATTCCTGAATCTACCAGAGCTGTAACTCTGTAGATCTGTAGAAGCCACCACAAAACTCTCCCTCCCTTCAGCTTATATTTTGATCCTGTAACAATTTAGCAGACTAATCTGCAAATCTGGGGAGCTTGACTCCCTTATTTTCATAACTTGAATAAAGAGATGTAGATAGGAAGATAATATACACATGTCGTACTTTGAGTTTTTATTGCTAATTCATGGAAAGGCATTTTTAACTTAAAAAAAGAAAAAAAGTTACACATGAAATTCCTCATGTCTATCTGTAATACATCACAGTCTAAATACCAGCATGTTTTCGAGATGATCAGATTCTCCCTGTAAAAACACTGCATTCAGTGTGACAACACCATTCTTTGCTTTTGGCATCTCCATCTGTGTGTGACAACTCTTCTGGAGAAAACAGAGAAAGCCAAAATTTGCACTGCAGGAACTTGTGAGGGGAGTCTAGCCCTGTTTTCCTAGTTTTGATGAACCAAAAGGCAAAGGCCAATAATTCTAGCAAACTGGATCTTTTTTTTTTTTTTTTTTTTTTTTTTTTATGTTCAAGAGCACAGACAGNCTTCTACTCTGCTTTCTTGAATTCATTATCCATCTAATTTTTCAGATAGTGAGCTATAAGGTATATATACGTAAGTGAAACCTATGTCAAAAAGTCTAGAAAAAGTTTATCTTAGAAATTGTTGTTTTGGTGGAGATTACCATGGTTTATTTTCTCTTGATTAACCCTTTTTCCTCTTCTAAATTTGGCTCAGATGCATTTCCACCAAAGCCTAGTTAATCCAGTTAACACATCTCACTGAATGCAGTCTATCTCAATTTCATGATTTCCTTCTTCTCCTACCACTCTCTCGCACATCAGCTAAATTAAAATGGGACCAAAGCATGGAATCTTAGCCAGCAGTTAGATTTAATGGCCACCTCTGTGGCTGGAAGTTACTATCATGACGACTCTTGTCATGATGCTTTGATATTAAACTTTGGAAAAATGAACTTTATAAGGTGAGAAGTATTAGAAAAAGAAGGCCAACTTCCTTCTAGCACTCCTGTGGGATTGTTTTAGCAGCTTGATGCCTATTGCTATTAGCACACCACAGTGAAAATTCAGTGCCAGACAACTGTCTGCATATTTGGTTTAACCATAATCAGTTGCTTCTGATGGCAGTTCCTGAGAAAAACTGGAGCAGCAGCAATGAATAATGTTAGGCTCATAAGGAAATCATGTATTAGAAAGGAGAACTGAATTTTCAACATTAAGGAGAAAAAGTGGGATCTTACTGTAGTTCTCCTCAACACAAAGCATGAAATTGTATTTATTCTGTTCATGGATTTTGGAAATTATTTGGCTGAAAGCTTCAGAGACAGAGACATTTGGGTTCTAGGATATTTGGGGTTTAACTTTTACACCATTATGCACTAAAATGAGGAATGATACTTCTTAGAATTCATTATTTATCTATCGGCTAAATCTGAAATTCCATCAAAGAAGAATAGCTGAAATGTTTCAATTAAAACGTAAACACTGGGGTTTACAATACGCTATGTCGTGTACAATTTGATGTCAGGCACTACTTTATGTGTGGGTTTTACAGCAATGCTTCCATTTGCAAATTTAAAAAGAGGCCTGTGACATTTTGTCAAAAAAAGGTTGAGTTTCTTACTGTTGAGTTTTTGGGTTTGGCTTTTTTGTTATTTGGTTGCTTGGTGGTTGTTTTTGTTTTGTCTATCAGTGACACTACGGAGATATATCATACAAAAGCCAGTAACAGAGATTTCCCTGCAAGGCTGGATAGAGCTGGAAAGCCTATACAGATTAATGCAGTGCTGTGATACTGGGTTGGATCCCAGAAGAATAAAAGACCTGTCAACCTCATTTGGGCAAATTTTCCTCTTCTCTTATGCCATTGTCAGCCAACAGTGCATGGGTCCACTGATGCCCTCCTACCTTCAGCTCTGAGTCTGCTGTAATTTGGCTGGTTCTAACAGAGGTGACTGCACAGAGATCTGACAGTTCAGGGCTACCTACTCAAAAGGTATTAGCAACTCAAGTTTTTGTAATCAGTAAGTTTTCTATCTAGACAACTTTCTAAACAGAACAATAACATAGGTGACTGAAATTCAGTTCAAAGTTGTCAGCTACAAGGAATGGTATACCATGGTCTTCAGAAAGAAATTAAGATCAGTATTTCAAAGCACAGACACTGCCATAGCAAGCTGGTGCTGTCAACACTATTAATGTTAAAGGTCTTGTGTGCAAACTTTGTGAATAGAGGCTTGTGTGCAATGCCAGGTTCACAGATATTTATGGAAAAGTCTGTAGGATTTAATAAAAATAACTTTTAGAGATGGCTCCATAGAACAATCCATCATTAAAACAAGGATATACTGATCATAAATATGCTTGAAAATTACTCCACCCCCCCCCCAAAAAAGCTATCATCCTCTATTTCAGAGGCATGTATGCTGTACAGCATAACCATAATGGCTGGGTATGAATAATTCTGGCCTCTCTTTTCTGTTCCAAATGGCAGAAAATCATCAGCTAGTGGTTTTGAACAGAGTCTAATACTTTAGGAGATCACAGGCAGGTTAAGAGTTATAGAGAAACACTTGACCACTACATATGTAGATATAGCAGATCTAGAACTGTGTAACAAAATGTGTTCCTACTGTAAAACACTGAGTTTCTAAAATTGAAACATTACATCACACTACATGAAGGGAATGAACTCTTTTCTAAAGTGAAAATAAAGGTAGAATATGATCTATTAATTGACACTAAAATGAAACAAGGCTATTTTTTCCTAACTAATCTAAACTCTGTTACAGGTGGGATGCACTAAAAATTAGGGTTTTGTTATTCTGCCATCAAATCACACAAACTTCCCAGAACCAGGGATCTGCATTTTGCTGATTATTGGCAAATTTTTATGTCATGGGTTTGGTAAAATAGATCTTTGTTGTTCTAGCAGCTATTCCCTCATCACAGACAACAGAGGCTACATCAGAAATCAAATTATGCAGGATATAAATGCTTACACCAGTGCATAGGATATACCTGAAATTGTACCAGCTGAGCCTTTGACCAGATTTATTAATATTTTTTTTTTTTACAAAGGAAAGGAAGATAACAAGTACTGCAGGTAGATGTTTAGGGCAAGACTAGTCTCATCACATGCAGGAACTACCTAGCCATACATCACTGAACCTCTGGATCTTCAGCTCCAGAGACATGTTGGGAAGAGACACTTGGTTGTATGCAACCCCTTCAGCAGATGAGATTATTTACCATTTCTAACCCCTTGTCTCCCCAAAATGGAAGTGCATGTCTGCCTCTGAAAAACATCATGCCTATGGACTCTGGTACCTAGAGAAGGTGCTGAGTCTGTGGTAGCAATGTCTGTGCTCAGTGGTAGCAATGAATCATCGAATCATAGCATGGTTTGAATTGGAAAAGATGTTTAAAGGTCATCTAGTCCAATGACTCTGCAATAAGCAGGGACATCTTTAATTAGGGCAGGTTGCACAGATTCCCAGCAAACCTGCCCTCGAATGTTTCTAGGAATGGGGCATCTAACATCTCTCTGGGCAATGTTCCAGTAGTTCACCACCCTCATTGTAAAATATTTCTTCCTTCTATCTAGTCTAAATGTACCTTCTTTTAGTTTAAAACCATTGCCCTTTGTTGTGTCACAACAGGCTCTGCTAAAAGACTGTCATCTTTCTTACCAACTCCCTTTAAGTAGCAAAAGGACACAATAAGATCTACCCAGAGCCTTCTCTTCCCCAGGCTGAACAATCTCAACTCTCAGCCTTTCATCATAAGAGTGATGTTCCAGTCCTCTGGTCATTTTTGTGTCCCTCCACAAAATAAAGAAAGAATTCAGAGGTCTCAGGGACAACTTGCAGATTCTTAATCACATGGATCTTGATATTCCAACCTGTGCCACTGCACTGAATGTAGGGAAAAGGGTGCCAAGATGGGGATGCAACCTATAAAAATTTCAACTGACATAGTCACTTTTGGTTGTGAATTTTCTGGTTGCCAGCAGAAAAATTATTTCTGTGAAGCATGTAGAGAGCTATTGTTTGTTTGGTTTGTTCAGGGGTTTGGGGTTTTTTTTTTTGTGGTGGTTTTTGTGTGTGTTGGGGGTGGGTATTGTGGGTCATAATTGACAATTCTGTAATAACCTAATGTGCAAGCATAAGGAGGAAAGTCTGCGAGCTTCTTTTAGGGGAGTTTTGTGTAGTCTGTTGGCTGCATCTTCTGGCTTATGGCCTTTAGTTAAATAAGTTACTCATTACCTTTCACATTCCTGTCCCAGGGTAATGCTAAGTCAAATATCCTAACCTTCCACTGCCAAGACACAAGACCAGCTAAATGGTGAGAGAACAAAGGTCCACCTAGCTCACTGCCGGTGCTTCAGATAGTAACTGCCAGCTAAAAATAAGAAAAGGGCAAATACAAACAATACTTGTCCCAGGATACCCTCCTTGACTTCTCTAATCTTTGGATTTGAAACCTTCAGAGTCAAAGGTTGCATTCAAATGAGCGCCTGTAATAAGATCCTTCTTCCATCCTTCCTTACTATATTTCTTTCATGAGTACAACAAATCACTGAAATCCACATATTTTTATTTAAACCCCAAAATAGTTTAGTTTGTTTCTTTAAAGGAATAGAGTGCTCCTGAATTCCCGTGTTACGGTCTGTGAGTGGTGATAATCATGAGTACTGGCCAGAGACAGCAAACACTTATTTCCTGTTTAACCTGTTCATGTTATTGATGTTTCTACTTATTATTTTCCTCTCAAATTGCCAGTTTTCCTAGTTAAAATATTTTCTTCTTGTAATTCTAATGTACCTCTTTGGAGATAGAGTGGTAAGAATCACACAGCACTGTGCCACTGACTTGACTTCCACTCAGCAAGGACTTAGTGAACTAGTTGATGCTTAGTGCTTTGCCTTCCTCCTTCACACTGCTTGTTATTCATCTCAGTGCTGACTGCTAGGATGTTCCATGGGATCTACCCACATTCACACCATAATCTCCATTCTGAGAAATAGCAGCCACTCATCACAGTGAAATATGTGTATTTAAGCTTTTCCTTATGTGTTACTTTCCTTCATGCTGGATTTAATCTGTCATTTTATCACTCAGTAACATTGTGCTCTATGTGATTCCTCCAACTTGTCAGCACATCAGCAAACTTCAACACCTTCAAATCTTAGCCGACTTTCCATACTAAAAACAACTCTGTTGAACAGCAAAGGTATCAACATCAACCCCCAGGGAATTCCACTGATATTTACTCTCTATTGTAAACATCAATTTTTCATTTTTATAATTTTTTCTAAAATATTTTTTGTCCCCAAATATTTTCACTTTTTAGCCTTTTTTTTTTTACTGTAGCAACATGATCACCTTTACTTACATATTTTATGCTTCTCCAATAACACCAAATACATATTACATTTTTTTCATGAATCCACATATATTACTTTAGTTTCAACAAATTTTGTTGGTACAGAATATGTGTTTTATGATTGTATTTGTTCAGAGATATGAAGCCTCCTCACAAATCCCACGTACACTTGCAACTTCCTTCTCCTCTGGTATTAAGGCCAAATTACATAATTTACAAAGTATACATTAAAAATCTTGACACATTATAATCTTGCAGATTTTGTTGTTAATGTTTTGAAATTAGGTGAAAATTGTTTGACATCAATTATATGATGCTATTATATTGATTTATTCTGAAATCTCTTCTACTAACACCTCAGTAACAGCAACATTTTTTGTATCTTGATGATTACTGAAAAAGTCTTTGAAGTGAGAACTTCTCTGTGTTCCACCACAGAAATTACCAACAGAAAGGTTCATTTGGCTTTATGTTGTCATTTATTTTTCAAAGTTCTCCACTGCCTCTCAAAAATGCTATTTGAGACCTAGTTTGAGATTTTAGTATGTTGTGTTTAAACAGTTTGCATTCTATGTGCAGTCAGCCAACAGAATTAGTGCAGCTTGCTAGGCAATTTACCAATCACAGTTTTATGGATCATTTCAGGTTAGGATTCAATCTTTAGGTTAAAGTCAAATCTCTTGGATGTTGGGTTTGGCCTCAGCCTTTGAAGATTCTCTTCTTAGAATAAGACTCTAATTCCTAGAATATAACATGACTACATATGGAATGAATCATACAGAATTGCTAGTTTCTCACAACCTTAGCCTTCAGTTTCCAAGACAATCTGGTTAAATGTTTGTTCTTTGTTTCCTCAAAAGTGACACCTAACAGGTTTCAAACAGTCTTAAATAGTTCTTTTGTAGTTATTTTAAAAGATCTTACCTCTATTAAGCAAAAACACCCCACAAAGTTAGCTAGGAAATAATTAGGTGCAGATTCTTCATCTACAAGTTACAGTTCTTTTTTATTATAATGGAATTCTTTAAGTGGATAAAGGACTAACAGATGAGCAATTCCTGTGGTTTCTTCTTTTAGTTTGGAAGGACTGATGTTTCATTACACCATATAAAACTCCTTCAAATGTAAAAAATACTACAGTAAATTAGACAATTCCTTCCATCTACCATGAAAGCACAACTCTAGCAAATGGCATTACAAGCATTTTTCTAACATGGCTCATGGAAAAGCTCCCATTATATAATGTTTGAGCATATTCAATGGTTAAAAGCATTTCACTAATCAGGAGCTGTGAAGTCAGTAAGGTGGCTGCTGCTGACGTTACTCAGTGCTGAACTGAATAGTAAAAAAAGAGAGGAGCTGTAAGTGGAAGATGCAGCACTGCATTAAAAAAATGCACTAGGTAGAAGGCAGAAACAAAGACAATGCAATCTCAAGCACTTGCCAAAGAATGTAAAACCTTTTAATACTCTTTTCAGAGGAGATGCACCTGAGGACTATTTAAGAGTCAAATGTAGTGACTTTTGCTGCAGATGCTGTGTTACTTCAGCTGAATAAAGTTCCTTTAAGTCATATTTCTTTGCTCTGAGTGGGATCAAAGACTCAATGCATTTAAATGCCACCTAGAGCAGACAGCTTGTAGAACGAAGCAATTGAAAGCTCATGGTAGCTGAAGCTTTCTGAAAATGAGGAGACAACAGAGAAGGTTTAAACATAACTTTACAGTGTATCTGTAAACAGTGGAATCAGCAGAATTAGTATCAGTTGGGAAATAGCCACGGATAATTTTTCACTATGTGGTTCCTCAGCATTCCATCTAACTAGGATGTAATGACTATAAAACTGACTTCAAGAAGTTTCAGAAGCAAACTTGTGAAAATATGACATGGATACCATGAGGATCTGAACGATAGGAAATATGGTGGGATTTCTGATTTGAAGCACATTTATTCTTCAATCACTGCAGCTTTTTAGCCTCTCCAATTACAACAGCATAGGTAAAATTATACATTACAACCTGAAGCCAAAAAAAGAGAACTAGCCGCAAGCAGGAGTAGAGAGATGACTTTGATCATAGGTCCCAAGAACATAAAAAATAATGTATTCAAGAGAAGTCCTAATACAAGAGGGGAATAAAGACTGCAGAGGGATTTGATTCTCCTGAAGGAAAATAAGGTGTCAAGTGAATTTCAAAGAGAAGAAAGGTCTTGACAGGAAGCTCCTCAGTTCTTTGGTTAAGTTTTATTTTAATGGAAAATTAGAAAATATCTAATCTAAAAGATTAGAAATGTTGAGTGAGAATTGTCAGACTAAATATATGTCAAGATGTGACCTATGCATTAGGACTGCATTATGGTTGTCAAGAGACAAGATTATGAAGGGTGAAGTACACCTCATCTTGCAGCAGTCCCCTAAAAACAGGTCAGAAGGATCAAATGCTGAAAAGCCTTTGACTGTGAACAGAATCCTGGTTGATGCTGTAGACATTACACTTCACTAGCCCAGAATTAGGTGATACAAATCTACCCATGTCAGCCCAAATCGGCCGGATCTCAAAGGCAAAGCATTTTAGAACAAGAGTGGCAAGATGTGGAAGGAAGGCAGCTCCTTTATTACATGATGGAATACCCAGAGGAATCTTCAGCTGGTTAGTGAAACCTTTTAATGTAGGTCACCAAATAGCCTCTGTTTTAGGGCCTTAATTCTTTCTTTCAGCTTCAAATGTTGAAACTGGAACAGAACAAGAACTAGCCTGAATAAAACTCCATCACGCATTATGGTAATTAACTGATAACTATGATACCCCAGAGGGATCTGTGGCTCCACTGACTAAACTAAACCGCCCTTTTACATCAAATCAGAACAGAGACTCAGAGTGGAGTTTTTCTTCCTGTCTCATACTTTCAGTGAAGCCAATACCAGTCTGGAGTCCTTTTCAATATATACATTCCTCACATTCATTTTTCTCTGCTGGAGGCCACAAAAGAATGAGAGAATGAAACAAGATGATGCCATGAAGCCATTAACTGCCTAACAGCAAGGAGGTAGAGAGAAGTTCCTCACAGCCCCGGTGTTTGGGAGCTTCATTGCATAAAATTAAACTACCTGTCCTTTTTATTTATTTGTTTGTTTGTTTGTTTATGTAGGATGCTTAAAGTCAATTTCCCTCATCAACAAGAAAACCCAGATTAGTACATGCTAATCTTTCATGCCGAATGAGTGTTACTGGTTTTCCAATGTACTAAGTAACAAACTCTTTTCCTAATATGATCAAAGCTTTTGCTTCCCATACACAACAAACTTGGTTATCACTACAGAGTGACCCTGTAATGTCTAGGTCACAGAATGTAGTCTTTATAGCTTAAGCAAAGAGAGCTAGTCCTTTAGCTTGAGGTTATGAAACAGTTCAAGCACAGCCAAAGATATGCAAAGCATACTAAGAAAAGGTTACATGCAAATGTCCAGATGCTCAAAGGCACTTTCTCTTTTAACTTTTCTATCTCAGTACAGAACCGGATAACCCTGAACATACTGAAATAACTTAAAGTTATTGGAAGGGGGAAGTTTCAAATGGTTTTATAAATTGTTTTATACAGCACTGAATCTACAGAATTAAGAAAAGTTTACATCGTTTATTTTTTAAAAATGCAGAACATCTTAAAATGCATTGCTTTAATTATTTTAAATTGCTCCAGTTGCTCAAACTAAGACACTTTAATTTAAAAATCCTATTGAAATATGCATAGATTTAAAATTCAACAAACTTTTTAAACAGCTCCAAAAATTCCTTCTCTTGACACCAATTCTTTCATTAATTAAAAATATTTTTCATTCCAATTGTTCTAAATGAAAATTTCAGTTAATAATGCCCATGTCCTTTGACTTCAAAGTGTAAAAAGGCACAATAACAAAATATTTATTTTTATTCTGGATCATTGTTAAAAGAAATTACAAAAAAGGGAAGATCAAATATGCTGGACTCACGTCCTTTCCTTTACCAGAAAAACAAAGCCCAGGGAATATCAACGTGAGTTTTTTTCCTGATGCTACTCTGCCTTTGCATCTAAATCTGGTCTTCAAAACCTAGTCTGGAAATTTACTTCACAAAATAGATTACTGAAGAATTTATTTTTTTTTCCAGCAAAACTAACCTTTTTTACTGAACTCTGAAGACACTATTCTGATTATTGTGTTGGACAGCCAGGGGTTCAAGATCCTACCTCCTTGCAAAAACCCTGATCAAACACTGGACACTTTATAAAGTGTGGTACACTTTGAGCTTGAAGAATTGCAGTCAAGTTGCCTCTTACTCTACTTTTGGATATGATAAAGGGACTTAACTCCATACCCATTTGAAACATGTTTTCTAGTTTTTATTCTTGCATTAAGAACAGCTGTGAATTTTTCCTAGTATTCCATCATGAAAACTCTCCAGCTTCTCAAGATTCTGTCTGCAGTACTCATAGTAGATCTAGACAAACCCAGTGATGGCTCTTCTGTTGCCTAAACAAGGGAATTACATCTTCTGTATTCTCAAATTACATTATCTTGAGTTGGAATTAAAATTCAAATTTAACTAAGTATAATATCAGGAGCTAAGGTGTGTTACCACTGGAACAGATATGTTTCTCTCAAATTTGCTTAGTTTTAAGATACACTCCTAAATGTCTCTCTTCTCACTGGGCACTGTACTGTTATCCTCAGCATATTAACATCTTCCGTTTAAGCACATTTAAATTGATCTTTGAATATTTCTTGCTTACAACCTCTGTGATCTATAGATGACATTCTGACTATCAGCAAAGTCTAAAACTTTACCTTCCAGATGTAAATACCAAGTATTTACTAAAAGGAAGGAATCTAGCTAATTTTAAAATGGATACATTAGTAGTTGTAGTGGGTTTGCAGTGACCTGCCCCCCCACCTTTTGAAACCCCGGCTAAAACTCAGAAAAACACACTGGAAATTAATAAATGAAGCTTTATATTTACAGCAATGCAAATATACAAGCAAATATTTACAAGATATAACAGATATTTACAGAAATATACGGTAAAAAGGGAATACAGACACCACACCCCTCCTGGAGACCAAAATCCCCAAGAGAGGGAAACCAAACCCCCCTACCACCTTTCCCCCCTTACCCCAGCTTTATCGCACCACTTGATGATGCTGCAGATAAGCTGAAGATCAGAGAGATTTAGTGATAGGAGAAGAAATTAGTCATTTTAGTGATTTAACTCTGAATTAGTTCAAAGGCAGAGAGACAAAAGAAAGAAGCTGCCGAAGCCAGCATGGACCCAGAGCAGACTGGCCCTCTGCAAGCAAACTGGCTTATCTGGATGTTTACAGAACATTTCCCAAAACAACCTTCTTTTCTCTGTCTCAGTGAAACTGGTGAAGTGACACGGTATGTTTAACTCTCTCTCTCAGCCAATAGTCTAATTTCTCACTCAAATTCTCCAATTTGCTCAAACCAACACAGTAGTTTTCAATTAATTAACAACACTATCTTGACTGACCAACCACACTAAGAAGCTCAAAAAGATTCCACCTTGAATTACTACAAAACCGTGAGTTAAATAGAAAACAAACAACAATAGTTAAAAAAAAATACAGTCCTTAAAAGTAATACTGAGTTCTAAAGAAAATCACAATATTTTGGTCTCCTAGAACAGTAAAGCTTCAGTAGTTATGTGATGTAGCCATTGTACATGAAAAATTATGAAATCATCTCTGGTCAAAATCTCATATAGAATCATAGAATGGTTTAGGTTGGAAGAGACCTCAAAGGTCATCCAGGTCCAACGCCCCGCCACAGGCAGGGACACCTCCCACTAGACCAGGTCACTCAAAGCCTCATCCAGCCTCGCCTTGAACACCTTCAGGGAGGGAGCAGCCACAACCTCCCTGGGCAACCCATTCCAGTGTCTCACCACCCTCACTGTGAAGAACTTCCTCCTAACATCTAGTTTAAATCTCCCCTCTGCCAGTTTGAACCCATTCCCCCTCGTCCTGTCATTACAAGACTTTGTGAATAGTCCCTCCCCAGCCTTCCTGTAGGCCCCCTTCAGATACTGGATATAATGCAGTCTGCTTGCTTGTGTAATTTTGAAAATAATCTACAGTATTCCTGTGTAAACATTGTTATATGCCAAAAATCTGACTGCTTTAAATGCTGAAGATTACTTACCCTTGAAGGTCTCACTGCAGTATAAATCACTGAAAAAGGAATCCCTCGTTCCTGCAGATCCATGGTCAGCCTCCCAATTATTTTATCTATAAATAGGAACATCTATAATTTAACAAACTCTGTAAGTTGAGAAAGCTAAAATCCTGCAGTAGATAAGCTACATGTTCAAGCTTGTTCAGTTTATTTAAGCATTTTAGATTCTCATATAGTTTTGTATATCAGTAGGTACAAATGAGATAAGACATATTCAATGTATTTTTTTCAAAAAGCACAGTTTCAGTGAGACAACATATTACAACAGTCTGGAAGAAGGGATGATTTTGAAACTGAAAAGTAAATACGGTAGAAAGAATACCTGAAAGGTTGAACTTTGGGCAAAAGCAGAGAAGAGATTGGGATGTTAAGTACTGTTATGCCAATTGATCTTTAAATAAACAAATAATAAAGCTAGAGTAATATTACTCTGTGAATACAAAGTACACAGAACAAATCACTGAACAGCAACACTCAAAACACTCTCCTTATTTCAGGGAATTGTATGCGTAAAATTGGCAGCAATATTATTTTTTAATTAGGTGGACTTAGGGTGTGATTCTGTGTCCTCAATAGGATACTGGAAATTTTGCTGTTATCTACAGTGGAGGCCAAAGTATAAATATGCTGGAATATTTCTGAAAAAGGGCAGGAAAATGGAGTAAGGAAGAGGACCTTTCAAGTAAGTCTCTACAGAAAATCTTTCTTTAGTTGTGAAATCACAAGCAATTGTGACAGTTACATCTGATAAATGTTTTCAAGATGTGTGCAGAAATACTAACATCTTCTGTGACAAGGAGTACAATAGTTGTGAATCAGGAACTAGTATTAGTGTTATTACTGGGACTGACAGAGAAATAAGCAAGCAACCTCCCATTTACTCTTTCAGTGCCTTCCTACTTGTCATACATAAGCCATTCTGGTGAATGGATGTTTTATAAACCGGACATAGAGAATTCAATGTTATATTTTACAGAAATTGTATTTTGTTTTCATCTGCTGGAAGTGGATTTTATATTAATATACTTATATGGTCTCCTGGCTGAGTAAAATGTTTAGCTTTGGTAAAAAATGTAGGCATTGTTTTTTGTCCGCAGCTTTACTGAACTGATTTTCTCATTTCAGTCAAGAATCATAGCCATGTACATTTTCCTTCTAAAACAAAAAATATTGCTAAAAGGATCTACTATAAGAAATGGACTTACTGAGTGAAACAATTGCTTATGTACTACTAGTGTAATTATACTGGGAATGGATGTCCAAAGCATTACATAATGTAGATTTTGTATTCTATATGCACAGAGTGTGACTCACTGGAAATTTTTAGCTGCCTCAGCTAATATTTGCAGAGGGAAAAGTAACACATAGAAAAATACATACATTGTCTTTCTTATTTTTTTCTTTCATTAAAGCAACCAATTGATTTCTGAAATAACAGGTTATTTACATTTTACTTCAGGAAGGAGCTGCATGTAACTATAGTTACCAGCAGCATCTATATCTCTTGCCTTTGGGAAGATTCTAGAAAATCATTCAGAGAAGCTACTGTGAGAACCCTTATGACAACAGGGTTGATACAGGTATTTGCTTTTGATCAAAACTCTGCCTTGCTTATGAAGTATTTGCAAATTCTCTAAGAAAAATGGCCTAGATTGTTCATCATATTTCAAAAGCACCTAAACTGCATGTCTACATGGGACCACTAGTTATCTTAAGTTGTTTCTTTAAGGGAACAAGACACATCTCCAGGTGGTGATATTGATGTTAGAGTGATTTTAGAGTGGTTCTACTAAAATGGGGGATGGGGGAAGGGGGTGTTTGTTTGAGTTTTGTTTTTATTGTTGTTGTTTTGTTGGGTGTAAGAATTCATTTATTAGCCTTTGCTCAGGATACTGAGACTGATGCACAAGGATGTTTTGAGTTTAGTGGAATGAAAGCTATGGGTATGGGGTGCCACTGAGCTGGTGGAAAATTGCTGCTAGGGCACACATATATATTACTGAAGGTCTAAAGAGCCGAAACTTGGCAGATGTTTTTGTTAGAGATAACGAGTGTCTAGGAGCCAAGTAAAAAGAATGTAAGCTTTGCTCAAATACGCATTTGCATCTCGATAAGCTGTTACTAGCCAATAGCTTGATATACACAGCTGTGCTAACCAATTAATATTTGACACAAAGAAAAAGCTTTGGATTTTAGAGTATATAAGTTGATGCTTTGCACACAATAAACGGACACCTTACTTGTATCAAGTAGAGCCCTGTCTCTCCATCGCTGTTAGTTGGGGTTTTGGTTGGTTGGTTGTTTTGGGTTTTATAAGCTCTGAGGAAAAGGACCTGGGGGTCTGGGTGAATGAGAAGCTCAGCATGAGCCTGCAGTGTGCACATGTGGCTCAGACAGCAACTGTGTCCTGGGCTGCATTAAGAGAGGCATTACCAGCAGGGCAAGGGAGGTGATTCTCCCCCTTTACTCTGCTCTCGTCAGACCCCACCTGGNAGAGTTGGGGCTTTTCAGCCTGGAGAAGAGAAGGCTTCGGGGAGACCTTATAGCAGCCTACCAGTATCTGAGGAGGGCCTACAGGAGGGTGGGGGAGGGACTGTTCACAAGGTCTTGTAATGACAGGAAAAGGGGGAATGGGTTCAAATTGGCGGAGGGGAGATTTGAACAGGATGTTAGGAAGAAATTCTTCACAGTGAGGGTGGTGAGGCACTGGAACAGGTTGCCCAGGGAGGTTGTGGCTGCTCCCTCCCTGGATGCGTTCAAGGCCAGGCTGGATGAGGTCTTGAGCGTCCTGATCTAGTGGGAGGTGTCCCTGCCTGTGGTGGGGGGTTGGAACTGGATGATCTTTGAGGTCTCTTCCAACCTAAACCATTCTATGATTCTATGATTTGATTTTACATAGTATGGTTCAAAAGAAACACTGCATAGATCTATGAACGTAAAACAATTTACCTAGGATAACACCTTCTAATTAACATAACTGCCTGCTCTGGTAGAAGGATTAAACCTCTTAACTCACAGAAGACACATCTTGAACTTCTTCAGGGAGTGCAGGATTAGGGCCTATTAGTAATTTCTAATTTACCTTATTTTCTTTGTGTGAATTTATACATGGATGGAAGGAGATGAAAGAAATTAACTGTCAAGAAGTATTCTGGAAGGAGAAAAGTGAAAATAATGGAAGAGTTTAAATGATGAACAAGAGAGAATTGAAGAGCAAGATGTGAAGGGGAGACATGAAAGACAGTGAAGAGAGAAATGCACTGAGAAACAAGGTGGAAAAAAGAATAGATTCAAGAACATTAAAGAGCCTCATCTTATGTAGATGGAGTCACAGGCAGCTTTGCCGTTGATTTTGAGGTATGCTGGATCCAGTAGGTAAGACTGATATGATAGAATCCAACTTTCTCCTGAGCAGAGAAACATTTATGAAAACTGGCAAAAAATGAGTAATATTGTGAAACTCTACCTTGTGCCACAGGGGATAAGAAAAATACTAAAAAGAAGTATAATTAAAAGAAGCATAAAGTAACTCTGAGTCCCTTGAAATTTCAAATTTGGATTCTGAATTCCAGTTTAGATTTAATAACGAGCCTCCTTTTAATAATATGCTAAATACCTCTGCTTGCTCTAACTTCTAGATATTTCAGAACGGCAGATTTCCCTTGGGCAGAATCTGATCCCATTTGTTCTGTCTTGCAGAGTTCCTTGTCTGCAGTGAGTAAAACAGCAGGACAGATTTCTCTGACATTTTATTATACCAGTTTTTAAACCTCTCCTCAACAGAAAGGAAAGTTACTGTGACAAACCTAAGAGGATTTGTGAATCTCTAGGCAGATTACTATGGCTCTGCAGGGGTTTCTATGGGTTTACTGTTGATACTGGGAAAAAAAAACAACAACCTACAAACAATATTTATGGGTTACCAATTCAGTTGTCACATGGCATGTATGTGACAAGTAGGTTTTTCTGCTGCTTACTCGGATAGGATCTAGCAGCAGTCCCTACATAACAAACACCAATAACTCATGACCTTGCAAGACATTCTGACCTTAAATGGTGTCTTGATAGAAATATTTAGCAAATTACTGTGGTTGTGCTGCACACAATACCTAGACACCTGGACCAGCTGGAGCCCAGATTGAATGACATAGAAGATTGTGTTTGCGACACATCTACTCCTTTTGGAATTACCTTCTTCTGACTCTCTCCCATCTGCTGCCTAGACCTTCAGGGGGATAATTTTAAGGAACTGTGGCTTAATAACTAGTCTGACTTGAAACTTCTTGTTTATTTTATTTCCCATTTTTATTCAGCAGTGCTGCTTTAACAAATAAACCAGAATACAAGGACACAGCACACACTTCCACAGTTCTAGAGCACAGCTGAGATACAGAATACTAAGTGCAGATTTTGAACGTGGCCGTACAAAGTGGCACATCTTCAATAACCTACATACCTTTTTCTTGAATACAGCTGGTTGACACTAAACAGAAAACTGGTTTTGCCTGTTCCTCCATCTCCTGGTCCCCAGCAATCTTTGCTATTCCAAAATAAAGTGGCCTAAGAAAGGGTTTGATGAGCTTATTCTTGAGATTTTGCAGCTGGAGAAAGAATATCCCATAAAGAAAAAGGTAATGTTTAGCCAAAGCAAACATTAAGCCAAAGCTTTTCCTCTGGAGACAAGAAGAGAACGGAACAACTCCTTTGCAATTCAGAGATGGAAATCCACCTGCTTATTTGAGTGTAAAAGCCACCCTCACTTTGAAGTAGTGCAAAAACAAAGGGAAAAGGACACATCACAGATTTCAGGATTAAGATATTTTCTCCTGTTGAAACTAGGACCTTCAAAGTGCTGGATGAGCCTAACAACATCAGCTACGAGCATCCAAGGCAAGAATAAAGGAGGCACTCCAAACTGTGCAGAGATCATAGAATCATAGAATGGTTTGATTTGAAAGGGACTTTTGTACTCTGAAGCAGGAGGATTTCAAACTATGAGCAAAGGCCTATGCTTGAAGTATAGATGAATAGTCATTATATTTGAGGTAACAACTACATCCATTTTGGTGGGTTTTGAATCAGACAGTACTTCAACACTATGATAATTGACTGCTCATAAGTACTATACATAGGGCAAAGAAAACCTTTAAATAGTAGTGTTACAACAAAACCCAGGAAAGAGAGAATAAATCTGCACAAATGAAAACACATTATTAAATAATAGTTATCTCGGTCATATTGCTTACCAATTTCTGCAATTGCTTCCAGGGTGGAGACTTCATTGAAACCACTACACAAACAGAGTTTGAGAAAAATAATTTGAAACCTTTTCTGGGCATGAATAATATGAACCAGAAATGTACAAAGACACCAAATATTAAAAACATTACTGTCAGCATCACACCCTCCATCATCCTCTCATCTCCTCCTTATGAACCTTTCCTTTTGCAAAGCCAGTAATAGTACAAGGACCTAATTTTCAGCTGATTCCTCAAACTTCTCAAATTTCCTTAATTGCAAACATGACACACTACTGACGTTGTTTTGACCAACCTCTGCATAGCTTTCTAGTCTTTCGGTGTTGGCCCTTTGCCCAACACTTGTCTGTGAGCTGCTTAAAATGGGTATAATACCTTTTTTTGTATAGTGATGTGAAAACTATAATTACACTTCCTCAAGACATGTTATTACATGCACCATATACTGATGTATACAAATGCTCAATTAACATACTAGGAAGAAGAAAGAGCAGCAGAAGCTATATGGAGGACTCAATGAATATGTCTTACACCACTGATAAACATTTGCCTGAAGGAACAGTTCCGCTCTATCTCTATTAGATCATGGTTGTCCTAGTCCTGGAAACATGAAAAATTATAGCCCTCTTCTTCCTTCTAGTCTCATGAAAACCAGATTCTTGATTTGTATTAAGTTTAGGTTTTCCTGTATGTTTATTTGCTGCCAGATGTTTTGACCCCTGGAATGTCTTCTAGTAATTAGTTCTGCAGGTTAATCACATGCTGAGCAAAACGATTCAGACTTTCCACTGAAAGAGTGTTGCCAGTTAGTTTTATTAGTTGTCCCTTTGTTCTCATATAATGAGATGGGCAATATAGCAATGCCTGACTGACTTTCTCAACATAATTAATCTATTACACCCGGTAAGCTCATCAGAGATCTTTAACAAAACACTGAATTCACCCTTGCAAGAAAAATAACTGCTAACCCTGTAAGCTAACACTTCAGTTGTAAAATTCCCTGAATACAAGTGACATTTGCAAAAGCTTTAAAGACCATGCACATGTGTCATTTTCATTTGTGACAAGCTCCTACCTGACAAGTTGTTGTAGCTGAATCACCACTAAGTTTGGTTTAGATGTATTCACTTCCAGATGAGAGACATTGAGATTAGTTATTTTTGTTAGTTTCCAGCCTCCCGACTTCTGAAGAAAGCTCAGAAGATACCTGCTAGCCTCGCAGTCAACAGCTGGCAGAACTAAAGATGAAGGAGAAGACTGAAGACTTTCCTGTAATACATATATGAACAGTTTATTTACTTGTTTGATAATTAAACATTTTTTTTTTAATGCACCCTTAATTTAATTTTCAAGTTAAGGAACCACAATGATAAATATTTTGTCAGTTCTCACCAGCCCAATGCTGGTTGCTGGCTGTTTCTGGAAAGAGACAGTGAAAAGACATGAATTGCTCTTATTCCATCACCTTCCTGGGGCAAACTTAAGGCACTCACTGACATCAAATTCTTGCTGCCAATTCCATACATGTGGTGGAAAAGGAAAGGCAGGTGATGTAGATATTCTTGAACTAAGAATGTATTGAAGAGTCAGGTTATGAACACTGCCAGAAGTAAAGTTCATGAGACAACCATCTAACTGAAGGCCTATGGGAGTGAAAAGGATCAATGTCAGACACCTCAAGTTCCAGCAGCTCTATTCAGTACAGACTCATACTTTTCTTAATACCTTTCCTCCTAGAACATCTGGATAGTACAACACATGGCATGGGTAAGTGTTTGATTTGCAAATACTAGTTAAAGAAAGCTACTTTCTACTTCTTTCTTCTCAATATACAAATCATAAGACTCAGGCTGAACTGCTTTAGATACTCAAGCATCAGAGTATCTATCATTATATTTATAATACTCATAACTGAGTTTCTACTGTAAATCCTTAAGTGAAATGAATTTAAAGTTTTTTCATTCTATAAATTTGAAAGCTGCATAGTCAGAAACCATATTTCCAAATAATTTTCTTAATAATAAAATTAATTTGAAGTATTCAGCAAAAGACAATGCAAGATGGAAATTTGAGAATGATCAAAATTAATGTACCTCAAATATACTGTGAATATTGGAAGATATTTTTGTTAAGTTCTAATTTACAACTTGTAAACTTTGCTTTCCCATTTTCTACATTTAAATCTAGATTGAGTTTGTCACTTGATCTAACATTCAAGTATTCAAGTTGTTATAAACTTTCTCTCCCTCTCTACCTAATGCAAGTGATGTTGTGTTACTAACACATTTCTTCCTCTATCTTTTCCCCTTTTTTCTGTTCTCTGATTGCTTACCACTTTTGTGACCTGCCCTGCTTCTTTCTTATTGCTCAGATGTTTTCCTTCCTAGGCAAAGGCTAGTTGTTTTCACATTTCTATAGATTCTCATAAGGGATAATCATGCACAAATTAAAGCAGAGCAGAAAGCACAGATGTGGTTCACAGGTTTTTGAGTAGCATTTTTAGTACCACTTGAAAGGAAAAGATTATACATTTCTGTTTAGTTTGTTTGCATATATGAATTTAGAGCTAAAATTCTGAGCAGTAGCAATTTACTTTATTTTTAATATTTTAATCCCTTGCCCCCCAGCAGCAGCCAGAATGGCAGCAGTCACTTCTTCTAAGGATATATATCAAGCAGATTACTCATTTATGCATCATTACCAAGTGATATTTGAACTGTGCATTAACTGCTGACCAGTCCTGCACTGATACTCAGTTTCCAGCCACTGGTATTCAACTTTTTTTTCCATCTGAAGGGCAGATATAGACTCATTAGTCACCTATAGCCATTCTGATCCTATGCCTCTTGATTGTTCATCTTAATATTTGGCCACTGCACACTTTACAATATCCATATGCTGCTCTGCACATTTCAAGGATTGAACTATCATGTATGGCCAGAACATGAGAAGTCTAAAAGTGGATGGAGAATAAAGAGGACTACTGAGAAACACCTGATTCTGCCAAAAGACTAAAATAACACAACTGCACAGTAGCTGCAAAAAGGAAAAGAGAAAGGGAAAAAGGAAAAAGGAAAGGGAAAAGGGAAAGGGAAAAAACCTCCTATTGAACTGTTGGACTGATAGCAGAACTCCATACATTAAATGCTAGAATCTATAACCTGTCTATGGGCAGCTTACTCTGATTATATTTTCACCTTCTTTACTGTTCCCTGAAGCACCTCTACTGAACTAAATATTACAAGAAATTTCACTGTTTGTTTACATATATTGCTGGCTCAGGTTTTTTTGAAGGTAGATATGAGGTGACTCTGCCCACTTTTCTGGCCATCCTGAAGCCAAAGTACCTACAGTATGAGAAATCTGTGCTTGGATTTACTTGCCCAGCTTTAGTTTCAGGGTTATTTTAACTGGATTTTTACTACACCTAAGCAATTTGAAGCTGGAATGAAGTAAATTTAGGTCTGTCATTAAAATCCTATTTTTAAAAAAATCTTTGTTAAACACTCATGAATTCATATATAAAAGATCATGTTCTGAAATACTTTATGTTTGACATAAAATCTGATAGTCATACAACAAAAGTTTTAGTTGGGAAAAAGGTTCCTATGTTGGCTCTGGAAATATCTGACAATCTACATCCAAGGTAGGCAGGCTCTTCCAGGTATAAGTGATCTTTTAAATCTTCATCTTTACCTGTGAGAATGCAAGTTTAAATATTAAATTATTGCATTTATTTTCTACATTATTGGTCAATGACTTATCTATAAAACACAAAAATCTGTTCAAATAGATGTGGAAGCGCATTTGTTTCTACCAAAAAAAAATGTTAAGTACCAAGAAAATTATCATTTTTACATTTCAACTTACCGATTACTATTAATTTTATGGACTTTTACATTGTACCTGTGTCTCCAAATGTATGCATAAAG
Source organism: Psilopogon haemacephalus (assembly GCA_013396835.1). NCBI lineage: Eukaryota > Metazoa > Chordata > Aves > Piciformes > Megalaimidae > Psilopogon > Psilopogon haemacephalus. The sequence continues at coordinate 81,371 of VWZI01002419.1, forward strand.
CTGTATATTATTATCTTAATTAGGTACTTTAGCTGATATCATATGTTCCAGCTACAGAAACACCAATTTTATGCACACAATAATAGATAATAGGCTCAGAACTGAGTGCTACTTTTCAGTAATGAAACCTTAAGAAACACAGCAGCTCTTTGAAAATTATAATTCAGTGTCTGAGAGTGATCAGAACTGAAAAATCAAATATTAGTATTTATTTTCAGAAAAAGCTAGAGAAGAAACCATCATCATGTCACTGAATGAATCAATCATGAACTTATATTCTTATTATTATGCAGTTTTGCGTTACCTCTTGTAAATACAAAACAAAACAACACAACACAATCAACCAAACAACCCACC
>VWZI01002419.1:88452-164911 GCA_013396835.1 Psilopogon haemacephalus
GGGGGGGGCAGGTCACTGCAAACCCACTACACTTATATTCATCATATTATATCTGCATTTATTTTGTTCCTCTTGAACAGTCTGCTGAATATTATACATGACTGTGGGCAAGACTACACCCTGAATGGCCTTCTACTGTCAGCTCCTTGCAACAACATTCTCACCAGTGTTCAGACAAGGAAATGTCATATATTTTCCTAGCTGGCTTATTATGAACTGTAGAGTGAAACTGTCATAGCTGACTGCCCCAAACAGTGCATCATGGATACACTGATGGTGTGCTTCATTGAATGTGATGAACTGGTCTGTCCCTTCGAACTCTGCACCAAATGTGGTCAGCAAGAAATCAGTAAAGGAAACCATAGCATGAAACAGGCAGTAGGCCAACACACATATTGATTGCTAGTATCGATTGCTCACACAAAATACACAAAGAAGCCTAGTCTTGTGCAGTCATCTGCATGCCAAGCACAACAGACTTAATTTCCCTGCTGTAAAAACATCCTGAGGTCATCAGCCACAGAGGTTCACAATGAGGAGCACCTCTACTAATGTATATGCTTTTGTGCTGGCTAATAAGAAAAAAACTTAAAAATCAACTGCCTTCTCTTTTCTCCTATAGCCAGACAATGCTCCAAATAAAGAGAGGAAAGAAAGATTCCCTTATTTTGCTTCTTTTTTTGTCCCTAACTGCTCTGGCATGCCATTAAGTTTAAGCAGTGATGGGTGTTCTTTCTAGGTAGGACTGGAATTTGTGTTCTTGTTTTTGATGGAAGCAAATATTTCCAGATTTCTTGTATCCAAATCCACAGAAGAGTAGATGCTAAAACAAACAAACAAACAAAAACCCAAACAAACAAACTTATATCACTGTAACTTATGAGCTTACATTATTGCTTTGTAACTGGCTTCAGAACTCTTTCCCATAAGTTACTCTTGAGTTGTCTCTCTCGGTCATCTTGTCATTATCATATAAGAAGCAATATTTTCCCCTGCACAGTGGAACTAAACACAGATAGCTACACGCTAGCACACACTATCTACAGAGAAGTCCAGTAAAGTTACAGCTAAAACATTCCACTGTATCCTTTTTTATATTCCACCTTCCTCCAGTAGATTTTTCAGCAAATTCCTTGCAGTTTCAGAAAACACTGGAAATGTACTATTTGGCATTAACAGCTTCTCAGAGTGTCTTATACTTGGGATTTGCCATAAAGGGATTTAATTCCCAATATGAGCATAGCATAAATGAAAGCAGTAGCTTTTTTTTTTTTTTCAATGATTGTACATAAAAATCATTCCTAAAACACATGAGGGGGCAATCACAGAAGCTGATTTCAATAAATTCATTTATTCAAACTCCCTTTCTAATCTGCAGAGGGAAAGAAATTCCTTTGAATATTGGTTGAAAATGGCTAAATCAAGTTTCTGCTCTGTATTGTATGCAAGAAGAACCTCTTCATCTCTCCTTCAAAAAGCAATTATGAGATATTGTCTAAAGGCTAATATAAGATAAAGGTCATTTTTCCTAGGCCAAAGTTAGCTGGAGAACGTCCTCTGATATACCACTACTCCCTTGTGAAAAGCAGGACACTGTGACCTGCTGAGCTACTCCCATCCCGTCTTTCTCCTGAGTTCAATGGAGAAAGATTATTGTTTGCTACAAAACATTTGTTTTACTCAGAGGTCTGTATTTCCTTTTTGAGAGAAAAGAGGTATTGATTTACTTTTGTCCCTGTAAGGATTTATATTAATCTTCCCTTATGCTTTGCACACTACATGTATTTATCAGTAGCAGGTTCCATCTGTATCTGACATCTAACAATATCTTCACAAGCATGATAACAGTGCATTAAAAAGGACAGCTTAAAGTGTTGCATTCTTCTAGAATAGAGTTCTGAGATATGGCTTTAGAAACAGTGGTTAATTCTAAAGAAGAGTAAAATGTATCATCCTTCAACTATTTGATACTGTATCCTACCAGATAACCTGGGAGGGGATGAAGGAATAGATCAGTGAATCTCAGCTTCTGTTGTTCAACGAATCACTGAACTTTTAAACTGTAGGGACATGTTTCCACAAAGTGAATAGAAAGACATGATAATTGCTGTGCTTCTTTAGTTGCCCTTCCCAAAACTCTCAACAGTAGTTTTCAAATGTAATAAATCTGTGGCTCACATGCTGCACACCTTTCATCACTGCAAAGTACCAAGATGTAAAGCAGCGTTAAGGGTTAGCTACCAAAAGCTGCTGTTACAGTTTCTTCATTGACTTTCACCAGAACTAATTTATTGCCCCACAAGAGCTTTACCTTTCAAAGTGAAAAGGTCATAGCAGGTGGAACATTTCTTCCAGAAAATGTCATGTTCCTGGAAACACGAAACTGGTTGAATCAAGATAGTGCTATCCTGTTTTTGTTGCTCTAGATTTGTATAAACCTGAACTATCTGCAGTAGAACAAGATGTTACTTGCATCTGGGTGGAAAGTTTGCTCTTATGACTAGCTGGGATTAACTGATAAGATTTTGCTTATATTGACAACAGGTGTGTTGTTTATATAAACTAGGAAGTAGGACAAAGGAACCACTGATCTTCTCTTAGATGCATAGACTCACTTTATCCTAAGAACAACCCTTTCCAACATTTAATCATTTAATTTGCTTTTAAATGCCTGGGTATTGAGACATCCATTTACTTCCTTCAGGAAAGGCAAAAAAAAAATTTTTTTAAGTTACCTAATCAAACCTCATCAAAATCAGCACATTTCTGTATGCTGTGCCTCCCCTAGTACTGGAGGTTAAGTTTTTGGAAACAGTTAATAAATGGGTAGATAAATTAATAACAGCTGTTATTAGTTACTGCTGGGAAAAGAATACAATATCCAGGCTATGTATAAAAGCAACAAAACGAAAACCTCCCCTGGATCTGTTTTCCATGAACCACAACAACACAGTGCATGAAAAAAAAAACCAGAAAAGTAGTATGTTTGTCTGTATGGCACCATACATGGATAAAGATCCACTGAAGAACAAAGAAAAGAAGAAGAAAAAAAGGGGAGGTGAAGGGAAGGGTGGGGAAAGGGGAAAGAAAAACAAGAAGAAAGGAAAGAGAAAATAAAAGATGAAAGGAAAAGAGTATTAACAAGATTAAGCTCTTAGATTTAAATCTTAATAATCTTGCCTTAAGACAAAAGGTTTACACTGGGATAGATGAGAACAGAATCCAGTCTAATCTCTTCTTAGTGACAGCTAGATAATACACAGTGTCTCAAATGTGTTGAAGAATGGCTCAAAGCCTCATGAAGCCTAGAGTGAATCCAGCACAGCTAGCTAAAAAGGGTTATTACTTTCCAAGAAGCCATTGGTTTTATTCCTTTCTCAGTTTACAGAAGAGTAAATAATGAGTAACACTCTGGGAATTAATAAAACAATAGAAGCAGAAAAGAATCAAACTCCATGAATTCAGACTTGACAAGGCTGGTGACTAAAGATGTTCAGAAGCATAATTGTTCCTGCTCAGGCATACCCAGCTTGGTCGTGCCAACAAAGGGACCCAACAGGACTTCATGACACTGGTGGCCCTTCTGTTCATTCTTAGAGCAAAAGTGGGGGTTCATTTGTGCATCAAAGATATTCACAGCACAAGAAAGCATTTTATACTCATGAAGTCAGCTAGAAGGATTGTGACAAACACTAAACACTATTGGTGTTCTGGATTATTTGTACTAGACAAATGAGTAAACACACAGTTGAGATCAGGCCTGTTGAACTAGGTCTAGTACACATGTGCTTGCAGAGTGTATGAGGTGAAGTAATTTGCTCAGGCCAAAACACACCTTAGGTAAATCTGGAGTACTTGCCATCTTCCTGCCCAGAACAGGAGTTTGCTTTTAGCCTTTCTAAACAGTCCTGTGACATGATTTATTTCAGGGCAGTAGTTCCTAGACAAAACCAATGCGTATGCCCTGCAGAAACAGCTTTGTAAATAAATGGTGCATTGTCCTCCTACAACTTTACATATCCAGTACCTCAACTGAAGCTACTGCTTCCGAATCACAAGAATTTATATAAAATCCTTAAGGTTTACATGAATAGAATTCCTGCTTGAAAAAAAAAAAAAAGGTCTATGCCTGGCTCTTTCAAGGCAGGTTCAAAGTCTGACTTCTTAAGTACAGGCAAACCCTGAATTTCATGCATCTGTTTGGACCTGTCAAAACTGCCTTAGAATCATAGAATCAGTCAGGGTTGGAAGGGACCACAAGGATCATCTAGTTCCAACCCCCCTGCCATGGGCAGGGACACCCTACCCTAGATCAGGCTGGACAGAACCTCTGCCAGCCTGGCTGCAAACACCTCCAGGGATGTGGCCCCAACCACCTCCCTGGGCCACCTATTCCAGGGCCTCACCACTCATGCTGAAGAACTTCCTCCTCACATCCAATCTGAATCTCCCCACCTCCAGCTTTGCTCCATTCTTCCTAGTCCTGTCATTACCTGATAGCCCAAAAGGTCCCTCCCCAGCTTTTTTATAGGCCCTCTTCAGATACTGGAAGGCCACAATAAGGTCACCTTGGAGCCTCCTCTTCTCCAGACTTAACAGCCCCAACTCTTTCAGCCTGTCCTCACAGCAGAGGTGGTCCAGCCCTCTGATCATCCTCATGACCCTTTGTCACTCCAGTATGTCCACATCCCTCTTGCAATAGGGGATGTGGTTTTAAGTTATGAAATCTGCAACAGTAGAGTTCAAGGCTGCTTTAGGGTAGATAAAACATATCTACTTCAGACCTGAAGAATATGGATTTTATTTACTTCTTACTGCCCATCTCAGATTGTTTTCTGGTTGTTGAGAAGCAGACTTACGTATTAGGTAATTTTATAGCCAGAAGTTATTTACCGCAACTGCATACACCCAAACACACAGAGCAATGGCAGAAAGATAGATTCTCTTTTATTAGATTGCTTACCTCTGAGCTGACCAAAGAAGCATTGGTACATGGTCCACTGACAGAGACATTTTGAGCAGCACAGCAAGGGTGCAGAACAGCGGGGCTAGAGCAGTGGAGCAGAGCTGCGGCATGACTCCAGACAACTGTGTCTGTGACTGGCCAGCTGCAAAGGGAAGTCTGAGTGTATGTACAGCTGCACTTCCCGGTTCAGCAGCAGCTAACCAGATTCAGCCAGGCTGCTGCGTGAGGTTGCTCTCTAACAGCACTGGAAATTTTTAAAACATGAACTTCCTTATCTTGAACTTGGGAGTCACATGTATTTTTAATAGCTTTTACACTTGCGATTTAAGCAGCTTATAAAACTCGCCTTGGACAGAATCCTCTCCATAGACAGACTAGTACAAGGGAGAGTCATGGAGTCCAAATTCCTGTCCTACTGCTTTCTAACTGCAGGCTGATAAGTGTTACTCAGCTTCAAAATGGAGTTTATACAAAAGTTTTCCATACTGTACAAAATGTATTCTGCAAAACTCCTATCTTCTTCCTCTCCTACATATTATCATGTCCCTCAGATTAGCTCTTTCACATGTACTGAGAGCTGGTGTCACACATTTGGGTGTTGACAGGTTTGAAATCTGCAGTAAATCTATCCATTGCAGATTCCAGCAAGAAGGAAGAAAGTGAGAAAATGGTACATTTGGAGTCTATCCACTGAAAGTTAGAGTTGTTCAGCTAGCTTTTGCATGGTGCAGTGTTGTCCCAAAGATGAAAAAATATCAAAAGTCAGAAGCAAATTATAATGACTTCAGAACCTGACATGACTTCAGTATTTCACAAGCCTCATACAAGATCGAAATAGTCATAGAAAATTTCTTCATACTGGGAAGCAAATTCCTCTGGCATACATTTTTGCTTTTGCCAAGAACCAAGCTGTTTCTGAACCTTATGACTGCATTAGGCAGCAATACTCACTCAACACGTGTTCAGCACAGGGCACAGATGCCTGTTCAGAATCAGAACTAGATGTTAAGGATAATGCACAAAAGAAATTGTTAAATACGTTGAATCAAGTTCTGAGATAGAAAAACCAAGGAAGCACAGTGAAAATCTTAAGATACAAACAGACGTCAGAAGAAATGCAGTTCTGAATTTGAGCAAATGTAGCTTGATTAATTAAATTCATTTGCCTTAACTCATAACATACTGTTAAAGTGCTGTTGTCTAATATAAGGCAATTTGTTCATCATTTCATTCTGAAATCAATTTCTGAGACAAAAAAAAATTCTGAGGGAACCAATAAAACCATCTACACGTTCCCTCTCCATGCTATCTTTATATAGCACTGAATTCAACTCTTTAGGTGTTTCCCACCCCCCCTCCTTTTCTCAGAGATACTAGAAATCCTTCTTCTCTCTCTTTCACAAGCCAGTGCTTGACTGATTGATTAAGGGTGTGTACAGGTAAGACAACAATCCAGAGCACGAAGAAAGGGGTAGAACCGGAATGCTCTAAGGGATACTTTAGTATGAATTGTACTCGTTCAGTCAACACAAGCAAAATACTTTGTAATTCTCAGAGGTTGATTTAAGCAGAATGTGGGTGATCGGGTTTTTCATATAACTGTCCAGAACAGCCTTGCCAGTTTTCATGAGCGTGTCCCACCCACAAAGCCAGTGAACTGTAAGTCTGTCTTCTTCTTACAATTAAACTTCATACAAGAAATTATTAATTAAAGGTAAACATTTTATAAATCAAGGGTGCACAATGTGGGTTAGCCCAGAATACTAAAGGAATCTAGGAATTTTCAGCAAAGTTTCCAATTTTGCTGAACCTGCTCATTTGCACTGCAGTTGGAGTCCAGAGAAATAGTGCTTTATTACTGTAGTTTTATTTCATTAGGCTCATGCCTACTCAGACTTACTCCTTTCATTCTTCAGCTTGCACAATCTTTGCTTTGTGAAACAATGCAAGAAAGCAGTGTATGTTACTGTTCTTCTGACACGTACCAATGAAGAGTAAGGTAAGAGTGGTTCACCACCATTACTAATAATAGATTTGATAAATAAGTTCAGCACTGTGAGGACTTCCACATCCGTATTAACCCTCAGCAATATGATCTGAATGTATAGAAATCAAGACTAGCAAATGTATAATGTTGTACAAATAAATGTTGTAACCTGACAGGAGCCTCATCACAAAAGAAAATTATTTATTACTTAATATTTGTCAATTCTATACTTTTTACATGGGTAACTAGTACTCAACTCTATTATTACAGAGCTTTTTCACAGGGCTAAAACATTTATATAGGTTCAAAATTTCCACTGCTGGCACGTGCAACTTCTTTAACAAGTTCATACTCAACTGCTGACACCCTGGGCGAGAAGCCAGTCGTGTAAGAAATTTCTGCCTTCTTGCATCAAAAACGGCTGACGTAAAGTAGGTTACTGAATACCAAAAAAGCAGCTAATATAAGGGTGAGAATTATAAAACAAAATTATATTGTCCCCATCTCTTTCCATCTGCTAATACATTTTTTAAAAATTAGATTAAACTTTAGTTCTAGCTGGATTTGCATACACTGACCAAATGACACACAAATGAAATGGAGCACAGTAGGTGGGTATGCTCTCCATACTCTGCATTACAGAAACAGTCTTAGAACCTTCTGAAACAAAACCAGATAATTTTCTCTCAGATTACCATATTACTTACAAAGTTTTAACTGAAAACAAACTGAATTTTCCAATTCTGCTTTTAAGTATTTCTCTGCAAACCCACTTTAGGAAGAACTGAAGTGAAGCAAGATTTGCAAAAATGAAGTAAGAACTGTTCTACTAAGCTGGACTTTATTGTGTCTGTCCTTTTAAATTTGGCTCACAAATACATCTGCATACATTTTTTCCATTTCCTTCCCTCCCCCCCCACCCCATCACTCTTAAAAATAAAGACTTTTTGCCATGTAATGAGAAAAAAAAATACACCTATTGCCAAGACATTAAAAAAAAATTATTTCATTCAATTAAAATGAGGTAAGATCACCATGGTGATCTTAAATTGAGGTGCTGAAACACCTCCAAAGAAGAGCAACAAAGGTAGTGAAGGGTCTAGAGTACAAGCCTTACAAGGAACAGCTGAGGAAACCAGCATGGTTTAGTCTGGAGAAAAGGAAGTTCATGGAAAAACTTACCACTCTCTATAACCACTTGAAGGAGATTATAGTGAAGTACGGGGTAAGTTTCCTCTCCCAAGCAAGCATGATAGGGAAGTTGTGCCAGGAGAAGTTTAGACTGAGTATTAGGAAATATTTCTTCACTGAAATGGTTCTCAAGTATTAGAAGACGCTGCCCAGGGAAGTGGTTGAATCACCATCCCTGAAGGTTTTAAAAAGAAGTGTAGATGCAGTACTCAGGGACATGGGTTAGTTGCAGATTTGGCAGTACTAGGTTAACAGCTGGACTCTTAAAGGTCTTTTCCAAATGTAAATTATTCTAAGATTCTATGGTTCTTTTATTTGTGAGCAGAAAACTAAAACTTTTGGTTGATGTCTGTTGGTATATACAAAAGTATACATAGTTTACTATTGCATTTTCCACAAGACTTTTTCCTTGAAAACCCTGAGTAATCTTGAATCCAGATTTAGAACATCACAATCATGAAGATTTTTTAAAAATCCCATACAAATTCAAGATACTGAAATCCAGTGTGAAATCATTATGAAACTGCAATGAAGAAAAAAACACCACCTTTACCATGTATCTCCACTTAACTGAAATGATTTTATTAAGAGGAGTTATAGTATACTGCAAGTTTAGATTCTACTCCTAGCCCAAATCTACTCTGGATTTCCACACACTTTCTTTTACAAATGTATATCATATACTACATATTTCTTACCCTGTCAAAATTGAAATATATGATTCACAAAAAACAATTGAAGAGACCATATGATAGATGAATTTTTTTTTTAAATCCTCTCAACTTCAGAATTATGTATTTAATTCAAAAATTTTACATCAGAAGTGTGAATGGCAGATTTGAGGGCGATGAAAGTAAATTCAGGACTATAATCAGGCCGAAAGGGATGACTACTGAAACACAGAGAATTTGTAGTACAAGATAATCCAGAAGAGCTATCTATAGGCAGGTGATAAAAATAAGTATCATTCATTTTGCATGCAAATTTGATCTTTAAGCAATGCTAACATGGTACTACGGCAGGATATTATAGAACCTCTTTCTCTGGCTCAGATAAGAGACATTCAAATTTAGATTCTTTAAATAAAAATACAAGAGTTGAGTGATTTAAATTTATTTTTTTTTTAGATGATAGGAGTATCATCTCCTATCAAAAAAGTCTTTTATGTATGCCAAACAGTGGTCAGCAACTACTTTTCTACATACATATATTTAATTTATAATCCTATTTTATAATTATTTACAATCACTCTATTATCAAAGATGGGAATTAGTGCTTTGTTCACTGGAACATCACCTAAGGGCAAGGAGGTGGAAGGAGCAAATACCCTGAGTTCTTTTTCTTTTGAGACATAAATAGGGCAAGTTACTTCCTGAAAAAATGCATGTAATTTCCTCTTGGGAATGGGGAGGCAAAATGCACATGCTTTACCAAATTAACACATTAACTACTTGTGCATATGGGAAGAAATCAAAAACTTTTCCCTCTGGAAAGGGATTAGCAGTGGTATTAAAGGTGTGTAGAAGGCAAGTTTTGCTTCTTGATTGAAGAGTTCTGCTCACAAAAAAGTCCTGTGAAATAAACTGCAGATGTTAATTAGCCGTGTGTGTGTGTGCTAGTACAGAAGGTGAAATGCAAGCCATACAGACTGATTCCACTTTGCTGGTAACAAGTATCTACATCTGGGAAAGAACTGAGGCAAACCTAGTCTTTCTCAATAAGGCCACCAGCATCATGGCATGTATCAGAAAGTGTGGCCGGCAGGACTAGGGAAGTGATTGCCTCTTTACACACTACTGCGGCTGCACCTCAAATACTGTGGTCAGTTTTGGGCCCTTCACTACAATAAAGACACTGAGGTGCTATAGCATGCGTGCTGGTTTGAACTAATTGGAGGATTTTAATGATGAAATTAGACTATAGGCTGAGAAAGGAAAACAGTCACATCTACTCCACACATTTATTTACTGTGACGAGGCAAGAGTTAGAACCAAAACATAGATAACTCAGAACTGCTTGAGCCTCGCTCACTTTTATTACCTTTTCACTGTGTATATCTGTTATATATTATAAATATCTGCTTGTATATTGTGCAAAGCTGTAAATATAAAGGTTCATTTATTAGCTTCTAGCTGACTGAGTTCTAGCCTGGGTTATTTCAAAAAGTGGGGGGTAGGAGGGGGGCAGGTAATTGCTAAACCACCACAGCATGCCAAAGGAGAGCAAGAAAGCTGCTGAAGGATCTAGAGAACAAATTGCATGAGGAGTTGCTGAAGGAACTGGGGTGGTTTAACCTCAAGAAAAGAAGGCCTAGGAAAGACCTTATCACTCTCTACAACTACTCAAAAGGAGGTTGTAGCATGGTGGGGGTCAGTCTTTCCTCCCAAGTAACAAAAGACATGACAAAAGGAAATAGTCCCAAGTTATGCCAGAGGATGTTTAGATATTAGGAAATATTTCTCCACTGAAAGGACTATCAAGCATTGTAACAGGCAGTACAGAGAAGCAGTTGAGTTAATACCCCTGAAGGTATTAAAAAGATGTGTAGTTGTGGTGCTTAGGGACATGGTTTAGTGGCAGACTTGGCAGTGTTAGGCTAACATTTGGACTTGATGATCTTAAAGGTCTGTTTCAACCTAAATGACTCTATGATTCCAAAAATCCCCAACAACAGATGACACTGAAATCAGCAGACTAGTGGCCTTCCAACTACTTCCTTAGTGTTTATTTAAATCACCATTCAGGGTTTTTAAAGTGCCTTTTTTTTTTTTTAATAGCCACTTAAGAAACGTAACTTCAAAAGTAACTTTATAAAAGTCACATAATTACAGAATTATCGAGGCTGGAATAGACCTCTGAGATCATCAAGTCCAGCCTATGACTTAACATCACCACATTGGCTGGACCATGTCACTAAGCACCACATCCAATCTTTCCTTAAACACCTCCAGCAACAGCAACTCCTCCACCTCCATAGGCAATCCATTCCAGTGTCTAACCGCCCTTTCCATGTGACAGTGCTTCCTAACATCCAGCCTAAACCTCCTCTGGCATAGCTTCAGGCTCTTCAGTTACTCTTTATACGGATTATGTTTTACTTGCCATTCAACACAAATTTCTTCAAAAATCCTTTTATCACTCTTGAAGAAACCCAGTCTTAACAGCCATTTTTATCTTAAGGCTTAGATCCTAGAAAGCATATGTAAAATTAAATGCTCATGTCCTGCAATTCTTCAATTAGTTAATTAATTATTGAACCAAAATCCAGAATCTGAATTTAATAGTAAAATCAATGGAAAGACTCTACTGATGTTAGAATGCACAGATCAATCAGTTTCATATTTTGTTGAGGGATTCAATCCAGTCTCCAGCTGTTTGCTGCCAATTATACACTTATTTCTGTTTGTAAATGCTACTGCTTTTTCCTAGAATGTTTTATTTGTCAAAGCAGAAGTCTCTGTCTTGGGTCAAAAGCATGTCTGGAATAGAGGTTTCAGCCAGTACTTTGTAACTTTCTGCCAGACTTTATTGAATGCACATCATATTTTCTCAATAACTAAACAAATATAATTAAATAAGTTTACGGAGAGAATTTACTTCTACTTTAACAAGATCCTAAAAAAATAAACACGTTCCAAACAGTCTGAATTGTGTACTTCAAATTAAAAGTGTGATTTACAATAATGTCAAGATCTTGTATGTAATAATTACATGCTGGCAGTTCCACTCTGACCATCAAGATGAAAGATAAAAAAGTAAAACTATTCTTCTGCACAAATGCTTGCAAAGCAGCTATATTTGCAAGGGCATATTAATTATGCTGTTCTGTAGGAGTTTAGCTTTTGAGAGGTTTTCTGCCTTACATGCCTAAGACAAGAGAAATAAATTTAATATAGTGTTTATAGCATTATTTTTCTAACAAAGAATTAGCTAAATTCTCCCCACAGGAACATTACACTACATAAGGAATGTTCCAAGCAACACAGGCATACACAGAATGACAGTCATTGCTCTAAAGATTTAGAATTTACAAAGCTCATCAACATTTAACTTTTTAAACAATGAGGTTAGAAAACATGAAATGCAATTATATTGACTGGCTGAGACCAAATTATTTTATACTTACAAGTTTATTTTGATCTTTGTAATGCAATTAAGGTATTGATGAAAAAGTATATTTCTTCAAAATCAAGGAAATTGTATTAATCAATAATTCAGTTAACTTCTTTAAGTTCAGTTAACTTTGCCCAAGATTTATGGGTTTGTAACAGCAGGAAAGAATGTAGCTACTAAAAGTTAATTTGCATTAGCCTCATTGTCACTTCTTTGCAAAAATGATGCCATTGCTGGAAACTGAGTGAAGTAGTTTTTTGCTTGGGTATGCTTATCTTTTATCCCATCAATAAATGTTGCTTCATAAGCCTGAAAGAGGGGGAAAAAAATAAAAATCTCATTAGTTACCTTTAAAATTTCTTTAAAATCTACATTTTTCCCCATATTTAAACAGTTTAAATAGTGATCCTTTAATAAACTAAGCCAGATATTTTTTTCATATATGACACATAATGAAGTACTCTGTAGTTATATACTGCTACCTTATGGCCCAAAAAAGTACTAACCACTCCTTGTGAAATATTAGTCACCTTTTAAAAAAAGAAAAAAAAAAACCAAACCCAAAAAAACCAACTTCTGACATTTCTTTACCCATTCAAGATAAAACTTTTTTTTTTTCTTTTCAAGTAAGAACAATTTCTTTTACCTTTGAAAATTATCAAAGGCAATGCTTAAATGTCAAGATTTGCAAAGTGGTGACTATAGGAAATTTTCTTGATAAGAGTAAGAGTGATTATTTACAAATAACCATGGCTGCAAGCATTTTGCAGCATTTAAGTAAGCCTTCAAGTTCACTGGTGACATTTTCCTAAACTTCTAGTGATGAGGTCAGATGATGTAACAGATAAACAGAATATTTAGCAGAAAAAAAACTCTGCTACTACTATGAATAATTGCTGCTAAAGAAAGTGCTTAAGAGGCTTTTTTTTTTTTTTCCCTGGTGAATGAGAAACAATTATTCAAGTTAATACATTCTAAATTTGATTCATTTTCCTTATTTCAATTTTTTTTTTTTTTTTTTTTTTAAATCAAAGCTTTGATGGTTACCAGCAAAGACAGATAACTTCTCCCTGGTCCACTTCTATTTTTGCTGCAAGAGCTAAGTGAAACTATCTTCCAATTTACAGGCAGGCTTACATACCTTACCTGTTGCTTTTCTGGCCTAACTCCCTTCTCCACTAGAGCTCTGGATCTAATCAAGTTAATGGCATCTCTTTGACTGTGACAACCAGGCTTATTAAGTTAAACCAGATCAGCGCATATTCAGGATCTTGTCCTGCCATAATGCTAGTAACATAGATACATGGACATCGAGAAGCATGGCTAGATCTTGACTGCCTGAACTGCCTCTTTGACTGAAACTGAGGGTCATCAATGGGGGAATTTCCAGCTTGAAAGTGATTTTAGTTTTTAAAGCTAATGCACACACAGACGTGTCTTCTTGAAGACACAAGTTTGGCACATAAGCAAAAAGTATCATAGATGGCCAAATTTCCTTTACCTTTAGAATTCCCTTACTGGTATATTTTGTCTCCAAAGCAAACTTCTAACACAGCAATTCATCTGCTCCGTCAGGTTATTTATCACATATCCTTAACAGTCCCAAAAAGCAGGTCAATGAGTAAATGCTGAAGTTGCACTTGTGAAGCCCGCATATTGTGTTAGAAATTGAATTAAGAACACCCTGAATAGAAGAGCACTATACAACGATGAACTCGAATAACTACCCGCATAAATCAATAACCTGGAAGTAAAAGGCTTAATAAGCCATTACTAATTGCTGGACAAACATAGCTCATGGGATTCTAAAGCTCCTGTGCCTTAGTGAACTAAAATACCATATAATGCCCAGCAGAGTGAGGTATTTACCAGACTGCCACGTGTAGATATGGAATTTGGTAGCAGCAGTATAAAAATACACAGTTTCAAAGACAATTTTAACAAATTTTAAGTTAAAAAACCCCCAGAAATAAGTATTATGTTACTATTTCTTAATTGCAAACTATAGGATTGTCAGGAATACTTATATCACATATATGTAAGAAAATAAATTGAAATCAATTTTAAGACAAATCATTGAGTTCTAGACAAAGAGGCATTTTGTTATTTGATGACAAATCTGTAAGGCGAGAAACTAATGAGGCCTGAGCATGTGCACAAGCACACAATTTTCATAATGACTATAGTTAGTCTTGAGTATGTTTTCCATCCAGACAAGCTCTTGTCTGACCTCAGCTGAGGATGAAGCATCAGCATAGCACTGTTCTCAGTAAGAAGCATGAATGAGGCCACTTAGCTGCTTGCATTTGGGGAAGGAGAACCAAGATAAGAGAGAGTTCATCTACACAGATGTAACTTGGACATGTCATCTGCCCTCTGGACAGTTTTATTTAATAGTACAGATCCAATTATTTATATACTCACAACAGGCTAATTTAAATATGGATGAGTATAAATCTGGCTAAACATCATTAGTCACAAAATGCTGTTATAAAGTATAGCATAAATATTTAAAAAAATAAACTCATAACATTTTACCTTCTCAAGGCTACACAGCTTAAGATGTGCATCTGCCTCATCTTCTGTGAGGAGAATAGTGTTCCATGGAGACCACACATGCTGCTTATCCCACCTGACCATAACCAAATCATAGAGGTCATTGCAGGCACTGAGAGCTGACTGACAACCCCATATGGTCTCAATCATATACTTCAGATCTTGATGCTGAAATGGAAAATAGGGTTAAGAGGGAATAAGCATGCTTCACTCTACAATAAAAGCACTGTAACCATGTCAGAATCTAAATAAAGCCTTTAGTAAAAAATATTCATATACATATGTGATATAATCCCTTGATTATGGAATGGCGAGATATACACATCTTTCTTTAGCATGTTAATGACTGCATTTTCTGGTATCATCTCTAAAATATTAGATTCATATTCAGATATTTTTAATCATTATTGAAATAACTTCCCCATTTCATTCTTGGATTCAGAACTAATGTTATTTAATAAATGAGTTATTACACTACTAAATTACATAAAGTTCACATATCATAAAAATAATCTGTCCTGGAAAATGTGGGAAAATAGGACAAGAAAAGCTCCCACCTGTGACAGACCCCAAATCACTGCCTGCTTTACTTTCTTACCCTCACTGTCACATACAGAGAGCTTATTATGATAATGATACTGTTGCTATGCTACAATATTAAGAAAAAATAATAGAGGGTCTGTTTGTAAAGGTTCTGTAGTACAGAAAGACCTTTAAATATACTTCCAACCTATGTTTAAGGTCAATTTATGTCAATCTTAATTGTATTACTAGGCATGTGAAATCACTGGATACATCTTGATAAAAACAGCCTCTTGAATGAAAAAGACAATCAAACAAACAAACTGGCACAGCAGTTACCACTGAACTTTGGCAAGTTTTCTGCCACTCCCCATTAATTCTTCTCTGTATTAGTCATGGAAAATTATTAGAAATTTTTTTTATCTACAGGAGTCTGTAAACAACAGACTTTCTGGTTTTCTTGCAAACTAGCTTTTTGAAGCGCCTCATTCCACTTAAAAGAAATCTTTACTTAATTAATTAAATAATGGTGTTTGGATATTACTGATTAAATTTTTGACAAAGGATGAAAGAAACTATACCAACACAGTGCTTTAGTGAAAAGTAGTCTCATGTATTTTCGTCTGTCTTGCTTTCAAAATTGAGGAGCTCATGCAAGTACTTGCCAGAAAAAATGTAAAATAAAAGATGGGCTTATAACTTCCATTATTAATAAATTTCCTTCTTTTCCACAAAGTTTGAAATAACTTCTATAACTTCTTGGAAGCCAGAAATTTGCAAGCAGACATATAAGCAAGTGCTACTGTTTTTGTGCCAAACTACACATCTCAAAAGTTACCGGAACTTGCAAAAAATTATATTGAGGCATATAAGAGCCTGTGTAAAACAGATCTATACTTTTGACTCCTCTGTTTTCCTGGATTTCTTTTTTTTCTCTGCCTGAAAAATAGTCAAAAGATTGTTCTATCTTAAAGCTTCTCAGTTTTAGGGGAGAAGTTTAATTTAAGAGACTTTGGCACTTTATAAAGCTAGGTATGTGTTCTGCTGTGAAATTTCACAGTTAATTAATTTAAGTTTGTTCTGTGCTGACAAGAAACAGAAACAGCCTTCAAGTACTGTCATCTGGCAGTACAGATGAAACTGGGAAACAAGGGCAAGCAACAAACCAGTAAAGGAATTAAGTGTTTTTGTAACTTCAAATGAATACAACATTGATGTTCCTTATAAAATAAAAAAAAAAATCAAAGACATAGTGCACACTATTAATTCTAAGAAGCCTGGCACAGTTAGCGTTTGGAAAGGTTTAACTTTCAGCAGCCTCAGGACTTGACATATTTTCTAGACTAGTTCATTTTGATACAAAATATCTACTGTCAGCAAAACCTACTGGGGCTACTGTAACTCTCAATGATTTTTTGCCTTTTAAACCTAAAAAGCATTCAACCAGGTCAACCTAAACACTGAACCATTGTGCAAGAGATCTCAAGAAAAATCTTCTAGCACAGAAGTATTGCACCTATATACAGACAAAATCAGAGACAGTAATGGTATTGAATTGGGTGATGAACGAAGTTGTTGCAGCTGCTGCAAAAGACTCTTAGTAGTGCCCAAGACATTTCTAGATGCATCAGAGCTGTTTCCTGAATCTAAGTGCAGAAGGGGACAGATCATTGTTGGAAGAGAAAAAAGGGGTAAAAAGGTAAGTAGCTCACAAAAATATTAATAATTTAAGAAAATGTTAGGGAAAATCCCAAGGAAATTGGTGATTTAAGAAAGAAAGCACTGTTGCTTAGATATTTACAACTTTAAACAAAAGTAGTTAATTTGTACGTAAATTACATGGTATCTAGAGATGTTGCAGGGTTACAAACACAAATAGAACTGCAAGTGAAGACCTTCAGTGTCAGCACTTAAGAAACAAGCATGTTTCAGTGCATCAATGGACAACCAGTCACAAGCGATTGAATGTGATGAGGTCCAAAAGATTTTGAAGAATTTTTACTTGTCAAGATAAAGAAAGTCAGATGCAGACAAAAAACTTTTCATCTTATATGAAAACCAATATGGATGAACAACATCTACAAAATCCAAGTTCTTTGATAATATTTCTTGACACAGGCATTATAATTAAAGAACCTCAAACTTCCTTTTGACAGCAGAAGCTGGCAAAGTGCTAAGCCTTAGCATGGTTTGTTTTGGTGACAGTGGGATATTGGTGACTGGCTTTTGTTAGCTTGGTTGTTGTTGCAGACCTACTGAAAATACAGTTCAAAAACTCAGCTGGTTACTGTTTTCAATAAACAACACTTTTAAATGATCCCAGATTTAAAACTTCCCCAATAGAATTTTTTTTAACAAAATAAGCAGTAACAACTAAAACAGACAATTTGCTGACGACAGAGGAAAAATTCTGTGAACCGAGTTGTTCCAGTAATGATTATTAAGAAACATTAGCTACTCCATAATATTGCAGAAGATTACTTATTATGAAATTTTAAATTTTAAAGATTATTTACTGAATTCTTCTCCTAATAAATGCAATACAGCAACACTTTCAACTATAAGAAATAATCTACTGACACAGAATAGGAATGTCAAAACCTCAGCTCTTCTTTTTTTCCTTCTGAGAAAAGAAAATAACTTACTGAAATGGTCCAAATAATACTGCTCAAAATGTTTTATTATATTTCTTTAAAAATATTAGTCACAAAACCACAATTATTGCTGTACAGATGATGCTGGTAACTTTAAGCCATACAACAGTTAGCGAAGACTTTTTGACTTTCTACCTTTTTTTTAAAATGCATAGCTTGTAACCACTTTTGAAAGTACAGCTACACTTTAAGAACTTCAGTGATGCATCTTTGTGATATGGAATGTTCCATATCACTGGAAGCAGTTTCGGTAGCTTTTATCTTATTTTTCAACATGTCAACAACATACACAAAATAAAGCAAAAATTCTAGTCAAACCCTTTGGTTACTATTATTAGCAATGTTCTTTCAGAAGGTACCTGAATGAAGAAAACAATTTTAGAGTCATCTTGATAATCAGCTTCAGACTTTCGGAGATTCTTTAGTATAAGTTTGTACTTCAAAAATGTTTCTCGTTGCCGAGCCTCATTACCAAGCTTGTAACACAAGCGACAGCTGCCAATGGTGCGGGAATTAGCAGAAACAGGAAACTCAGTAGACGCTAAATGATTTTTGCAACTCTGACATAAGCTAATGGTATTATAAAGCTTTAGGGGATTGGGTGGAACCTAAAAGAAGAAATTTTGAGAAAAGTTAATGTACTACAAAGTATCTTTGTATTACTTCTGTGTCACTAGTTCTGTTGGAATACATTTTAAATATATTTATGCAAGCATTCCAATATGCAAAAGACAGTATATTTATTTTTAAATATCCAATAGGGTGTTTGGGTTTAAAACAAAGGACCAAAACCATTGTATTTTCATACTGTACTTGTTAAAAATTCAGTTATATAAAACAGTTAATAAATGAAGACATCCTGCTCCAATGTTTTTGCTGCTGCTTTTACATATGCAATTTTTCAGCCATTCTGAAAAGATAATAACAAAGAAACCCATAAAATAATTCTTCTGCATTTTAGTTTTCATGTAGAATATACACTTTATGCCAAAGATGAAATGCTGAGATTCTGCATATATTATTATCTCCCTGAATTAATATAAAATCAAAATCATGCGCCCTCCAAAAATACAGAGGAACATATTAAATTAAACTTGCTAATGACCTCTTCATTCTCATACTGCTTCATGGGATTTGGAAAGAATATAATGTAGTCTGTGGAGAAGGCACATGTTTGGAAATTGGTAGTTTGAATAGTCAGATAATCCAGCTGTGTACTGTGATCACTTGCCTTTGTTTTTTTAGAAGTACCCTACTTTTACTGATTGTTGATGAAATGTCATCTTTTTTATGGTCTACAGAAGGTTATAAGATTCAAATACAAATATAGCGGAAATTGAGCCTTCAACCCAAGGTACAGTTACCCAAAAACTACAGAGGACAAAGATTTCACATCTCCAGTCCCTGCCACATCACAGCTAGATAACTCTGTTCATCAACCTTGTGTAAAATAACTGTTAGTTGGTTCCAAATCTGACAGATTCTTTACTCCTGAGATACCAACCATATGAAAAACCCTGTTCTGACAGATGCAGAATATATGCTACTGCCTAAAGCAACAATGAATGATAGTGAATTGTATTTTTAACTTTAATCTGTAGTCAGAAAATAAAAACACTGCCTTTGTCAAAAGTTCGCATACTTGCTAGATTTTACTTCTTGAGGAACTCCCACAGCAGTTTTACAGCAGAATGTAAAATAAAAAAGCTTTCATTGTTTTCAATTTCTCTTCTCTAACATACTTATTTCAATGGCCACTATCAGATTGCAAAATAGGAATAATACCTTAAGTATCCTAGCCACTTCAGGGTTAAACTTTGGATTTTTGGTATATTGAAGAAATAATGTACAAATTCTTTTTCTCAGTCCTTCTAAGTTGCATTCTTTCACCTCTCTTGACATAAGATCAACTTCCCTGTCAATCAGTTCCACTATTTCTTGTGTTAGCTTACATTCATGTTCCTGAAAGAAAATACAAAGCAAAACAAACTCCACAACAACAAGGAAGTAAACAAACAAAATAACTCAAATACAGAAATTAAACTAAGGATTCTATGCCAATCATCATTCATATTATAGAAGAACCTCTTAGTGTCTTAGGAACAAACTCCAAGAAAACTAATGTAAAGAACTACAAGAAAGCTTACAGATTCCTCTGTAAGTGGCATATGGACATATACTAAAGCTGTAACTGGAAACTTGGATGAATTTTAAAAATGCCAAGCAGAGGCACACAACACATGCAAAATCTTCAGATGCTATAAGCCCCAAGAAACATCTCCTTAAGAAGCTTCCTTTGGATACGGGAGGTGCAATGTATATACATGGCAGATGGTCAAAAACCCTCAACACTGCCAAAAAAACCCACCACCATGAAAACCAAACAACAACAAAACCAAAAAAGCCCCAAATCCCACACAAAAGGCATGGGAGACTTCGTAAGTGTGTTTGGGAAATAGTGATTTCAGTATATCAAATGCTTACTAAAAGATTCTCCAGAGAGAGATGAACAGAGAAGTTCAGTATTTTCTCATCCAATGAACAGAGGTAATTTACAGAAATTCTAGAATTTGTTCAGTACATTTGCTCCCAATGCTCTATTTGCTTTAGATCAAATTCTGGTACTACTAAAGCAAAGACCAAGAAGTTTATTTTGACAAGACCAGAAAGCAGCATTCTATTCTAGCTGGACATCCATCAGTATCACACCAGAAGTACTTTGAAATTCCTATTATTCATTTTGTACATGAATAAATAAAACATATGAAAGACTAAAAGAAATGTGAAGAGATTTTTATTCACTGGGAGTAATGGCTGCAGTGATGATAAGGAGCAAGGGGCAAAGACAAAAAAATCATATTGGCCACCCCTAAAAATGGTAACGTATACCAAAAGTGTGATAAGGTTCTATAGAGACACTTCAATGAACTGAGAAAAAAAAAAACAACAATAGCCACTTACATCTCTGCCAAGGCTTTCATGAAGCTGTTATCAATATTAAGCTAAATTTTGTCCCAATATTGCATTATGTACTGATATATTAAAAAGTCTGAAATCACAGGATTAAAATTTAAACACAACTTCAAGAAAAATGTATACCTCACAAAGCAAGTATGAATTTAGAGTATATATTGAATGTAAATTACACTTATGCCAGGTGGTACACTAGGCTTTTTCTTGCTACCAGATGATCATCCTGGCACCTGTCTATCAGAAGAAACATTGCTTGCATGTCAAAACGATTAACTGACCGTATCTTTGTGAAGTGCAGCTTCAAACTAAACATAAATATAAAAATAAAACCTACCTTCACTGTACGTCTGAGCGTTAGCAGCACATCTATTCTCTCATCTTTTGGGATGCCATTCATGCTAATGCTGCAGTAGATTTCAAACAGCTCTCTGGCACGGAGTGTGTACTGTGTATCCATTTCAGTGATCTTTCCATCATATGCTTTCCATCTCTTAGGCTGTGCACACTTCAGAAACAATTTGTATAACTATGACCTATTGTAATCTGATTATCAGCTGAAGAAGTGCATTATATTACAGCAAGTTTCACCCCAGTAAATAGGAACTTAACGTTAGCACTTGACTAATAAAAAGGGCTAATTCTATGGTCAATACTTACACAGTATCTGTTCCACCAGAGCAGGTATTCAATTGCACACTTTGTTTAAAGTTACAGATCATTAAAATTTTGTCTTACAGTATTTTAAAAGTAAATAGTATTCTCCCACAGGGATAAGCTCTATGTCTTTAAAGTGAATTTATTGACAGTGGTGTTAGAATACATTTGCTCTGTATTTTATCTTGCAGTCATAAATGCTTTTAAACTATCACTAAAATAAAATCAGTGGACCTGTTGATTCTGTAAAGATTGCAGAGTTAAGACTTTGCAGTCTACTGCAGTACAAAATACCTCTGTGGAACTGTTCTATTTATGCTAGCCATACAGATGGGTAGAGAGCAGACTTTGTCAAATCTGACTAAGGCCAAGTATGCCTTTGCAGCTATTATCAGATACTTCACTAGCTTCTTGTTTAATAACTTAACTACATGTGATATGTGTACTTCAGTTGTCACTTTACACATATTTAACTTCTACAAAGGGTGAGAAGTTACATGGTGTCAGCTGCTCCACTTGGTTTGAAAAGTCCAACTACTCTCCTCTTTCAACAGGACAGGTTTTGACTGCAAACCATACTGCCACGTATGGAGGTAGATATCTAAAACCCTCTCCTTATCATTACCTAACTTCACTCCCTTCCCTTAATTGGAACAGCTATTTGAAACCTTGTTCTGTGTATCAATTACTCTCATTATGTTGGGAACTTGAGTGTTCACAAATATTTGTGAACTTCGCAATTTCAGGATAAGTTAACCACAGCAACACTTCATGCATCACCCACATGTCTAGTAGTTTTCTGGATATGAGCCAGCATTGTCCTAATCATTATTTAAACTGAATATTCAGGCTTGCTACATTGATCAGTGTCATGAATTGAGTTGAACCTGCTGCTGTTATTCATACCACACTGCAGTCATGCCAGCTTCAAAAAAATGAAAGTGCTAACTGGGGTTTGAAGTTCATGGGAGGCTTCCTGTTATGGTTGCTGCTTCTGGGTTCTGGCTTCTTGGGTGTTCTCTCTTCTGCAGACATGGCAGCAGAAAGAAGGTGAGATAATAAACCAGATTTTCTGATTTATGCTTTTTTTCTCCCCCCCCACCCCGGTGTATTTCACTATATCTCTGCTGCAAATAGGCTAAACTAAAGTAATCATATATTGTATTATTACATTAATTAGATTATTAGCTAAGGTAATTATGCATTGTGCTTATGATATGTTACATCGAAATCCTCTCTTTATCTCACGCACTGAGTTTTGTGCGTTACTCTTCCCCTCACTTTTGCGTTGGGGAAGCAAGTTTAGCCCCTACACTAAACCATTATAATCAGTTATAAAAATACCAAGTAAACTATATAGAAGCCATATGATTAGTCATCACCACAACCAAACCAAAGTTTTCCTCATTTCTAAATAAATGAATAAAATTAGGTAAGCAAAATAAAATAATTGAAAAAAAGAACCGATGCTGAATAACTGGCATTTAATTACATTATTGTAGCATTGGAACTCTAACTAGAAGCATTGCTAACCAGAGGTCACAAACGAGAGCTAAAATTCATTAAGAAATGCAATAGCAAACCCAAACATTAGTTAAAAAAATAAAATTCTTAATTCCTCAGAGAACTCTTTGAACTTCCACAAAACTCTTAAGAGATTATTTTCTCCCTGACATAAGAGCATTCTATGATTGTGCAATACTAGGAATGAAAAAGCAAAAGCAAAACCAAAACACCAAACCAAAAACTCCAAGCAAACAACAAAAAGCACCCACCAACTTAGAAGCTGTATCATACTGTAGCTCCTTTATATGGTAGACTGTTAAAATCAGTATATTTTCACAGAGCAGCTAACCATTAATTCAGTACCTACATCTTCAGTTTAAATCACTTAGCAGAAGCCAGAAAGGTCATTTGCTTATGCTACGGAGAGTCAATGGGCACAACTTACTCTAGGAATAATTATTACAGCTAGTCTTCTAATAAATTTGCAACAACCCTATATGAGCTAACAGTCTTGGTATTCCACTTTGGAAGTGGTCCTTAACACAGACCAACTATTTTATGATAACATCTTGTGCTTGTTTGAGGCTAACTGGAATACTTTGATGAGAGAAATTAGATTACTGTCTGTGAAAAGAAAATAATAGTGGTGTCTATATTACTCACTGGTTCTGCTGAGGGACATAAAAAGCCAAAACATAAATAAAAATTCTCAGTTTCTGGCTGGCTGCTGCTTGCTTCATTAACTCCTCTTCCTGGACCTGTATAACTCGTTCTAATCATTGTTCTTCTAACTCCTCATCTGCACCTCACCCCTGCACATAAGCCTACTGAGATAAGGGAGGTGGTGGGAAGAAGGAGGAGAATTATTTCAGAGACCTCCTGAGTAGTTCTGCTGTTCAGGAGGGTTTTTGAATTTCTGCATTACTTTTAACTTGCGTATATTTGTATATAGTTGTAAATTTCTATATATATTGTGTAGATGTGCTTGTAAATTTGTGCTGTGCTGTAAATATAGCTTCATTCTTAACTTCCAGCCAGCTGAGTCAGTCTGGTAAATCATGCGGGAGGAAACTCCCAAACCACTACACATCTAAGTTATTCAAAGCAAGATACCCTGTCTGTAACTTCTGTAATTTTTTCTTACTACTTCATAATAACTGGGTATTAGATAAAATAAGACTATTTTTTTTAAATGTAGCTTTTTCCTGGATTTTTTTTTTTTTAATAATAAAAATACAGAACTCTATCAGCAGGAAGATTTCCACTATTTCTGCTCCCTGATTTCAGAAATATTTCAACGCATTCAAGAGTGGTGTAAAAAAAAGAAAACTTTGAGTTTTTCTGCCAGCCTCCTCTTGCCTTTTAGTCTGCTGGCAGTGCTGTGGAGTTTACAATAATCCTGTTATCTGTATTACCTTAGAGAGCAAGACTACTATAACTGCACTCTGCTGTCAGTGCATGAAAGCAGAAGAAAAACAACTGTATTTTATATATAGACAGACCTGAGACTCACCCTAGACACAGGCAGTTAACAGTCTTAACGATGCACTGTTAGTTCTTCTCTAAGTCACAGACATAAGAAATTCTTGGCTTGGAAAAATAAATTTACTAATTTGCATTGACTTGAACAAATAGATAATGTGGATACTTAAAATATTAGCATTCGCATGATTAACTGTACAAAAGTTACTTTTTGGCAGGCAGTTTGTGGATTCCTTTTCTGTTCCTCTATTTCATTATTCATTATGTTTAGCCTAGAATTATAACACTAACCTTATCCAGAAAGCACAATATTGCTTTCTGTCGATTCTCCTCATCTGCATTTAGTTTGTGTCTTCCAATGGAAGCAATCAGTTGTGCCTCTTGTTCCAGAAGTCCACAAAGTGCAGCCTTTCTTTCAGCTCCAGTAAGACTTCTGTTAATTCGCTCAGTCTCTTCCTGCCTCCATACTACAGATTTTAAAAAAATAGGTATTTTTTACAGCACATTTTTCAGTGAAACTTTTAAATATTTCTTAGTTATGAAAGTATTTTTCAATATTAATTAGAAGCCAGTTTCAAAATAGCCCAGAAATGAATGTAAATTATATAGATGTCCTGCGAGGGTATGCTTGTGTACATCAATTTGAAACTGCCCCTTCATACTCCAAATATGAATGTGAGAAAGAGAACTTAGCTCTCTTGTGGAAATGTGTGACAACTTTTTTTTTTTTTTCATGATTTTGCATGTGAAATAACTGTTTAAGATTCAAACAGCTCCATAAGGTATAAGCAATAGGAATTTTTTATTAAATTGCTCACTGAAGTCTCAAGAAAAGATACTTTCTCAGCAGATTAAGGACAGCATCTTACTGCGGTGCCATCAGTACTCATTGCTGAGAGTAGTGCTGCTTCTTTCAACGTAAACAGGTAAAATCTAAAGAAGCTTGATGTTCTCCAAAACCAAGATAAAACTTGGCTGACAGTCACGTTTAGTACTGCAGGCCTTACACTGAATATTTGAGTAGTCTCATCTTTTGCCATCTAAGACAGATGAAAGTGCATTGATAATTAGACAGTCATTGCTTTACTTTCCCTTTCCTCCTCTACAATTAAACTTCAAGTGGAAGTGGTATTCAAACAACAGGATACAAATGACAGCAGCATGTGAATCAGTACACACTGTACAAGAATGTGGACTTAGGGTCAAATCAACAACCAAAGGTACCTGCTGCACTTTTAAGTTGGACTAATTAATGATGGAAACATATAGATGTGTCACATGTACTGATCATACTTTACTTTGTAGTACCCATTTTTTTAGTATAAGTGCTGATACTTAGATTATTATATGCCCTTTACAGAAATGTGTTAATAAAATCCATTTGTTTACTGATTAGTGGTTTTCCTTTGCATACACTGAAACAATTCTTGGCTTTTCCAAATAGTCTGTTGCATTTCAAATATGTCTGGAGTTTTGTAGAGATTTTTATGAAATGCAACACTTCAACAGTATTGAAAAACATCTCAAAGTATTGTTATTGTTCTAGAACAGTTATGAAAAAGCAAAACCCAACATAAAGAAAGCAATGTAAGTGAGGTACATTTACTGGAAAAAACCCCTAACATCCCGTATCAGGTATGATTAGCGTGAAGAGGAGGGAAAGGAGGAAGGTTTATTTTCTGCCTATGGCTTCCTTATCTACTTTACCTTATAATTTCCATTTTTAAAGGTTGCAATTAATTTCTTTAAGGCTCTCCAAGATACGATATATTAATATAAGAGCTGTTTAACAAGTTGAGTTCCCAAAGACATGTTTTTAAATAAATATTTTTCAGCAAACAAAAGCACTGCATAAAATTAATTTACATGGATATTTATAAGCCTGAAGGGGGCAACAATTTCAAAGGTAGAGCTAATAAGCACAAGTAAACAATTTTGTACTTGGAGGAATGAAGAAGCACCAATTATTGTCAATCCTTTCTGATTCACCACATAATTGAGTTGAAAACATTTATCTTAACGTGTTCTGTGAGCTTTTACTCAGTAAAATTTTTATTCCAGTTCTAATGAAAAAAAGTAGTTCATGCTTTTCAAATAAATAATGTCTTTACATGAAGATGCACTACTATCAATAAATATTTGTACCATACAGTCAAGAGGCAAGCTTTTCTACCAACAGGAATTGCCTGTACTGGCTGATCCTGTCACAGTATCCTTCTGTTGTGATCAGCAGGAATAACCTTCACAGATTTCTAGAGGACAATAGTCTCTTTCTATTACTGTCACAATGATTTAGCTTGTGTAGACTGTTGACAATGTAAGAATGTAAAAGTAGTTTCTGATGCAGGTATTAAAAAAATCCACTTCCTGGAACCATTAAGCTCCATTACAATAAAGAGCATGACTACAAATCTCCATGTACAGAAGCAACTAGTCAACACTGGTAAACAAAAACAGACAGTTGCAAGTCATAATGCAAGCACTGTGCTTAAAAAGGAGACATTTTGAAAATTAACCCTTTCAGTTTCATTATATACTGGCACAAGTTCTCTGCTTTCTATTGTTTTTGTTTTTCCAAAAAGACATAATAGAAGGCATTCTGTTACACATGCAACATTATTCTTTTGTAAGTTATGTCAATTATCTGCAATATTCACTCCATTGACTAGTAAAGTTTAGAGGTGCTTGCCTATATTAGGCACCATCCACTCCAATAAGAAAAATAAGCTTTTCAGGATGCCCTGTAGGACTCAACAGATTTTTAAAATTTTGACTATACAGTTTTGTGAAACATGGAATAAAAAAGAAAGGAGAAAAATAAGAAGATGTTTAAGACAAAAGGAGTCATCTCTGCCATATATTGTAATATCTGGGGAAAATATTTAATTCATTATTTAAAATATCTATATTAAATGTCTTCAGCATCCTAAATGTAGAGTAAAAAGATTAAAGTAATTCTGCTACAAAAATCCATTGCCACCTCCTCTAGCTAAACTTAACATTAGAGATGAATAAAGAGAATAAGGAAAAATACTGTCAAATAGTACTAATTGGTAAGCTGATTGTTTCCTAATAAAGGTGTACAGGTTTTTGCCTGGGATAATTTGTATAGTGCTATGTGCTATAGGCTATATTTGTAATGAAAGCAGACTTGATAGCATAGTTACCAACTGTTGTAATTATTGCTAAACAGTGCTTACATAAGCCTTTTCTGCTTCAAGAAATATATTAAAGTCAAATAATTCTTTAGAAATTGAAGAAATTCCACTGTAAGTCAAAAAAAAATCAAGGAAGTATCTATTGAAACATGTCAAAACAAGAAGAGTTTTCTTAAACAAAGTGTACTCTTCTGCTGATTTAAGAGTATCACTTTACAAAGAAGACCAAAAACTTACATTCTACAGCATGGTACAGTAGCTCAAAATCTTCTTTTGTTTTAGGGTTCAGTCTTCGTTCATGCTCTCTTCTCAGCTTTTCTTCTTTCTCTTTTTTCTTCTGTAACTCTTCTTGTGCTTCCCATGCCAGCCTTAACCTTTTTAATTCCCTCAGATTTTGTACTACATTTACAGCATGCCAACGACGGAAATAAGTCTGTAATACTATTACCTGCATGTGATACAATACTAAAGAATTAAGCTTAAAACAACACAGCATTTTTTTTTCTTCATTGTTGTGTTGTCTACCTATTCTAAGGTTTGGCTTGTACTCTGATTTAAATATCTATATTAAATGACTGCAAAAAAAGTCATGTACTATCAGTCTGAACACTAGCATGCTTAGTTCTTTAGGTATTAATCAATGGAGAAACTAGATTCAAATAATCAACTATTAATTGCAATTACAAATCTATTCTTTCAAATTCCTCCTTAAAACCACCTTTTGCCATGTATTGTATTCACTCATGTTCAGATAGATGTTTTCCCTTTTTTCTACTATATATATAGTATCTAGATTGAAAATTGACACGTATTTGTAAAACTTCTTTTAAATTTCTAATTGCAAAGATCAGCACACATACACAGAAAATCAACTATGCTTTATTTTCAAACAAATAACAAAATTACCAATGCTGCTATGATATAACTTAATAAAAACCCCACCAAACAACACCTTTCAAAGCTGTGCCATTAAAGACTAGGGAGAAGTCTATCCTAAGCTAAGGGAACACAAGACACAAGCCTGAGCTCCTGCCAGCTGAGTTCACACTTGCACCAAAAGCAGTTTAGCCAAGTCAATATCGATAGCTATTAAGCATTGTTCAGCATTGAAGGCTACCCAGCGCAACCCCATACTAACACAGTTACAATGTCCCTAGAGCTACCATAACCTAACATTTCTCTTCTATCTGGAACAGTAATGCACGGTGCAAATCCATTAACTTGAATCAACACCAAGCTGATGTGTCTCTGCTGTGCATTATAGATTACCTACAAATACATTGCAGGTTTCAGTAAGTGACAGTAACAATCAAGCACATTGGCAGTCCTGAGGAAACAGCTAACTATTTGGGTTCCACTTCTACAAGACACTTAATGCTGCCACCTGATGCTGACCAAGAAGAACTTTTCACAGAAAATTTATACCCAAAAGTTTTCAAAGCATCTGCCAGCCATATCAATACAATTTCCTACTTGAATATGCAAAGAATGAGCTGTTTCTCCATTTAGATTCAGACTATTTTTTAAAAATCAAATTTGTAACTAGACTATTTCTAAGGCAGCACCCCATCTAATATGATGTTCGATGCACAGCAGTTAGCTATGCAGTCACTGAATACATGGTTTTCAAAAAGCAATTCAGAAGTATGTCTAAATGGCTTACTCTACACAATCACTATACAGAACCTCTCATCAGAATCAGCTGTATGATGCAACTCAGTACATAAAAAACCTCTACAGGCCAACTGCACGTGTTTGAACAGCCAGGTTCTACCTTACTGCCAAAGCAGGAGCTTGACCACAATCCAGAACAGTATGCCAAAGATAACCTGTTTAGGCCTGTTAAAACAAGTACATAAATCCCCAAACCCATATGCTGAATGCAGGTCTGCTATAGCCTATCCCAATACTCTAGCCATTTGAGGCAAAACATATGGAATCAATTAATGTTTTGGGTTGGAATGTTTAGGGCCATCAAGTCCAACCTCCCTGCAGTAAGCAGAAACATCTTTAACTAGATCACATTGCTCAGAGTCCTGTCCAGCTTTGCCCTTGAATATTTCCAGTGATGGGGCATATACCACCTCTCTGGACAACATGTTCCAGCATTTCACCACCCTGATCGTAAAGAACAACTTTCTTATATCTAGACTGTATCTTAGGTCCTTTAGAAGAAACCACAGCATAGAGACAAATCTGATTTAATTCCTAATGCTCTATGTGGAAGCTTAAGTATTACTGCAAGGTATAAACCAGTAAAATCACAATTCTTAAGAAACCACAAGGTCTTCTGTCATTAGAAACATTAATATTGTAAATAAGCAGACACATGCTTTCCCCATATATGAAAGATTAAATAATCTGAAGATTAAGCAGGCATCTTGCAATTCACTCTTAAATTAATTCTCTGAACATTTTGAACATTCATTAAAAATTCAGATAACCTTCATAATACTTGGCTTTAGACATATGCTTTCAAACAGATGAGAACTTACTGCTTCAAATCTACGTTTATGATACTCTTCTGCTGTAAGATACTTTCCAGGGCTTATGAGTTTGTCAGTCACGCTTGACACATACAAGCCAACTTTAGTCATCTGTGTTGATGTTGTGTTTTTTGTTTGTTGAGGCTTATTTCTTTCATAAACTGTCTGGGGGAAAAAAAATGCATGTCAGATAATAACAAAATAGAGATTTTTTTTTCCTTATTATAATAAGTGGCAAAATTAGCTATTTATAACAAAAATCACAAGACTAATGATACTCATCTACTAAATACTTTTAATTGCACACTTGTACTTCCTCATTCCTATTGGAATAACCGTGCCAAATTCTACTGTTTGACAAAAGCAAAACTCTACAAAGACACTACAAAACTATAATTACCTGTGTTTCCCTACAAAATATTTGGACTCCTTTGTCAGGTCGAGTTTTAGGTATTGTTTGTGATCCTGTATTATGGAATTCCACTCCTGTTATCCTGTTCTTAAATCCACCCAGAAATGGTTTATGGTAGGTAGGTCTTTCAATTTCTACAACTACATCTTGGAATGAATCAGAATCTGTCAAAATGTAGTTCCAAAACAGAAACATTGTTTCTCTTAGCAAGGTATTGAGATTAGAGTACAACTACACGGCTTTAAAACAGCATTTACCTCTTTGTACTCTAACAGTTATGACATCAGGCATGTGGTAATCCTGTTGAACTGCTTTCCCTGGAAAATCTTTCTGATCAAGACATAACTTTTCAGACTGGATAGTTTCATCAGTGTTAGCCCAAGCCCCCCTAGGAGCCTCATCATCCTTGATCACGCTTCCTGAAAACAAAACCAAAATTAATTCCTAATGTGTTTCTCAAAAAAAAAAAAAANGGGCAGAAATGTTTTTAAAAAAAAAAAAAAAAAAAAAAAAAAAGATAAATAAAACTGAAGCTTACCCTGACATTTTATTGAAACACTGCAACACAGAATAATCATAGATTTTTTACCTCAGAAGACACTCTACTTGAAAGCTGAAAGAATATACTTTTAAAAGAGGTATCCAAACTAACACTGTCACCACATTAAAACTCATTAATACTAGATTTTTTTTTTAAAGTTACATTAAATGTTTTATTTGCAAATGCATAATTTAAAATAAAAGCTACTCATTCATACAAGGAACTTTTACCAGAAAATCTTACCCAAACCTGCTCCAGTTTTGATGACTGCAGAAAAAAGGCATGGATAACAGAAGGCAGGCAAATTGCAGTGGCATCTGAAACATCTACTATTAAGGTGATTTATATGGTCTGGTTTAAACTGGTAGTAGCCCATACATGAATGTGAATGATGCATTGCTGTTTTTCAAATGTGAGTACAAAACATACACCTGTTTGTGGAAATGAAGACTTCTATAAAATGCCATATTAGTCTTTAAACTGATACTGTGAAGAACACATTCCTTGTCTTTTCAAGCATGTCTTATACAAGGTTTTTAAAAGTCCTTGCAAAACCAACATTCAGCAAGCATAAACAGAATGAGGGTGAGGGGTGTGCAAGATGTCATTGTCAAGGAGGGGTGGGAGGGAGAATCTTTCTAAAGCTTTAATGTCCAACTTCTTAGTAACTTTACCTGTTACTGTACCACTGGCCACATCCTCTGATAGTATCAAGTTTTGAGATGTTTGTATCCCTCTTCCAGAATATATTTCAAGTAAAGTAGGATAATTCTCAATGGTAACCAGAGACATGCTCTCAGATGATGCACTGAATGGGGCACCTGGCTCAAACACATCCTGCCCATTGTTTCTGGTTGCTTCATCGTCTAATCCTTCACAAGGTGGAGCTTCTGAAAGCAGAGGTTTCTCTGTTGGGCCCCCATTCTCAGCCTCTCTAACTGGTCTTTCTGAGCATGCCGATGGCTGCTCTGCAGCCGACTTTTCCGTTGTAACAACTTCAAGGCAACTATCTGATGCATCTTCCATCTCCTTAAGCATCAGTTGCACGTTTTTAACCTATCTGCAAGAATAATCACAGTTATCTATTTAAAATTGCATACTGGCACATTTCTGCATGCAAGAATATGGGTGGCTTAAAACCCAAATAGTCTTTTTAAGAACACAGACTTCACTTCTACAAATACATCTTAACATCTAATTGGTTTTTAACAGTAACAATGCCGCATGGCAATGCCAACAAATCATCTGGAAAACTCTGATATAATGAAAATATACATTATTTATACAGCTATATTTACACAACAGTACTACACAGAGACAGCACACCCTTAAGGTTTTCCGTGCTGCAACTGAGAAGACATTGGCCCGGAGAATTCAAATCCCATATTCATAAAAAATACCGATAGTCAAGGGGCAGAAGCTCCCGCCCGAGCTCCCGCATCCGCGGGCACCGCCAGCCTGACGCCAGCTTGGCCCGCACTCGTAGCCGTCGGACAGTGCGCAAGCGCCACCCTCCGGGCCGCCCCGGCGAGCCGCGCACAGAAGCCCCTGGCAGCGGTTCAGGGAGAGTGGGGCTCCTCTGCACCCGCACCCGTTGCTTTCTCTCCCCACGACTTCCGAGAGCCTCCCTCCCCAGGCGACTCCCTGCAGCGGCCGCTCCTTGCCGCGGCAGCGTGTAGCGGTAGCTATAGCAACCGGGACTGGGCGGTGCCTCAAGCCCGAGCATGCGCAGTAGTAGTGGGCATGGCCGTATTGGGGCGGGGTGGGAGAGGGCCGGACTGCGGTACTCACGCACCAGGGACGGGAAAGGCCAAAAACAGAGGTAAAGTGCAGCAGTGTTAGAAGGGTCGAGTGACTTCATTGGCATCACTACACCTCACTCCGGTTAACGGAAGCACTCAAACACCGCGGCACGCCGAACTGTTAACATCGGCAGCGACTCACGCTTGCTGCTGCCACTGCAGCTTCACCCTGCCTCGCTTAGGTTCAGCTCCGTCTTAGCATGACACAACCAACGTTACTGACAATTGCCATGTCTATGTTGTGATCCACAGCTAGGTGAAGATCAACTTTTTTCAGCTTAGAGTGGAACCTAAGAAAACAGCAGTTTTCCTTTCAGCTTATACTTCAGATCGTAGCAGAAACTGTTTTAATACCCAA
Source organism: Psilopogon haemacephalus (assembly GCA_013396835.1). Lineage (NCBI taxonomy): Eukaryota > Metazoa > Chordata > Aves > Piciformes > Megalaimidae > Psilopogon > Psilopogon haemacephalus. The sequence continues at coordinate 121,814 of VWZI01002419.1, forward strand.
AACTGCTTCTGGGACATTACCAAAAGTTGAGATGTTTGGATGCTGACAACCCTTGCCAGGTGACCACATTCCCTACCTCTGTGTGAGCACTTATGCATGAACTGTCCAGGCCGTTACTGGTGTTCATCCCTGAAAGGTTCTATTGAGAAGACTGATGCTGTTGAGTGGAAATTAAGACACAGCAGACTTAAAACCATATGAATTTCTTGGTGTTTGATATGCAATTTCTGAGACAATTCATATATTTCAGCACATTATAGAAAAACAAGTCATTCACTTCCCATAACCATTTCAGAGATTACTCAGTTCGGTGTCACACCTCTAGGAGAATCCTGAAACAGGTTTTCTTTCAGCAGGCACTCAAACTCTATTCACACTCAGTAATGGCACATGCTGATCACTGTACAGACATTGTTAGGCATGTGGACATGGGCCCACCTGCTACTAAAAGGTAGGGACAAAAGTTTCTTGATGCCTCTTTTTCTAAAACCTGACTAAAATGCAACCATTAGTAACTATGGGAACATGTCATTTTGTGTCACTTTGTCACTGTTATATAATTAAACGCATTCTCAGTTTGCAGATTTTTTTAAAGGAATACCATATATTCTGAAAATTAAAAAGTAGCTTTAATTCATCCCTCTTTGAACATTATCAGAAAATATGTCCAAGACTAAAACAGTGTCCTGTTCAGAGCACAGCTATTCACTATAGGTTAAGCAGCACAGGAAGCAGGTTAGGAACTCAGTACTGCAATCTGAAAGCTGTTTTTCTGGTTTAACAGGCATCCTAGCAGACAGGGTGATATTCAATTGCATAATGAGTTCAATCAGAAGATCCTGAAATGCCTGAGAGATCTAAAAATTTTCAGCTCTAAGGCTTGCAATGATTTACTTCACCATATTACAGCAGATAACGGTGAAACCTTATGCAGCATCATGTATTTCCAACACAGTTAATTGAGAAAAATCAAGCAAAAATCATTACAGTCAGTCTCCAAATTATGCCTTGCTAGTATATGCATCTTAAAATAAATTATTTGCCACACAGTACTCATAATATAGATTCTCTCTTACACAGCAAAATATGTGTACTGTTTTGTGGCTATGGCTTGGATTTAAATATCAGCTATAGAGTTACAGAGTTAATAGCAAGGTAAATATTAGTGTTTCTCTTCATAGCAAGGAGGTATTTTTAAATAAGCTAGGAGCAAGGATGAGGTGGACTATGCAACACTGTACAGTCATACACTGTTATATCTCAAAACATTTTCTTTCCACCCTCTATTCTCAATAACTGCTGCAACAATTTACTAATTTTACGTAGCACAGATGATCAATTTAAGGTAACAAAACCAAATTTAACCAATGATGTAATAATGAAAATAAATCACACTTTATTAATAGATTCCTAGCATGAGCTTCAGTAGAACCTTTAAAACACTCAAGCTGATTCCTAGATTAAACCATCTGTGAAGGTTAATCCAATGGTTTGGACAGAAAGATTTAGAAAATGATACTATTTTAAGTCATGTGAAAAACACAGGCCAGAGAAGTTACTCAGAATATAGATTAGGAAACATAGTACTAAAAAAAAAAAAACAAACCCAGACATCAAAGTAGTAAACAACTTATATTAGTTGCCTGTATTGAGAACCTATTTGTCTGTGTGAAAGGGAGCAGATGCCGAGTATGCTTTCGGTCAGCAAAAGTCAGTTTAAAAAGACCAGGTATCAAATTTCAGCAAAGGGCTGAGAAACCTCCCCCGAAAAACCTTCTAAGAGAGCTATTCCAAGTCATGTGACAAATACAGCTTCAGAAGTGGAGAAATTAAATGAACAAAAAAGAGGGCTCAGCTGACGTCTGTTATGAACAAGAATACCACATTCTGGCAACTGGTTTTTACCCCATTCAAGTATGCCAGCATCATTTATACTAGATTTCGGGTTGGTTTTTTTTCCCCCCCTTGTTATTTAGCTTCCTCTGACACCAGCTCATAGTTATTATGTAAACCCATTCACCCTCACTTCTCACCTGACACTGCTCACCCTCATTGAAGTTTGCAATCCTTTAATGCTTCTCATTGGCGAGTAGCTTTTAACTTTAGCAAAGTCCTCTTCTGGAGTGCCATCTAGCGGTTTTATCTCAGAAGAGGCCAGCTTCTACCACTTCAAGACTGAAAAACCAACCAATGAAGCAAACATTTTCTACATTTTCCACTTTCACAATGAAAAATAAAAAAATCTGTAATTTTAGTTGAAAGAAACAATGATAAAGAATACCACGAAAGTAGTTTCTAGACTCACTCTACATATACTTACTGTCTTTTATCCCTCTAGGACATCAATTGTATCATATATATACATAAATATACACATTTAATTAATCAGTAATCATCATCTTGCCAAAGGTAAACTTATAGGCCTAATGACTATGAAGAAAAGAGCTATAAGAACGTATGTTACGTAAAGTAATATGCAGTGGCACTCTTGTCATAGAAGTTAAGCAAACTCCAGATTTACCTTTAAACTTCCAAGAACTTTATTTAATGACCCTGAAAAAAAACTGAGTTAAGGTAAACTTGCACAGTACCCTTAAATCTAGTTTGGTTATTTTACTTGAGGCTTATAAGCTACAATCTCAAACCACATGTTTTCAGAAGCAGCAGCCACTGTTTCAATTTAAATGTTTGAAAGGACTGTGCCAGATGTTTCAAGAAAGTTCCACTATTTTTTTCATATTAAGTTAATATTCAAGGTCTGAATCAGTAACGTACAAATAGATTCTCTATAAAGTATCAAAGTTCATATATGAAGCCTTTGTAGTATCTCAAAGTTTGTGCCATGTGTATGATGCTAAGTATAAGCAAGCTACCTGCTACGAAGAAAACTGTGCCTGCCCTCACCTTAAACTGTAGTTTTCATTCTTACCCTTCCAATCTTGGGTATTCCCAGTGCATCCCGAGCCAGAACTAGCATTTATGTGGGCAGCAATGTCAGCCACTTCAAGCCCATGACTTCAGCTGAAATCTAAAAAACATCTGCTGTTTTTTTGTAAGCTTAGTTTTCATTACATCAGATTCCTGATCTCAGTATCTGCATGGGCAAAAGGACACTACTAGTTACCAAAAAAATACACAACCAAAGCTGTGAGAGAAGGATGTGATCATACTTCCTAGAACTTTGATGTTGAATTCATATGGCCTACAGTATCTGCACTTGTTAAGATACAAATAGAGATTACAAAAGTAACTTGGAATGAGTAACAAATATCCTGTTAATAATAAATTACAAAACAAAATAAACCAAGGGTTATACAAAAGCTGAATTTTCTTGAACTGTTTCTGCAAGAAATTTCAAGCAGTCTTTAGATTGCTAAATATAAGTGCACATGAAAACAAAAAGTTTTTATGAAGCTAATATCTTTAATTTAAAGACAACTGTCAGTGACAATAGATTAATAATTAACTTTTTTTTCTACTTTCAAGAGGTTACACCATTTTGAAAATTATATTGGCCATCTCCACTGGTCAGGAGGAGGTTCTTCAACTAGAGGCTCCCATGGTTTCCACTGTATCATTTTTCTTGCCAGGGAAAGCTCATTTTCAGCCTGTTAATAAACAACATATGCAAATTCTTAAATTCTGTACAACTGCTGAAGTATTAAATTACCTCTATTTCAGTTCATTACCTTGGTGATGTCAGTACTTGTCATGGTCAGAGATTACCACAAATTTAATCTATAAATATCAAAAGGAACTGTGTTTTGGGGGTTTTGGGCTGTTTTTCAAAACCAATAAATCATCCCCAAATACTCAGACAGTCTCTTCACCCAGTCATTCCCAGTGACCACTTCACGATGTGTTCTGGTCTATTGGGATCATCAACCAGTATTATTTAATAATCTTACGCTTTTTGCACTGATTTAACCGCTGTAAGAAATAATGTAGGTCTGCATGGTATATATGTAAACATAATACAGTAAAAATATTTTAAATAAATTTTTAGCATGATCACCCCAATCACTCCATGACAATTTGTTTTCAGATTCTTTTTTCATTCTGATTGTTCATTTTACAGCAAAGGAAGGTAGGGAAAACTAAAAATATTCTGAATAGCAGCTTAGCCAAAGGAACAAGGGAAAACATTGCTTCTTTTTGTACCTAACCTTAAGTTTCCTCACCATACCTGTACAATGACTTCTTCTATGTGACCACTGTTCAGTTTGTCCTCTAGTTTTTGCACATCAGTTTCCTGTGTATTCAAATACATAAAAATACTTAGTTTTGCTGAGGAGAAAGCGCAGACAAAACACAGAAACAACAATTTATCCAGATCACACTGTATTGTTCCTCAAAACTACCAAGTTACATGGCTTCTGTCACTTTATATTATCAAAGAAATCTCACACTTACTGTAAAGCAAGCACCAAACAGCATCAAATTCTCAGTAATACAAAAAAATCAAGCATTAACAGCTGAGTGCTTTAGTATGTATCTTTAAATTAAATTTTGATCATAGGTTTTTATAAAATTATATGCAACCTTATATACACAATAGTAATATTGCATACTTTTAATATACTTTTTTTTTTTACACAGAACACAACAGGAAGAAATTAGAAATTCTTTCCAATATTCCATCAAAATATTCTCAAGGACAAAAATATACCTTAAGACTTTGATTATTTCTGAACTGATTTCTGAAATTTACATATACTCTGGAAAACAGCAAGTAATTTTGAAAAGCAGTCTTCTCATCCTAAAAAAATCTTTTCACGTGTACCATTTATGAAACAGCACTATGCTTACCTTTTGCACCAAACTAAATCGTTCATTTACAATCTGCTCAGTGTATTTCCTATATGCTGCATCTTTGGGAATATTTTGCAGGACACCAAGGATTTTTGTGTACAGTATCCGCAGGCGCTGAAGTGATAAAAATATATGGTTAAAATACACTACTAGAATTATTTAAGTTCTTGTCCTACTTAACCTACTAGCCATCTTTCTATACACAAAACAGAAGGTTACAGTATTCAATCCAGAAATGCAGGATAAACAAAATCAGTAAGATTGAACCAAAGAACTTTGTCTTGGGTAAGATTGTTTTATCAGTACTGGGAAGTTACAATAGTCAGATTCCTAAAAAGAAAAAAAAGAAAGAAAAGAAAGCTGCAATCTGCTCGATGCAAAGTAGAAAAAGTAAAAGCTGAGTTTCTAATACTAACTGAACCTTTTAAAGCAATTGTTAAATTCATGCATACACCATCAGTTTCTGCAAAATTACCTGGGAAAGATATAAAGAAGCATAACAAGCTTGTACTTTGAGGGCACTTATCCTCACACTGGTGCAAAGTTCTGTGTCACAGCCAGATTTAAATTAAACTTAACCCTGAAACGTTTAAACATTGAATTTAAATAGGATAAATGACACATTTTGGGGAAGAAAACACAGCTTTTGTGCTGTATTTTCTCTGTGTGGCTGTATCCAGCTGAAGCAAATAAAAAACAAAAGTGGCACTGACACAGAATCCATATTTCAACTTAACTGTTGGTTACTTCACTTTTGGCTTTAAGTCACTGGGGTAAAAAAAGGCATTAATATAATCCAGAATGCATCTGTCAAGGCTGTAGACTGAGATTACATCATCTGTACAGAACAATGATTTTTTTTTCACCAGTGGTTGTTTTCTTTGGACAATATTCCTGAGTGGCAAAATAATTTTTGAAATAAAATCATTACACAGCAATACATTTCAAGGAGGAGAAATTTAACAATTACAGAATCACAGATCAATGAAGTCCTTGCAAACCTCACACCTCCTGCATGAGAAAGCAAGATGTGGCAAACAGTTTCATTACTGAACCTGAGGGGTTCAGTACCAAAACTGCCTAACGCGGTTCTCAAGAACCAATCTCAACAGAACTTGCCATCACAGGGCCTTGATGTGGCTTAGCACCACACGTTACCTTCTACGGTGTAAGACTAGCCTATCCCTTTAGAACAAGTGTAAGTTATTTCAGTACTTGTTAGAAACACAACATACTAAGGCAGCAAAAATGCATATGCCTATGAAGTGAAAATTACATTTACGGAGAACCAAATTTAAAGAACTCTTTACTTCTGCATGAGATATGAAAGAAAATAAATACTGGCTCATAGAAGTACTAATGCAGCTTTTTTTTTAAATCGGCACACACCACAAAAAAATACATGTGCAAAGTAACTCCAAATGATGTGAATTAAACTCTTAAGAATTAATGTTAGTCCTTTCTCATTATGGAATATTTTTACACTTCCATTCCAATTTGGCACCACTTTAAGGTAGAGCGTACCTACACATGCAAATATATAACAGAAAGCTTTAATAATACTGATACTAAATACAGAACATGACAGACGTACCTCATGAGGGTTTTCCGATACAGCCAATCCTACAAGTCCAGTAGTCTGCAGAAAGTGCATAAAAGTATTTTAACACACCTCAACGTCTATTTTCACCCAGATTATTGTTTTGACTCAACGTATACCTGACGGGGATCACTCGATGACGTGCTTCTGCCTCCCACCGCAACATACGCGATCGCACAAATTTACGGCACACAGGGAGGGGAAAGTGAGGAAAGGGGGCACCTCACATTACAAAGCAGCAGCTGGAAAGCCTTTCTAGTGGGCTGAGCTTCAGCCTACCCGCCTCATTTTTCTGCCCACATGATGATACAGATCTCTATGAAAACAGCTCCTGCAGGCTGCAGAGGCGAACCAAACCCTATGGTCCCTCGGTCACTTCTAGGCCCAGTGCCCCGCTCACTGTCATCTCTCCGCTCGGGCAACCCTTGCTCTGCCCAGAATCCCGGCAGGGCGGGAAGACAGACACACACCCCCCCTCCTCTCCAAAACAGGAGGAGGCGGCAGACTACCCAGATCAAGGCCCTCCACAGTACCTCACCTTCCTGAGTGCTCCTGCCATGGCCGCGATGCGCACCGTACCCGGCTCCACGACCCACCGCAGGACGCGGGGCAGCGAGGCGCATGCGCGGACGCAGCGCTCACACAGGTTAGAGGACGCGGCAAAGGACGGCAGACTGCGCATGTGCCATCACTGCCGCCGCTTCCAATAGCGACGAGACGGATAAACTGCGCATGCCCCAACGCACGTGGCCTTACTCCTCTCAGGCGCCACCTATGGGCGCTGGGGTAGTGCGCATGCGCATGCCCATGCCCATGCCCATGCCGATGCCGGAGGGTGCTGGGATTGGAGTGTGGTGGGATAACGCTTGGGCTGTTCCCGGCGCAGTAGTCGTTGCCACTTTGTGCTTAGGCCGGAGCGTGGGGGGCTGACAGTGGGCTGGCTGTCATGGCTCAATGGGGTCTCCACACTGAGAAGAAAACCTATCACTGTGATGTGACTGCTGCTCTAGTGGGCAAGCGACTAGGCCTTGGCTGAGGGGCCGCAGGGAGAGGAGGCGGGGACGCTGTCGGTGTGACGGTGTGCACGGCCTTGGCAGGATTTCGTCTGGCCTCGCTTGCTTTCTCTGTGTGGGGACAGGCGGCGAGGCCTGGTCGCTCAGATCTCTGTCCGTGAAAGCATAATAGAATGGCCAGTGCACAGTGTTTATTCGGAAACTGTGTCCGGTTCGACGGTAGTCAGTTTGCGAGCCCGGTGCTGTTAGGTGGGCTGAGCGTGCTATAACGGACGCTTAAGTTCATGACTTGCTGTACTTTCGAAACACATGGATGTGCATATCCACTTACAAGCATAAGCATGTTTCTTATTAGTGAAGCTGTATATATGAAGTTGCTTATGACAGTTTATGATTGGTTTGCTGAACTTAGACATGCCTAAATGACTGTTCAGAGGTTACTAGAAATGAATAACATAGATGGCATAAATGCGGTATGTTGCATTTAGATTTTCAGCCTGTTTCTGGTAACGATGCAGTATATATTGGATGTGTTATGTGGTTTGTAGTGAGTTCTCAGAACTATTACAGGTTTAGTTTTTTATTTTGTTTTACTATCCATAATACTTGGCTTAATCCAAACTTCAGAGTTCATTTCAAAGCTCCCCTTTCATGAGTAAACAATTCTTTCAAGAAAGCTTCATAAATACATTTGGCTGCTGCTAAAAACAGCCTTGTGTGATGTGCGTTTGGAAATAAAACAGTTTATATCCACTCAAACAGGTTTTGGTGTAGTATGTCTGATCCAAATATGTATTAGTCTCATTCTCTCATGAAACATTTGCATTGATTGCAGATGTTTGTAATACGTTAATTTTGCATTTTCTGATATATGTAAAATGCAAATAAGTTGTGCAGTGTGTAACAGCATATTTATGCCTGAGAATAGGGTCTAATTTAGAAATTATGCGTAAGCTTATAAACAATTAGAATGTTGCATATTTTTTGAACAAAATTAATATATTGAAAAGATGTATATGGATGAAATTATCAATCAGATCTTCCTGAGGTTGATAATTTTCTCCTTCAAAGAATGTTTATAATTATTCTGGAATTTGTTGTTAAGCAGAAACATTTAAGCTGTGAAATTGTTCGACCAAGAAATTGTGTTAAAAGTAGCTAATTAACTGCAGAATTAAAATTAAGGATCAGTATAATAGAATATGGCAAATAGGCAGTTTCTGAGTTAATGTGATCGGTTAATTAAAAAAACTGTAAAATAGTGCTGAAAATGGCACTAATTAATTAAGGGACTTGAGAGCGAATGGGAGAAAAGAGCGAATAAAGGTTTAAATTATTGTTAGAGATAAACATGATGTTCACTCGAAGATGAAGTTTTCTTTCTATTAAGCCTTACCTTTATGCCTATTTGCTCATTTTAAGGATGAGTTTTCCATAGTAAGATAAAATAGTTGTGCTGCAACTTCATATGCAAATTATTATAGATGATTTATTTTGTAATTCCTTTGGTGTGCTCTTGAACTCCTCATTTCCATAACTGCTAAATAAATAAATAAGCTGAGTTTTTGCATATTTTGGAGTTTTCCCTGAAAGTCCCTAAGACACATAATAGCAACATTCCATAACTAAAGCAAAGTGGGTAATACAGTTCATGTCAGAATTCATGGTTTGTACTTCTCCACTTACAAGAGTTCTTCAACTGTGCATCAGAGAGATGTGACGTTTGTTTCCAAGACACTGAGAATCCTACCAAAATCACATTCTTTAAAAATGTCTGCTTTTTTTTAATTAGACCACTCTGAATTTTTCCATTTCCTGTGGTGTCCAAAGAGATAATCTGTCTCTTGATTACACTAAGCAACCACAGCAGAAATAGTTTTACGTGTGATGATTTCTTTAGTCAGTTAGCTCAATAAGTGCTATTCAAATGGTGGTTCTGTTTAGACAAGCCAAGTGTGTAGGTGTCCTTGCCACATTGTAGTACAGAGTAAAAAATAGTAACTTGAAACAGTTCATTAAATCAGACATGAAGTGATACAGTAGGAACTTCCCTGACCTGACTCAATACATAATTTATTTTAAATTATAACAGTGCCAAGACCTGACAAGATCAAAATATATTCAATAATTGCCTGGTTTTGAAAACAAAACCCCCAAACCACCCAGATTGCATTTCACAGCTTATTATCTGTTTGACACTGGGAACTCTGTTGGGAGCATTATCCTAAGCATCCTAAGAAGGACTTGCTGTAGCCATGACTACTCTTCCATTTTTTGACTCACTGTGAAGTCTTGCAAATTGCTGTATGTGATGTGGTATCATCAGACAAGAGTCTGGGTTCTTTTTTCTGACTTTACATACATGTAACTGACTGATGATTTTATACCTAGTGACTATGTAAGAGCAGAATTGGACCCTACCCTGTTTTGAGCAATGCAGAATTATCTGGAAAGCAAAACAATACTGTGCTTGTAATGGGGATCTGTACTAATTCTGGTAGTGTCCTTGTGTAAAGGAAGTGAAAGAAATCGAGATAAACAAAATTTGTTCATATAAATATTTTATATTTAAAAAAAAAATAATGCATTTGCGAGAATGTATTTCTGTTCTTAACATCTCTTGGCTAGCAGTAGAACAGGGTCTCAGTACTGTTTCTGTCCATGTTTTTGGAGTTGGTTTTGGAGGCTTGTCACACCTGTGTTACGCTGGCAAAAGAAGTTGCAATGAGTATTGTTTATCATCATTAAATGGTTTTCTTCATCTTGTGTCCAAAGATGAGATACATGTAGTGCATTAGTTAAGCTTACCATTTTATAGTTACATAAATGCAAGTGAATCAGGGGGCATGGAAGAAGACTTCACAGTGTACAGTTTAATCAGAACAGTTAAGTTGGAAGCTTGTTTTAGTTTGTCCTGTTCCCTTATTGTCTGTTCATTCTGGTAAAGATAATAAAAACTAGTTATTTAAAAACGAGATTGAAGTATTACACCAGTGATATGTATCCAACTTCTTCCTCATCCTTTATCTGTGATTTAACATGTTGAGTACTGCTGTTGATGTTACTCTTGGGTTATTCTGTCTTTCCATCACTTCTCTTTGTGATGCTGTGCCTCCTGCTTCTCTGTCCAATTTCAAGTTACTAAATCTAGGTAAATAGTACTATAATTGGCTGTCATTAAATCTATACAGCTTTGCCTTGGAGAGAGAGATTATAGTGTTTAATGATGTAATATGATGGGATATACAGCTAAAGACTAAATCTTTTCAGGTTTGTTTTAATTTATGCAAACATGTTACCAGATTTTGTTAATGTAACCCTTGAAACTAAGTTTGCAAATAATTTATTTTCTTAATGAGAGCTGTTGAACCAATGAGGGCACAGATAATCTTATTATACCATCGAGACCTCATGTTACATTTGACGAGATTTTAGAGAAGTCATGTGTAATACTTTCCTGTGGGGCAAACTTGCTTATGTTACAGTTGTACAAGGTCAGACCTTAATTTATCTAGCAACTGTGCATTTAATTTTAGAAGTATCACAGGACACATCAGCTTGCCGGGCACCATTCCTGGCTGTTCAAAATGCAGGCCCCAGAGTAACAGTGGCAAGATAATGGGTTGAAAAGGTGAGAATATGTGGTATGCTCGCCAATTAGACTAACAGATTGTTTTAAACTGTAATATTTAATAGTCTGAGTCCAAATTTAGACTGCTATATAGTATATTATTGCTATGAATAACATCTTTGCATGCCTAAGGGCCTTCTATTTATAGACAGCAAAGCTAGGATTGTCTAGTTTATTTTAAGGATAAGAAATTAGAATAACATTAACACATAACTTTATACCTATGTGTTTAAAAGCTAGGATCGTCCTTCTCTCTGAGGATAGATGCAACTTCGATGCTTAGCAAGAAGTTTGGATTTTTTTCAGTGTAAAACCAGTAACTTTTGTAAGGAAAACAGAAGAAGTAAAATCTAGGTTTCGAGGCATAAATAGAAAAAAATGTCAGACTATCCAAAATGGTGTCTAAGAAAAATATTATTGGTAATACAAAAACTTGTTTAGATTTAGCATTTGCAGTTGTTTCTAATGGTTTACTGTCTGACTCTGGTAATTGTAAAATTTCCATAGGTGAAAGTAAGAAGGTTTCGTTGCTGAGCATTTAGCCTTTTCATTGCCACATCACGTAATGCAGCAGGGATGTCTCTGCTGCTGTTCAGTGTACCAGCCATGCTCTTATATTCCACAGTGATCCTAGTGGAACATCTACGCTTTAGTCTGATCTTGTCACCTCAGCACAGCAGTGATATAGCAAATCAGGATCTTTAAGCATGTGTAGACCCCAGGCCATGTGTCTAGCACTTGTGGTGTGGTTAGCTTTTTGTTTTACACTTACTCTGCCATGTCACAGTAACTTGCTACCTTACTAACTTTATGATTTGACAATATATTATTGATTTTTACAGCATAATTTGAGAAGAGTATGTGCAAAAATTCTGGAATACTTCTCATCTGAGACCTTTCTGGTTAAGCTGTACTCAGGCAGAGCTCTCTGTGGCATTGTTAGTTCTGGAGAATATAGCAAAGCAAAAGATAGCTGACCAAATGGTTTTGGGTGTTGTATGACTAGAAAAAATAAAACTAGTTTCTATGATGACCAGTAAACTGGTTTCTTTCTCTATTTTTGGGAGATAAAGTGGAGGTAGAAAGGTAATACTTTTTTTTTTTTTTCCCCAAATTTTAAAAAAACAAACTCTTATAAATAACTCTCTGTGCTCTTAACTCTTCTGGGCATTGGTTACATTGGAGAGCATTAATTACCTCACAGGACTAACATATATACGACCATCTTCATAAAGATACTGTAATATAACAAACCAGAGTTAGCAACGCAAGAATCTAAGGCCTGTGTAAGTCTTCAGAAGTCTTTTCAATTCAGGCTGTAGGGTAAGTATAAAGTGATGAGGTGTAATGTAAGAATTTTCAATCTCAGGTCTCCTAAGGACAGTGATTTTCATAGGGCTTGCAGGGTATGAAGGTCCATCCATGTAGTTCTGGTAGTGTGAACATGATTCATTAAAGACATGCTTCAAAAATTAAAGCAGTGGCATGAAGTCTTCAAATGGAGGGCTTTCAGAATGGAAGGTGTGAAGAAAGAAGAGGTAGCTTCTGTTTGCCTTTAAACTATTGTGGAGACAAAGAGATTATGAATGTTAAGCATTTTTCCTTAACAGATTATGTAACTGCTTAGCCTCAGTAGCATCTACCAACTGCCAGTGAAATTTTGATTTGTTGTAAAATGTACTTTCTTTTTAGCTGATGGCAAAAAGACATAGATATGCTTATTGGCATACATTTCTAAAACTGCTAGTCCAAGAGAATCTTTGCTGCCTAAAAGATTTGTCAGTCTTCAGAACAGGTTATATTTATGGATAAAATGTGGGAAGCTTTAAGATGCCACTGGAATTAGGAAAGTATTTAAGAAAATGAGAAGGAAAAAAAGCACAAAAGAACCTTGTCTGAGAATTCTCCTTCCTGTCAACGAACTGCATTGATAAGATGAAGAAGACCTGCTCAGCTTCAAGGCCTTATTCATTATGATAATTTTATATTCAGGTTAATAAAAAAGCTTGTGACAGAATTTAGTAAAAGAGATGGTCATCTTTTTCATTTTATGTAGCTTTGTTAAGGTTGCTGTGTTTTATAGCTGGAAGTTTTCCTTTCTACATAAACTATATTTAAGAACAATATATTTCTTTTTGCTGCAACAAGCTCAATGGGTTTTTCTAAGCTTGTCTTGACCATAAATGTTGCAGAACATCATTGTCATTGTTCTTTAGGATAATAGAGAGGTTTGTATCCTGTCCAACAGGATGTTGATCTGTCAGGATTCCTGGTAATTTCAGAAACCTTTTTTACTTCAGAAGTTCAGCTTATACTTCTGTATGCTGGGACATAACTTTGAGAATTTCTAGGCATTAATATGACATGCAGCAAATTTAGGTAGCATGTGAAAGGTTTTGGTATATACTGCCCAGTTGATGAACTTAACTTATGTGTGAAATCTTTTGGAGTGTTATGCTGAAGCTTTGATTACATATACAAAAGGTAGGAAAACAGAACTCTTTACAAAAGCATTGTCTTTTATGAACAACAAGTATTAAGTTTTGGTTCTTCTTTGTATGTCTTTCACAGTACATTGTACATTTCAAGAATCTACAGGAAGGTGGTGTAAAGAGCAACATTCCTGATATTCCAGTTATAATTTACTAGCAAAGTGTTTAGCTGTTGTGATATCACGAGCAAAAAAAAGCACAGTGAACATAAGCCATAGTTAAAGTTGATTATATGAGCACATGCAATTTAAACTGGTGACTATAGTTAAAAGGTTTGACATACTCTGTTACTAATCCATTGAGCTTTCCAACTACTCTCACACCTTGAAAATAATACCTGTCGTGGCTTGACCATCACACAGGCTTATGTACCCAGCTGCTGTAAATATCCATTAAACTTCATGACTACAGGGATAGTGCAGAGACTCCAAAGTCTGCTTTGCTAGAACATGCCTTTGCAGTGCAAAAATAATGCAAGATTTGTTTTCGTTTTGTGGTTTAGTTTTCTATTTGTTGCTTTGTTTGTTTGTTTTTTTAGTATATTGATGATCACTTAAGGTGACAATTAACGACACATGACCATTGTGATGTTTTGTTGTACAGCTACCTGTCTGTGAAGTCCAAAAATCTTGTATAGTAATACATTAACATCAGATAGGTTTTGGATTTGGTATCATCTCTCTAATTTTCATCTGAGAACACATTCCCATGTAGCTCCAGGAGAGGTAAGTTCAGATTACAGCTGAAAACATTTCATTAAATCATAGAATGGCTTGGATTGGAAGGGGCTTTTGAAGGTCATCTAGTCCAATTTCCCTTCAGTGAGTGGGGACATATTCAGCTACATCATCTTGCCCAGAGTCCCTTCCAATCTCACTTGGACTATTTCCAGGGATGGAACATCATGTTGGGCAACCTGTTCCAATGTTTCACCACCCTCATTGTAAAAGAATTCTTCCTTATATCTAGTCCAAATCTACTCTTTCTTAGTTTAAAAAATATTTCCCCCTGTCCTATTGCTACAGGCCCTACTAAAAATCTGTCCCCAACTTTCTTACAAGCCCAGTAACATTATTCTGAATTCAAAACTGGTTGATGTGTCAGTACCTAAACTCTAGTCATATGTTTGCTTTTACATGCTAAAACTGTCCAAACAGCACAGGTTTGTGGATCCATCTTGTGTTTACAGCCAGTACCATCCTGGAGGAAGGAAGCAAGGAAAAAAATTTTCTCCATGTGAAAGAATCAATATAAAGCTTCTCTGAAACAACTTGACATTTGGGTCAATCCTGAATTTCTGAATTTCAGACCCTCTCTATAAATAGATCTCAATCAATCAGAGTATTTTGTCTGTAATTTTTAAATGTATGTGTTTGTGGTCATGAATTCCTTGTGAATGCCTGTGCTTCATAAGAATCATTCATGAGGTAAGAATTTTTGCTGTTCATATATTTAAATTTTATATTCACTGACGATTACAGCTTTCTAAAGCAAAGTGCCCTTTTATGGTTTATAAGTTGTCCACTATTTGTCTGTAAATGACCAATGTAGTGTCTGAAAAATTAAAAAAGCTTTTCCAAAATTACATGTCTTGCACTAAATGTTTCCAGGGTTGCTTTCCATCACTATTTTTAAGCAGGAAATAAACTCACCAGAACTTATTAAAGTAAAATAAATTTATGTAAATATTGGATCTTATTCTTAAAAATGAGATGTGGGATTCTTAAGTGGGATATGATCTCCTTGTGTGAATTTCAGAGTAGCATATCATTATAGCTCACCACAAAAAAAACAAAAACAATGGATGAAAGAGAAGATTTGGTTGAAGATCTACTCACCGAGTATGCTGTTCAGCTTAGCATTCAAGAGTCAAATGGGGCCAAACCACTGGTTTCTTCCAGCTGTAATGACAGGTACCATAATTTCAATATGTGTTGGAGATGATGCCATATTTTAACAGTGTTGTGAGACATCGATATTTAATGCCTTATGACATACTTAAACAGTTCTTAGTTTGGCTGTTTAGCCTCTCTGAAGCACTGTCTGAAGTAATGACTGTAAACAGTAAAGAGAAATGGTTTTGTTTTTTTTTCTCAAACATTTCTAAAGCCTCAAACTTTAAAGACAATAAATTTGCATTTGTTAGTAGTCTGCTTGCTCTGTAATTGTAACAGCATTCCAGTCTTTCTGTGTGCACTCAGATACGAGTGTGTACCAAAAAAGCCAGACTTGAATAACAACAAAAAGCCCACAGGACTGTTCAGCAAGGGTTCATACGTGACATTAAAATTATATTTAGGAGTGGTTCCTGTTATTAAGAAATGCAGGGTTCATCCCAGCTACATGGGATGATAAGATACTTCCCTTGACTTTTCAGGCCATTTACCTTCTTATGAAAAAGGTATGACGAATGATGTGTATTAAGACGTAGATAAACTTCACCTTAAAAGTTCTGTGACAGTGATGCCATAAATATATTTTGAGGAATGCCCTGTCTGAGATGAAAAGACATAGAGCTTTAAGTCTTGGGAGGCTGATAGCCTTTCATCATTTCTTGTGGGATCTAATGAGATTTTGAGTCTAATGGGGCTTCTCTTGTGGGACTGGAATCTCCCTTAGCACTGAAGGTTCTTAGCAGAGCCACTGGATACTCTCGTTGGTTTGCTGTTATGGCTTGTTTGGTTGGATTTTTTTCTGTTTGGTTTGTTTGGTTTGATGGGGTTTTTTTTTGTTTCTTTGAGTTGTTTGTTTGTTTTGTATGTTTGGTTTTGTTTAATTAAATCTGCTCTATTTTTAATATGCTTTTATCACCACAATATATCAAGGAATTAGCAGGCATCAGCATTTAAATTCCCTCTCATGGAAGTTTAAATTTTGTTGTTAAAAATATTACAGCTCTTTTTCATGGAAAATGGTACCATTGATACCACCAAAGTCTACTTAATTAATGAATGTTGATATTCCAATGCTATTGCATTCTTTTTCACTCTTTAAGCTTTCTGAACCCAAAGGGATTATTTCTGTGGGCAAATGCAGGGATTTTTGTCAATGTCAGAATTCTTTAGAAAATTAGGACTATCATGTTAACCTGCAACAGTAGTTATATATAACTTAAGAACTTCGGATACTCTGAAGATGTAAGTTAGGAGGTCACAAGGCTAACTAAGATGTGATGAATTTAAGGGAAAGTTGGCTCAGCTGAGAATCTAATGGAAAATATTGAATAAACAATGTATTTAATCTACTTTTTGTTTATATTTTCCATTTTCTGCTCTTGGATAGTTTTGTGCCACCTAGTGAGGAAAATAGGAAAATTGTAACATCCATAAAGCAAGGTAAAACCCTTAAAATAATAGTCACTTTGTAAAACAGCTTTCCATGTATTATTTTTCCAACTGCACTTCATTTATCTGTTGGATTTTTTAAGGTCGAGTATTTGGGCTCCAAGAACTTGTGAAACAGAAATATGCTTTGGATGAAGCTGATGAAAGAGGGTGGTTTCCACTGCATGAGGCTGCAGCTCAGCCAATTCAGCAAATACTTGAAGTTGTTTTGGATGGTAAGGTAAAAATACCTCACAAGATAAGGGGGGCAACAAAGAAACAGAACAATGAACAATCCACAACAATAGAGTAGAACTGTTTACTAAAAAAAGTATACCCAAATCCTCTGTGGTACATCTTGCTTATGATGTTTAAATATGCAGGCAAATTTTCCTTTTGGGAAAGTTGTATCACCAGCAAAGAACTTGGGTAGTTTTAAAAATTTTGTTGAGAAACCTACATAGAGGAAAAAATACTGTTCAGTATTCAGTGTATTTGGCAATACTGGTTAGGGTAATTTTCATAAAGACTTAGCATTTAAGGATTTCTGATAAATGTGTATGTGTTAACAGCTTTGCGCTTTAATTTTGTTCTATCTTTTCTCACTTTCTTGTAGCATCTTACAAAGCAATGTGGGAATACAAAACATGTGATGGAGAAACGCCATTGACTTTGGCAGCAAAAGCTGGCTTTGTGGAAAATGTACAGACTTTACTGGAAAAGGGTGTTTGGCCCAATACCAAAAATGACAAAGGGGAAACTCCACTTCTTATCGGTATTTGCCTCCTCTGCCTGTGTTTAAGCAAAGTGAATGGACTGCACTTTCCCTGAATATTCCTGCTGGCTTCTGTGCTTTAGATGCTGGTCTTCTAAAATGAGCCTAAATACAGCACTTGGTGACCGTACTCAGCATTCAGTTCAGCATTTACTATGCTTTTGGTGATCACTGAGCTGATTTTAAAGATGCTCCCTATGCTTTAGGTGATCACTGAGATGCACCTAAGAAAATGAGACTTGTTCAAGGTACCTTCTTTGTATCATCAGGTGCTATAGGACCTTTACCAGCCTAATCCTGTTTGACTGCTTTAAAGTAGTGTTAGAGTACTTGTAGGGTACAAGAATAAGCTGTTGCTTTAACTTGACCGTGCATTTTGTGGAGCAGGTCTAGAGGTTGTTAGAGATGTTCAGTTTTATCAGATGATTTCTCCAGGAGTAGGGAGGTATTTTTAATTTCCAAATTTCCTGTCTCATTTCCTCCTCTCTTGCACTCCTCTCTTGCACTGAAAATAAACTCCAACTGCATTTCTAAATAATAACCCAATGTCATGAAAGGTGATTGTCTTGGAAGATTTTATAATATTGGTACTCTTAAATGAGCTTTACTGTACATGAGTGATTTAGCTGTATCTAATTTCTATTGAATGTCAAAATATCTCCATTCTTCTGAAGAAATAAGTTGATACAATATAGGAAAATACAGTATATAATACAATTATCAGTATTAAAACAGTAATTTCTCTGCATTTTTCTTAACTTTCCAGATGTGATTACTATGTTAAGATTTTTAAGGCCTTGAGTAATTTCTAGAGGATTCCTCTTCAGTGTCTTTCTTCACATTGTTTTGGCTCTTTTCAGTAGTTGTGAGGCCTAAATATTTCTCAATGCAAATTCCTGAAAATTAAGTTTGTCAGCTATATATTGTTTATATAATGCTTTTTATAGTTTTGTGTCACCAAATGTGGATGTAGGTATGTGCATCATACATTTCAGTCTTAATGAAACAGAGGATCAGGTGCTTAATGCTTAATATCTAATGCTCATGATTTAGTTCCAGGTACATTTGGTAATACTCTACTTCAAAGCAATTATGGATAATTATGAAGGCTGTTGCCTCTTAACCTTCCTACTTGTATAACAGGAAATTCACCCTATGATGCTGATCTCCCTCAGCTGGCCCACCAGCCAGTGGAGAGATCTACTCTTCCAAAAGGTAGTTCACAAGTAGAATTAGACTCTTACACTGCTGTATATGTAAATAGTTTTCAAGTGTAGTTATCCATGATAATTTGAAACCTGGAACCTCAAAAGGCCAGACTGTGACAGATGTCACCTGCACTTTGGCTGACAACAGCCACTGACTATGCTATGATCAGAGTAGGTCATAAAGTCATGAGTGGAGTTTTCTTGGAACGTTGTAATATTTGCATCAACTTTAGAAGTAAGAGTTATATTCAAACATTATGTTATTTTTAATTACTTGCTTCTGCTTTTTCAGGATTAAAGCAGTGCTGCTTTTGTCCTCTGTGCTCCAGATAGACTTACTTTTTGGTTCACCTTGATTTCCTGAGCAGCTGACGTTGCATTTATTTACCACTAAATTGGATTCCCAGATTTCTATGAATGGAAATATTTTAAATTTCTTGTACTGGTACACAGGGAAAAACTTTTCTAAACTTAGTAGTTGTGTGTAACTTTCATGACAGCATACCTGAACATGTAATTGTGTTGTTTTCTTCCTTTTAAAAATGTCTTCCTTCAAGCTGTAAGAAACAGCTCTTTTGAAATGGTATCCACTCTGATCAAACACAACTGTAGTATCCACCAGCCATGTGCAAAACGTTGGTCAGCAATGCATGAAGCAGCAAAACAGGGACGCAAAGACATTGTAGCCCTTCTTCTGAAGAATGGTGGAAATGTGAACCTTAAGGATGGATATGGAGTAACACCATTAGGTGTTGCTGCTGAATATGGTCACTGTGATGTGCTGGAGCATCTTATTCATAAGGGTATGTAGAATCATAGAATGGTCTGTTTTGGAAGGGAACTCTGAAGGTCATCTAGTCCAACCCCCTTTCAGGATGCAGGGGCATCCTCAACTAGATCAGGTTGCCCAGAGCCCTGTTGAGCCTCGCTTTGTGTATCTCCAGGAATGGAGGACCAATCACCTACCCCGGCAACCTGTTCCAGTGTTCCACTACCCTCATGGTAAAGAACCTGTTCCCTTTTACTTGCAGTTAGATAAAAAGGAGAAACACCTCTGCACTGGCATACATACTGCCTGTTTTCTGAGTGATCATGGAAAACGAAAGAAAGAGTACTGGTGAATGAGAAGATTTAGTTTCTTGTGAGGAAAGGAAGCATGTATGAGTGTTCTTGTTAGACTGGAACATTTCCTTAATGCATGTGAAAAAGTGGCAGCGTTGATACCAATCCATTTCAGTCAAGGAGGGATTAACTGCTGTACATGCTCTCCTTGCCCTTCTTTATTCCATTATACTCCCCTCTCCTGCCTGCACTTCCTCCCTTTCCTCCCTTTCTCCCCTTCCTTCTTTCCTTGCTTCCTTCCTTCTTTGTACAGAATGACATTATTTTTAATTAATTAAATGAAGTATTTTTGTAATATACCAGAATTTTTTAATCCTCAATTAAAACTAACAGTTAAAGCAGACAGCACTCACATGAACATTAGAACTTGTATCTTACCAACTCTTGTTTTGTCTTTGAGATGCAAATTTGCCACTGGAAACATTTCTTGTTCTGGTAAAGTTTTAACTTAAATAGACCTGAAAATGAGAGGAAAGTACTCTGAGCTCATTTTTATGACGATCTGCAAACCACTTTGGATATAATCATGAGTCCTGTATCCTCCTTCAAGGTGGAGATGTGCAGGCCTTAGCAGATGATGGTTCATCAATACTGTTTGAAGCAGCCGGAGGAGGTAATCCAGACTGCATAGCCCTTCTTTTGGAATATGGAGGAAGTGGCAATGTGCCAAATAAGGCAGGACTGCTTCCCATACACAAAGCAGCTTATGAGGGGCATTACCTGTGAGTATGAACTTGGACTTTACACTGTATTCTTTAAGATGCAGTGTGGCTTATTGTCACATTGAAGATTACTGTGGAAAACTTGCAAGCGTATAGACTATTTCTGTTTCAGAAGTGCCTATATTACATTAGTTCGAATTAATTTTTAAGTGCTTTTTAACATTAAAAAAAATGAAATGCAAAATGTACTCCTTAGAACTAACTGCAAACATGAAACAAACACAAGATCTTCTTTGGCAGTGTGCAAACGTGAATTTTCTATATTTGTGTAAAGTGTCTAGATGGTAATGTAGCATGCAGCTTGATGAGGGCTGTTTTCTTCATGCAGGGAAGCAATACCTAACTAGTTTTATTCACTTTTTTTTTAGGGCCCTGAAGTATCTTATTGCGGTCACATCCCAAACTGCAATCCAGAAAAGTGGACTAAGCCCTGTCCATTCAGCAGCAGATGGTCAGAATTCACAGTGTCTAGAGCTGCTCATTGAAAACGGTTTTGATGTCAATACTCTGATGTCTGAACACATTTCAAATGGTTACGATGATGAAAGGAAAACCGCACTATATTTTTCTGTTTCTAACAATGACATTCTTTGCACTGAAATACTGCTCAAAGCAGGGGCAAATCCAAACAAGGATCCTTTAAACTGTCTTCTTGTGGCAGTGAGGGCTGGGAACCATGAAATTGTAAGGCTGCTCCTGTCATATGGAGCAAACGTCAACTGCTACTTCATGTTGGTTAATGATACACATTTTCCCAGTGCTATTCAGTATGCCTTGAATGATGAGGTGATGCTGAGGCTGTTGCTCAATCATGGCTATAATGTGGACATGTGTTTCGACTGTATGCATCAAGATATCTTTGGAAATTCTTTTGTGTGGTCAACTCCAGAGGAAGAGATTCCCCCTGGGTGGACTTCTTCTGTAATAAAGGATAATCCAGTAAATACGCAAGCTTCCTTCCTTCTCTTCACCTTGCTCTTTCCATTAGCCAGCTTTAAAGATTTCACATTACTGTGCAGAATTAAGATTTACAAAACTGGCAAAATCCTTTTTAAGAACACCCTGAAACTAAACCAACCAAATTTCATTTTCTACTTGGAGATAGAGAAAATTATGTACATAGAGAGGGTTTAGTTTGGGGTTCATATATAAGAAATTTAGAAAAGAAGTTTTAAGAAATCATGCAGCAGAATTCTGGAATTTCTGTTCCTATCCTAACCAGTGGAGTCCATGTGCTTCCAAAAGAGATCACTGTTGAACAAAACGATGCCACAAGTTATAATAATTATTTGCCCTCAGGCCTATTCTAGTGAATTAAAGGATCACAAAAGTTAAGCATGGGAGAAACTGCCTTTTAAAGTAACCTATCTAGGCGTCAATTTATTAGTGCTCAAGGTCATTGCTAATATTTTGTTTAAATTATCTTGTATAGTTGCTTTTAAATGTGCTGTTTTGGCATTCCTCTGCGCATATTTTGAAATTATGACTTGATGTGTTTTCCTTTTCAGTTCTGTGACTTTATTGCTGTCCCTTGGTTGAAACATTTAGCAGGAAAAGTGATTCGTGTTTTTATTGATTACATGGATTATGTCCCTCTATGCACAAAAATTAAGTTAATCTTAGAAACACAGAAAGAATGGACAGAGATACGTCAGATACTGGGTAAACGTCTAACTTCTTGTTAATGATGTTATAATTCCTTAATGGAGACTTTATTTGTCTGTGTCAGGTCACATTCATCATCATACCAGCTAAGAACCAGGTAGTGCCTCTCATCCAGTCCTCAGACTGAGATGTGTATTTGCATGTTGCCACTGGTCATAAATTAGTTAATTGGACTGGAAAGTGTTGGACTGGAATACAGTAAACATGTATTGATGAGAGTTAGTCTCATAAAGCGTATCACTGTTGTGTGGGAAGCCCTTTTAGTTAAGCAGGACCACTGGTGTACTGCTCAAACTCATTACTAACCCATGTGATATAAGTCATTGCACTGCTATGAGGAATATCATTCACACTTCATCCTTCTTTTTGGTCTCTTGATCATTCAAGTCTATTAATCATGGAAGGATTATTGTAAAAGGGTGTTTTAGATCCTATTATGTTCCAGGTGGCAGGTGGTGACAATGAGTGTACCATCACAATCTGTGTAACATCATTTCATAACTGATTTGTGTGATATAAATTTAGAGTTGCAATTGCTCATACTGTGAATAATATTTCTTATGTATGCTTCACATTAGGTGGAGATAAGTTTCACTCACCTTAAATCTGTTGAGGAACATATCAAATGTTTTATATGACTGACATTTCTTTTCCTTAATTTTGAGTACAACCTGATTAAATATCAGAAATTAAAAAGCATTTATTACTAAAATTAGTACCCTGTGTTGAATTTTGCCCTAGTACTTTACAATGGAACGCAGAGGAAATCCTTTTTCATAGCATTACAGGTAATCAAAACCCGATGTTTCAAGTACCTTAAAGGCTTTTGTTATACTCAAGAAGGAGAGGTTGAACTGTGTTCTTTGATTCTTTGATTTAATTCTCGTAAGTATTTGTTTAGAAGACTCAGCAGGCCCAAGAGTGGTAAAGTCTGGTCCTGCTGCCTTTTTGATGCAGCAGAAACAGAAGGTGCTACAGCTTGTCTCAACATAAAATGTGCACCTAGGGAGGAGAGAGATCATTCATCAGTTACCATTGATTACACCTAAAGGTCCTCTTTTAGGTGTTCAGATGGATGCTTTGGAGACAGAAAGCAGTGTGTATATTTCTGAAAATAAGAAAAAAAAAGGCAGGCATTTGATGGAAAAAGTTTGATTAATAGCGGCAGCATATATCATCACAATTGTAAAATGAAAAGAATGGTGTTTTATTTAGAAATGGTGAAATAATAATGCCCCAAGGCTATAGATTTTGGTGTTAATTCTATTAGAGCAAATTTTGGGATTATAAACTGTCATACAGTCATTAATAATGGCATTGATTTTTTCCACTGTTTCTCTCCAACTATTATTTCTAGATAATCCTCGCCCATTGAAACATCTGTGTCGTCTGAAAATACGTAAACTCTTGGGGCTAAGGAGACTCCAGAAACTGTCATCCTTGAAGAAGTTTCCACTTCCACCCATTCTCAAGAATTATATCCTATACAAAGAATATGACCTGTATGGAGAAGCAATACATTTAGAATAGTTTTTTTAAGTAACCGCATGCAGTCTGTAACCTGATTCATTTCCTCACTGTTTTTTACTACCTATAGAGCTGTGTGGTGTTTCATACACACATGTGTATACGTTTATATGTTTCATATATATGGGAACAATTTTTGCTTAGAATCACAGAACGCGTTGTGTTGGAAGGAACACATCTGATTTTTTTTTTTTTAAAGTTAATCTATTAAAAGTGAATGGGAATTACTACCTTTGCTGTTCTGCTATCCCTTCCATCTTGTATTGATTTGGGGCAATTGAAGAGGCTGAAATTATAAGTTATGTAGCTTTTATAATTTCCCAAAGCCCCACCCACACTCTGTGTGTAGATTAGTTTAAGTTTGGGTTCTAATTCAGTCGGGAAAAGTCTTCACGAGGATGCCTTTTCTTGTAATTCAGGAAAAATCAGAAAATGGAAAGGTTTGAGCATGAAACAGCTTTGCCCTATTTACAAATGGGAGACTGTCTCAAAGTCCGTGCAAGGTTCATGTCTCCAGGTCCCAGTGAAGGTCTCAGTGAAGGTCCAAGCAAGTCCCAGTGAAGGTCTGAGCAAGTCCTGCTCCAATCTGTTCAGCTGCCATATATATACTGAGGTGATTTGTTGCCTCCCTGTTCAAGCCCATGGAGGGTGGGAGAAGGCACTTCACACCTATTGTACTAAGCCTTATTAACACCTCAGTCAGAATGTAAATTTACCTTCCAAAGGCAAATTTATCAGTCGTTTGAAGGTCTGTCCTTCCTCACAACAGATTTACAGAAGCAGTGAAAAAAGTGAAAATTACTGGTCTGGGACATTTAGATGTTTGAACAGAAAGCTGAATTGTTCCTTCTGCTGTCACTAGGGCTATTATCTTCTGGCTTTTCAAGACATAACCTCTGGGGATGTTGACAGTAATTTTGACTGCAATAAAAATGAAAAGTCTAGTTGCTTGTGAAAATTTTCTAGGTATCTGGCATCTTGGCCAGGCCTCCAACAGAAGGCTGCACTAGGTGACTGGTGACTCCAGGCACAGACTGAGTGCAGAGTGTCCAGTGAACCTAATACAGCTGTCTGCAGTCAAGGCTCCATTGACCAAAACATCCTGGACATACCAGGCTAAATGCATCTATGCTGCATAACCTATAAACTGATATTACTGTGTGGGAATTCCTACAGAAATACAGGCTTAATAAGTCTTAAATAGTAGCAATTTTAATAATTGCAGTGTCCGCAACACAAGAATCTGAGTAGTCACATATCTGATACAGTATACTGCAACCAGCAAAGGAAACATGATCAAACGGGGCTTTGGACAGGAGATTTTTAAACCCTTTCTGTGGCTAGAGCCAAATTCCATTTGTAATTTTAGTTCATGGGCCAAGATTTATATTTAGGACTTTATACACACTTCAAGCAATAGTTACATTGCCTGTGGCATCAAAGTGTTGAACGTATCATGAACTAGTCCTTAGAATATCATTAGGTAAGTTAAAAAAACATAATATTGTGGTGTTTATCTATTAAACAATACATCTTGGCCCTTTTTGTTGTTTGATACCCTATTATAGAAGGTGACATAATCCTATTTTAAAGCTTTTCTGTCCTTCAGTGCTGAAATTACTCATTCCTCCAACCTTTGTACACTGAAGAAAGTACAACTTAATGGGAAAGCATCTTTAATGCTTTCAAGGCATCAGTGAACTGAGTGGAGGTGGGAGGTAAGACTCTTTTGAATAGAATAGTAGGCAAGATACACATGGAAAGGAAACTGTTTACCTCGTGCCACACTTATGGCACAGCTAGGAATCAAACACAAGTCTTTTGACCCATATGTTTTGCAGACTGACCATTGAATAGTACTTTGATGGAGTTGAGTACATGTTGGTGAGAGGGTAGTTAAAACTGGTCTGGGACTAGTGGCTGTGTGAAGAGGCAAAAGCAGCAGCCCCAGCTGGAAGAAGAAACTGGAAGGAAGAAAACTACTCTTTTTTGTAATTTTTTTTTTTCCCTTCCACTTTGCCTGCTTGGACTGTGATTGAACCCTTGCAATACTGGGATTTAATTTTCTCTGCTATTTGGGTGTTACTCATGGGGTGTTCCACTGTAACCCAATGCCATGGCATTCCCAACCTATGGGTGGCATTGGCTAGAAGTAATTAAAATCCCCAGCATACACCAGAGTAGGGACTCCTGTCAGTTTGGGGACAATGTTTGAAAGCAGAGGTATCATTTGGTCTCTGTTTCTCCTAAAATCTGACACAAGCAGCTGCATCAGGCTGATGAACTCTCCAAGGAGCCAGACATTCAACAGTGGTTACATCAGCCTTTGCAGCACCAGCGAGATGAACTTTCTAGCTGTTTTTGCATAGCTCAGTGAAGGACCAAACCATAGCCCTGAGTTCTGTAGGGGCCACAATGTTATGTGTGCTGTCTATAAAACTTCCATCCACAGACTACCATCTAATCTTGGGAGCTGGCATGCCAGAAACTTGTTCTGGATGGGAACAGTTTTGCTGTTTGCACTGCAGCAGTTGGTGTTCTGGCTCATGCTCTTTGTGCTCATGCTGCCCTTTCTCAGATTGTTGCTGATAGTATGGGAGTCATGCACGGAAAAACACAGTCACAAAGCCACAGGCTCTTTTGTGTCTAGCTTGGGTAGAGCAAAAGGATTTTTTTCTGACCCTTACCTGGGACTGAAACAAAGCTTCTAAGACATCTAGCTATATAGCCATGGTTTGCATGGAGAAAAGTGGCATAAATTCATGATCTCCTGTAGAACAGGTCTTGTCTCTTTTTTGTTTCCAAATGCATGGAACAATCTTCGGAAAAGTCAATCACAGTTCTTTACCAGGACAAATGTTGGATAAACCAGCAAGAAATACACGGGCAAGAGCAGCAAATTACTATAAAAATATATAAGGGTATATATTACAACGGGAAGCATTTTCTTTCTAAAGTGCTGCCCTAAGTGTCACTCACACCAGCAAACCAAGTACTTAGATAGAAGGAATGTTCTCTTGGGTGCCTGTGTTTTGTGGTCCTCCTGAAAACCTATAAAAATGTATTAGTAAACTGTTAGTCATCGTAAGACTGGCACAGCAGTGTAGCTTTGGTGATATGTGCCAGGTATTGACATTAAATTTTCAAAATTCACATTTTCATTAGAAATCTCTACATGTGATTGGGCAACACCAATGCTTTTTTGTCTGCATGTTCTGTGCATGAGAGATACGATGCCCAGAACTCACATCATCAGTAATATGGACTATATAAAAATTAGACATAAATAAAGACAATATAGAATTTACTGAGTTATTACTGCTGCTTATATTTAATTTCATATGACTTATATAATTAGTTTATATTTATCAGGGTTTTCTTCTAAGCAAAATCTTCAGAAACACACACTGTTTGGAAAAAAACAAAAAAACAAGCAAACAAAAAAACCCTAAACTTCAAAGAAATACTGAATACAGAGGCAATAACTTATATTGCTCCTTGTGTATAAGAAATTGAGCTAGATTTTTATCTGGGTGACAATCCACAGATTTGGCTAAGCAGCATGAGACAACTGTCTGGGACTGTGGCTTTCAAACAAGGATTAAGTCCACACACTTTTTATGATCACAATTTGTATATTTGCAGTGTTTACATTGGCTGATGTTGCTTATTTTGTCATGCCTTTTTGGGGGGGAGAATAGGCTAACCAAAGATGCCTAAGCAATATCTCATTCAGAGTGCACTTCCAAGCCCCTCACTTTGTGCATGCAGCAGTTTCTTCTCTTTGCTGTTTTTCTTTGCAATACAGTGGCCTCTACTTCCTGTCCAAATCTGTTGAGCAGCGTTGCAATGTAATTCCAAGCAGCTGCTGTGGTCACCCTATGGCTGTATATCAGTAGCGATTTCTATATATAGTTTGTAAATCTGTTGGCAGTGTTTGTAAAGCAGACTGAGATTCTTCCTGAGGGATAAGAGCAACTATACGAAAGCAAGATCATCACTGCATACAACAGAGTTAGTCTTTTCAGTGTAGCAGAAACACACTGAGGAAATGGCCAGTCTGTAGAGATGTGGAGAAGCATTTGCTTTGAACAAAACCCTGGCAGAAATACTTTGTAAAGGCTCATCTTGCACCGTTATTATCAAACATGACATTGTACTGACACAAGTAAGTTTAAAAAGTATTGTCTGTCTAGGAAAGAAGGAAAACTGAGAATGAAAATCATGTATATTTAGCAAAATTTATTTGTCCTCCTTTCCTTCTCTGCTTTGGTGTGACTCAGGTAGGCAAAAAAGGCAATGAACCCTGAGTCTGCTGCACCCTTTGCACCCAGCTGCATATGTGTCTGTGTAATCAAATATACCTTCAGGACCCATGCATGAAAGACAAGGAGTGTGTGTGCAATGTGGGTAGTAATTTTTCCTTCTTTTATTCAAAGGTTGAGAAATATGGTAGTCCAGAAATGTTCTTATTTGTACTCAGATTATTTTTTTCCAGTGGTGCCTCCTTGCAACCTGGTCGACCTCTTGATTCTCATTCAAAAATGCATCATTACACTCTTCACATCAGCAACACTATCAGAGCCCATTAACTTCTTCACTCGCTATGACCCTTCTGTCTTGAAAAACAAGGCAACCTGAACACCTCCATCAAAAATACATTCTATTAGTGGTTGCTCCATGGCTTGCTGGTATGTAATATTATATATAGACTTCTGGTTATATTCACCACAGATATTGGGAGTCTTGTTTTCAGAAATAATCTGAGGAATAAAACATCTCACATGAATATGTTTTTGAGTGAAAGCTGATCACTGTGGTGAGTCTGAGTTGTTAAGCTGGACCTGGAATCTGCCCTCCTAGTAGATCGGGGTGTGCTGCAGGGGATCAGCAATAAGAGTCTGTCTTTGACTTAGAATGTTGAGTCTGATTTCCCAAGGAAGGACAGGTTTTGGATCAGGGCCAGCTTTAAACATACCCCCCATTTTTGTTTCTCCAGCATTGACAAAGGCAAAGATCTTTTTTTCCTTTGTGACTCCTTCTTTATGGCATCATTAAGAAAGATAAACTGAACAGAATTGTCCGGCATGGAGAAAAGCAGCTGAAAAATTGCTCCTTCAAATACCTTAGGTGTGTGTTTTATCCCTTTTGCCCTGGTCATACCACTGTTAAATGTAGGTGATGACACATCCTTTTCAGGAACAGTATAGTGCCTACAATTTTCACAAGTTACACCAGTCTCCCTGGAAGAGAGTGCTGCAGCTTGTCCCATCAGTCTGCCTTGCAGTCCTGTTTCAATGCCAAGTTGCTGACCCTTTGTCTCTCCAGGCCAATTTGAACTCTGCATTCAGTCTGGGCCTGTGTAAGCAGTGTAAAGAAACTGAGACATGGACATATATACATCAGTTGATAGAGGTGGGAGGCGGAAGGTAGGCAAAAAGGAGCATGGGGGCAGGAATTGGGATGATTGGGGAGGTGAGGGAAGGACAAATCAGCAAATAGGCTGCAGAGGTTGGTGCAAACAGCGAGGGGCTGTTCAGGGAGAGCAAGCAAGGGGAACCAGCAAGGCCAGGAATGGAGAAGGCAGCACAGCAGCAAGGAGACAGGAAAGGAGAAGGGAGAGGGCTCAGGGGTTGGAAGCTAGGGGTTTGTGTGAGTGAGTGGAAGGAAGGAAGGCTCTGGTTGAGAAATGAGGGGTGCAAGAGTGACTGGGGACACGCGGGAGCAAGCACCACAGGCAGAAGGGCATCACGAGAGTTAGGGAAAGCCCAGACGTGATGTGGTGCATTGTTTTTAATGTGCTCTATGGCAATTGGACCCATTCCTGCAGTGTGGGACTGCAGCTCCATATGAGCCAACGCATCTGTCTGACAGGCTGTCCTCAGGAGTCGCGACCAAAATAGCTGCTGCCATGGAGCTAGTTGTGTCCCATGCCTCAGGACAAGGTTGTGCAGCCCTCACTTTGCTTGCCTGTAGTTTTCCCTGCATTCACCCAACTGGTGATCCTGTGATTTTGTGAAATAAAATTTAAACTGTGGGCTCTGCATTGATTGGGGGTGAGTACCATCCCTGTGGTTTTGCTCAAGTCCTTTCGGTCACTGGGAAACATGCTTAAATTGTGGAAATGTATGAGGACTGTTGCTTAAAATATTTAATAAAAAGAAAAGAAAAGAAAAAAAAAAGAGAAAAAAGAGAAAAGAAAAAAAAAGAAAAGAAAATAAAAAGAGAACAACAACAAAAATTTACAGGTGTTTCTTTTAAAACCAAGAAAATAGATCAGCCCAGCTAGAGAAGATTGAAAGTCTTTTCTGCAATCTAGCTGCTACTGAGTGAGCTTTGTCGCACTTGAAGCTGGGAACCTGGATGCCAAGTACCTGCAATGGCAGAGTGGATCCTGCTCCTATAAAATGGGTGCTTTCAGTTCTCATTTTATCTTTGCCCAGGTCCTGAAGGGAACAAAATCTTTTAATGTTTATGTTCATTGAGTGATGAGTTTTCAAGGCTAACACATGAAACAGTTTATACTCTGCATACGGGATTTCAGCAAGACATTAGGGAGGTGAGCTTGGGTTTTCTGTTAGAAGGTAGCAAAACACTTTGGTGAATTCTTCCTAAACATCTGTCAACTTAGCCACTACAAACCACTACAATAGAATCACAGAATTGTTCTGTTTGGAAAAGACCTTTAAGATTGTAGAGTCCAACCACCAACCTAAGACCACCACGGCCATTGGTAGTCTTGATACGCTGAAGAACAGGGCAAAACAAAATGCTGAAAGACTGTTTATCAAATGTGTGCAAACTCTCCTGTACACTGAACAAGAGTGAAGGTCCTTGGGGCTCATCAGTCTAGGATCAAAAGCATGTGGTTTCAGAATTCTAGAATTAAAGACTATGTTTCTGTGCTTATCAACAAGCAAGGAAAAATAACATCCCCACATTTTCTGATATGGGAGTACTTAACTTTACACTTTTAATGTACTTTTTCTTGTGCTGCTTCTATGGCTAACTGATGATAAAGTGAATCATTATGCTAGACATACTGAAGAAATAAAATTGCTTGGACTTCTATTATATACAGTTAATTAATTGCAATGGCACCATTCAAAATGCAAAGTTGAAAAAAAAAAAAAGACAATTACTCCTTTTTCTGCTGTTTCACATTTTACAGGATTTGGCCTAAGCATCATTTCTGCATGTGCAGCTGAAAGACTGAACAGAACTTCTACTGACCCAATAACTTGTCTAGACACAGGTGGTTCATCACAGTATCTTGTACCATGAAGGTAACAATTCTAGATGCACAAGCCAAACTACTTCAGATATTCCTCCTTTTTATTTTATGTAAAGATTTGATCAATGTAAGCAATGTGTAAATATTTATTTTATTTTAAGATGCACAATATTCATTAGTCTGCTTTATTAATGTATGTTGTCTGTTAGGGAAGACAAAGCTTGTAAGATTTATTCCCACTTCTTCTGAGCACTAAACTGCATGTAATTCATATGAAAAATGAATCTTGTCTGTTTATGCAAATCATGCTCCATGCCTTCTCTCCATTGCCAGTAAATGGATATATATAATAATAAAACTAGATGAGCAGTTTGGCTAAACATCATACATCAGTCCAGCTGTCCAATACATACTAACCAAAAGGAAAAGAGAAGTACTTCAAACTATTTTCACTTGGATTTTCACTAAGACCTCACTTGACATTGTGTATTAATATATGTTGTTACAGATGTGCTCCTACTTCCCTCTACAATGCCCAGCTTTTTCTGTCCTTTTTTCCTCTCTCTCTCTCTCTCTCTCTTTCTCTCACAACATGGATTTGCAGGTATAGTTGACCAGCTTATTTCAGAAAAAGTTGGTAGTTCAACACAATTCACTGCTAATAAAGAAAAGAAAATAAAAGAAAAACAAAACCACCCAACCAACCACCAATGTATTAAATTTAGCCTTTCACTCTGTAGTTTCTTAGAATCGTAGAATGCATTCCCCTACAGAAAGTGAGGACATCTTTAACTAGATCTTACACTGGAAGATATCTGTAGAGAAAAATAATATCAGAATAATCTATCATATATTAGCAGCCATAATATTCACATAGATACACATTTAAAATTAAGAACTGAGGAGCACTCTCCATCTGCACATCAGTCAGCTCAAGCAATAGCTGTTGACTGAAACTGCCACTAGAGGACTTCATTTGCTAGGGGCGGTCGGAAGTGAACAAGACTGAACACTGCTGCCCACCCAGGTCTGGTTCCCCGTAAAGCTCTGCGGTCTCATTCCCGAATTGTCTTTGTGAAAAAAAAAACAAAAAAACCAACCAAACCACCAACCCACCACAAAAAGAAACAACAAACCGGTCTCACTGAGGCTCCAAATGGACACGTCAAGCTGATTCTCCCTCCAATCATCCTTAAAAAAAAAAAAAAGAAAGGAAGGATGTGGGGTGGGGTGTGTGTGGGTGTGTGTATGTGTGTTAAAAAATAATTAATTTGTGTGATTAATTACAAGACATAACGATGTGGGAACAATGTTCCCCGTGGGTATCAGCACTCTGACCTCCTCTCTTTGGGCTGCCTTTTCACTATCTTAGTAGGATAACTCTGTGGCTCCACTTGAAAACCATGAAAATGAGAGGAAGTGAGGGTGTTCTGTTGCCAGCCCCTGTGGCAGCTCAGGATTAACTGTATTTTCTTTGTTCTTTAATCGCATTTTGGAGACAAAGTCAGTACGAATGCACCCGAGGTTTATTTGCTGCTGCCCCCCCGTCTGTGGGGCTGGTATTCTCCACTAGCTGTCTGCTCTAAATATGGCCATGGCCAGTGTGTCAATAATCCCCCTCTTTAAGGGACCTACAAACACTAGTGTTGGGACATTCTTGCTTCAGATGTCTAGCTGACGTCTGATGCTTAAAACGGAGCATGCTTTCATCCCTTCCTGCATTGTCGTAAGTCCCTGATGATTACTCTTAAAAGGGTGCCTCAGCTACAGGGGCAAACAGTTGCTAGCCAAATGAGACATAGCTTACTTGCTCTAGCCGTCTTGAATGCCTAGTCAGTTCAGGTTTGTACTAGTCTGACCAAGCCGGGACCATGTCTACCTTTGGCTACAGAAGAGAGCTCAGTAAGTATGAAGACGTTGATGAAGATGAGCTCCTTGCTTCTCTCACTGAAGAGGAGCTGAAGGAGCTGGAGCGGGAGCTGGAGGACATAGAGCCTGACCGTAACCTTCCTGTGGGTCAGCGGCAGAAGAGTCTGACGGAGAAAACGCCGACGGGGACTTTCAGCCGGGAAGCACTGATGGCCTATTGGGAGAATGAGACCAGAAAACTCTTAGAAAAAGAGAGGCTGGGTGCATGTGACAAGGTAAGATGCTGAGGTATTTACTGTTTCCTAGAAATACTGGGGTTTGTTCTTCCCTGGTATGATCTCAGCGACTGTTTTCCTTTTCTTTCAGTCTTTTTGTAGCATTTAAAAGAACATTATTAGCCGTACTTTTGTGCCAGTAAAGCACTGTGTGTTAGCTCGGAATTTTTATTCTCTCTCAAGGTGCCTTAAATGCTCAGTTGAGAACATAAGAAAGTCCCATAAAAAGCTATCATTATTGATTAAAATAGGGGAAAAAAATAAAGGTTCTATTACAAAGTGTTGCCAGGTAGTGATGTGGACTTTTGGATAACATTTGATTTTTTCTAAAAGTTAAACATGTGCCTTTTCCTTTCCTTCAAAAAGAAAAAAATCCATATTGACTGCTGAGGAGTATGTCAAAAAGATAATTCTAAATGCATGTCATGTCAGAGGTTGAATAAGCAGCCGCCAGGCTTCTCATTTGCTGGAATGAAACTGCCCTGCAATCGGCAGCTTATACTGCTTTGTTTCTGCTGAGGATCCCTGGTGCAACTCAGTAGTCTTCTGGCAACCATTTTGAGAGGGTAGATGTAAGTTATTTAAAAAGTGGCCTGAGGTAGAGTGATCAATCAAAACATTTAACTATAGTCAAAAAAAAAAAAAAAAAAAAAAAAAAAAAANAAAGAAAAGAAAAAAGCAACCGATAGTACATGATAGGCAATTCATTTCCCAAAATAAAAATATTAGGAATAAAATTTGGCCCCTGAACTGCAGATGAACAGTACAGCTGGGCAGCACTGAAAGGCTCAGGCCTAGTAGGTGATGAGAACTCTCAGCCTGAGCTAATGTCTGTGTTACCATTCCCTAAGCCTTTGCTAAAACAATTTGTGAGATTGAGCTCTATCAAAAACTAACTTCTGTTCTCACATTGGCTCCACATAATTTCAAAGCAAAGTGAAGATTTAGGGATGTGAGTAGCTTTTTGATTTCTAAGCACTGCTTTATACAAAGGTCTGTCTCTCCTTAAAATAAGTTTTCCCATGTTTAAGCAGAAAATAATACAAAAAAAGGCAAAAGCAGCAAAACTGGACTTAGGTCTTCTAACATCCTTGATTCAGAAGCTTAGTTTATTTTCAAGGCAACTATAATAGCAAATTATCTAACAATTAGATAAAATACTCCTTAGATTAGATAAAATCACCTGGATTAAATTAGCCTGCAGTAATAATATCCAGAATTTCTTTACACCAAACTGTTCTCTCCTGCTCATGAATGGTGGTGTAGTGTCCTTGTAGGCAAGTGTACAGACCACTATCTGTCATCAGACCATTAGTATCATCTTGCAGACATCGACTTCACTCCCTGTTTGTCAAGTCCTAGGGAGGCAATGGCAAGATTAATGTTTATTTCCAGCTAAGTCTGGAACTTGAAACCTGGGCAGTTCAAAACCCCCTCTAAGCAGGTCTTGTTTGAGGTCTTATATGTCAGGGTGTGTTTTTCTTTTTCCATTTCTTTACAGCAGTAACAATGGGTACTGTTCTGAAAAGAAACTTCCTAAAATGCATCTGTAAATATAAAAATGTTGACAGGCTAATGCAGGGGGCACAAAGGCTCCCTTCACATTTCAGTAAGAAATCTTAGTTTCTTGAAAGCAATTTTCATCTTGCCCTCTACACCTTATCTGTGGTGTATAACACAAATGGTTATTTTTGTTCCTTCTATAGTTAGTGGTGAGAGATCAGCCCTTCCAGAAGGCAAATATCCTGCAGATAGCCTTTTAGGGTGAATGACTTGGCCTCCAGATACATTTGCCTCTGTGCACTGACTATCTTAGTCCTAACTTTTCATTGATTTACTACTATAAAGCAAGATGAAACCCTGCAGACTGTATGAAAGTGCTGCCCCATAACAGAACACGTTTCTATGGACATGCAAAGAGAAGAGAACTTGATTTCAGAATTATCATGCAGATTGTTATGGCACCAAATGATGTGGCAGGAAACTAAATCTTCTTTGATCCCAGAAAATTATTCCATTCAAAGAAAAAAAAAAAGTACTTTTTTATTAATCTAGTGTCATGAAGTACATTAGCAATCCATTTAAAGGCACCAATTTCTGCTCATTTGCAGCCATGTATACATTTCTGGAGAGATAAAAGCATAGTCCTGAAGACAGGTTCCTCGATACCTCGTGTTTCCAGCTTTTGAAAGCCTGCACATATGTGTGGAAAAAACAGATACAAATCTTAATCCCATAATAAACCTGGCTTCAATGCACCCTCTATGTAGCATAACGTCTCTCAGTGTAAGGGCCTTCCTGCACATGAGCCACAGGAGAACCAATGGGGCTCTGCAAACCTTCCATGTGTAGGGCTATGGGGCTGGATCCTGCAAGCCATGCAGGTGCTGAACACTTAGGAATGACAGGCTGGAACAGCTTCATGTCCTGCTTCATTGGAGTCGTGCTTCTCCAGACATTACAGTTAACATCAGTTTTGCAGGTATCCAAACACAGAAATCTGCTTAAGACTGTGAACCAGTACGGTGCAATCTGTCCTTACTATTATTTTAACTTTTCCCTGCACTTTTATACCCAGATAATTGATCAACCTTAAAACTACACAGGTTGTCTAAAAATAGATTGTTGTGTTCGTAACACTTCAGTTTTCCAGAAGCACAGGACAGAATCACTGTGTCGCCACAGGGTGTGTTCACTTTGCAAAATACCTTCTAGTATTTTATAAAGGCTAAAATATGAATATTGCTAAAGTAGTGCATACAGGACAATTACATTTCATCCAAAATTCTGTAAACATTTAGAAATGTAAATTAAAAAGGTATGCACTATGGCTTGTCCAGTAAACAGAACAGGACATAGGAGATCTTTTTGGGGAAGAGATTCAAGGTTGGTCATAGCTTGGTGGTTCAGTCATGGCCCATACAATGCTGCTATGTTTCTGGAGTCCCCTTGGCGGACAGTGAGACTTTCCTGGATATTTTGCTGTTCCTGTGCAGAGAATTGTCCTCTACCACCAGAGCTCTTGATGGCACTCGGCAGAGCTTTGAGAAGTAGACACAAATTAGCCATTTTGGTGCCCACCAAACATGCTAAAATAACCTTGGGGTTGAGGAAAACAGAACGTTTGCTCTGTAGGCAAGGAGTTATAGTGAGGTCCAGTATGACAGCTGAGCTGTGACAGCTCTCGGTGAGCACAGTCTTAGATCTTGGCAAACGTGGGAATTATTGATATGTGATTATTTCTTACCTGTGAGAACATGTCTGAGTGTTCTTCACAAATAGCTTCCAAGTGTGTATAGCCCACACAGTGCATGCAGAATTTTTTTGAGGTGACTCCTGTAGTTTGGTGTTATTTTGCTTGTTGTTATGCATGTTTACATGTGTAAACACTATTTATACTCTAAAGCATTGCAGTCTGTAGCTTTTTTAGATGTAGGGAGTCTGAGTGTAGATACAGATGTCCAATCCTTGTGAAATCAAGAAACTTGTTGCTCATAGATCATGTCCATTCTGAAGTTGCAGTCTTATGTTTCTGTGGGCGAAGATCCAAATAACATACCCTTCTGGACATGCCAACACATAGAAAGCATGAAGTGTGTTCATGTTGCAATATCTTGTATCAAATTTTCTCTTGGCAGAAGTCAGTGATGTTAGTAAAAGTGTTCCAATATATAATAAGAATTTGTCTTCTAAAGAGTGTTAAATAAATACTATTTTAAAAGTGTTGGATGCTGAAACATTTTCTGTTCTTCTATCTCTGCTTCTGGGGACTTATCTTTAGCTTTCAATATTAACTTATGTAGTTTCAGAATTTTTTTTTTTTTTTTTTTTTTGAAAAAGGGCGGTAGCTGCATTACTGCAGTTATGTTTAACACCCACACCTACATTCTTGTTCAGGACTCTGAGCAAGAAGACAACAATTCAGAAGACATTCAAGAAGAGTATTTCACAGAAACCAATAGTGAAGTGTCTGAGGAGGCATATACTGAAGAGGAGGATGATGATGATGAAGAAGAAGAGGAGGAGGAAAACGAAGATGACAGTGATGATGAGGATGATGAAAAGCAAAACGCTGCAGCTGGTGAAAGACCTGAGCATGGCAGGAGTACTGATCACATCAGACGCAGAAAGTGTCATGGCGCAAAGGGTGATGAAAACTTACTCAATGGCCATGATGGAAGAGACACTGATAACCTGAGTTTAAAAAGCAGTGCCATTCACCCTTGTGGAAATCCAACAGTTATTGAGGATGCTTTGGAAAAAGTTAGGAACAATGACCCTGACACCACAGATGTCAATCTGAACAACATTGAAAACATCACTTCACAGATGCTTATACAATTTTCTCAAGCCCTGAGGGACAACACGGTGGTAAAGTCATTCAGCCTGGCTAACACCCATGCTGATGACAGCGTTGCAATAGCTATTGCTGGTATGTTAAAGGTAAATCAGTGTATCACTAGTCTGAACATTGAGTCAAATTTTATCACAGGCAAAGGAGTGCTGGCCATCATGAGAGCTTTGCAGAGCAACAATGTTCTAACAGAACTGCGATTTCACAATCAAAGACACATTATGGGCAGCCAGGTGGAAATGGACATAGTAAAACTATTGAAAGAGAACACTACTCTGGTCAAGCTTGGATATCACTTTGACCTTGCTGGGCCAAGAATGAGCATGACAAGTATCTTGACAAGAAATATGGATAAACAAAGGCAAAAGCGTATGCAGGAGCAGCGGCAACAGGAATCTGGTTGTGATGGAGCCATCAATCCAAAGACCAAAGTCTTGCAGAAGGGAACACCTCGGTCCTCACCTTATGTATCCCCCAAGAGTTCGCCTTGGTCCTCTCCAAAGCTCCCTAAGAAAGTACCACCAGTAAAAAGTCAGTCTTCAACTCCTGCACCCCCACCTCCCCCTCCACCCCCACCTCNAAAGATGAGAACAGCATATTGAAAGAAATTAAAAATTCTCTAAAATCAGTCTCAGACAGAAAATCAGAGGAAGGCTCACAACCCTCCACCCGTCCCTCCACCCCACAAAGGTCTCTTCATGACAACCTTATGGAAGCAATTCGGGCAAGCAGCATAAAGCAATTAAGGCGGGTAAGTAAAAGATTATGTTTCAGTAACTGATTGTCACTCAGGTGTAACACAAGCTCAACTGATTTTTGGACATATATGTTTAATTAAAAAAATAATAATTCCTAGAAATATGAGCTTGAGAAAACATTTGAGAGGAGGCTTTTCTCTGATTGGGCTTTTCTTAGCACACTGATTCCTCTTCAGCTGTGTTTTTTGGCAGAAGTGGGGTACTTTCGCAAGTTCAAGCTTGTTTTGGGAGATGCTGCGTAGCACAGGTCTCTTGCTGGGAGTGTGCCTAGTAGGAATGTTGCCATCTAGACTGTGCAGCAAGTGTAATGAATGCCCTCTCCAACCCACACCCCTTTTGTAGGTGGAAGTGCCAGAAGCCCTTCGGTGAAGGCCTGGACAACAGAAGCACAGCACTGCAGTTGTCAAGGGGAGGCTACTCATCTGTTCACTGGTGGTAATATAGACTGTGTAGCAAGCTGCTTCCAAAATACGCTCTTAGATTCAAGCCCTTTCTCTTTTATTTCAAAGAAACAAACCTGGTAAATATGAAACAATGCTTTAAGGATATATTTGCCTTGTAATCTGTAAATATGGAAATTATTTTCTTTTTTATTTAAAGAGATTTCTATGGAGAAAATGCTGTTTATTTAGATATTCTTTTCAATATCTGATTGCACATCACTGGACAAGTTCTTCACACTGAGATGTAATAGTTTACCAACCTTTTTTTTTTTTTTTTGTTTCCTTTCTCATGAATTTACAATAAACATGGTTTGAAGCTTTAAAGCAGACACATAGTCCTGGGTATCTGTGACTGAAAACCGATCAGATGATTGGGTCAACTTAATGACCATTTGGGAAGTCTCCTGGGAAAGAAACTGAGATCCTTCTCAGCTGCAACCATCAAGCCTACTTGGAGGATAGCACTTAAGCACATACATTAGTGCAGTTTCATACTGACTTAGGAAAAAAAACAGTTCATAATGCTATATACAACTAAAAGGGAAAGTGGGTGATCAGTAGAGCTGCAGTTCATTTTGAGTTAAAGGTTAAAAAGTAATGTAGCTATTTTAAAGATACAGTAGAATTACTCAACTGAGATCCATTCAACACAAGTATACACTGTTGTATCTAGGCAAAACTAGCCCCAGTATTCAGTCCAGCATTCAGGTGGAAAAAGACTTATATTCAATATCAGCTGAACAACAAGCAGGGTGTGAACTATCAATATGATATGGTGGAAGCAGAGCCAATATAATTTGGAGATGAAGGAGGTATCACATCACAGGCAATGGCATGAATAACCTTTCTTCATGTAGTCCTAGACATCTTCCTCTGGCAGATTAGTTATACTTTTGAGTGCTTTAGCTAGTGAGAAGTTAGCAATAGCATGAAGGAAACTGAACAGTGGCCAGAACGTTGAAAGGCAAGAGGGGATACATATTCAGAAACTCTACTAAATATTAATTAGGTTGCTCATTTCAACAATAAATAGCAGAATTAGTATTTCTTTTACATAAAACCATGCTGAAGTAATTACCTAAGTGGTAAGGAAAAAAATGCAGATATCTAGAAATATTGAGTCAGGTTTCTCCTAGAAGGAAGAGATTACTGCATGGATATGAAACATAACAGACAGGGGATCAATCCATTAGTGAATTATCAGGAATGTCACTGTTATGGCAGAAGAAATATCAAAATAATTCTTGCTTTTGTATTTACTGATTAGAAGATACCAAAAGTGATTTATAGATATCTGAAACAGTTTCCAGCATTTTTTTAATTTTGCCTCAGGATAACAACAATTCACAAGTTCTTGCTAGACCCAGTATCACAGGCCTTTGTCTCCATTTTTAATTTGTAGGCTTCCTTAGCATAAAAAATCAGCCTATGGTTAGTGTCCCATGACCAAATGGAAACCCAAGCTAAAGCCTGGGATCTTC
Source organism: Psilopogon haemacephalus (assembly GCA_013396835.1). NCBI lineage: Eukaryota > Metazoa > Chordata > Aves > Piciformes > Megalaimidae > Psilopogon > Psilopogon haemacephalus. The sequence continues at coordinate 162,118 of VWZI01002419.1, forward strand.
TGAGGATAGAAGCTATTCTGGAATGCAGGCCATAGCCAGCAGAAGGCCTGTGATCCCAGGCTTTGTCACCAGCTGCTTTGTGAAAGATAAGAGAGAGCAAAATGTTTAATCAAATGCCAGAAGCAGCTAAGCAGTTGCAAGGGAGAATGAAAGATAGGGAAGCAACTAAGGGAAAGTGTAATGGAGGAGATTTTGAGGAAGACAAGAAAATGCTTTGACAAACTAAACCTGAACCTTTAAGGAGAGGAGAGTGAGAAATGAGGAAATGATCTATATGGGAGGTGAAAACTCATACAGAAAAAGAAGATGATAGAGATGAAAGTGAATACTGAAAAGGAGAATATGCATAATAATAATAACTAGAAAAGGGGGGAAAGGAAGGTAAAATCCAACTTTCATGGCAGTAAGAGCTGTTGGAGTTGCTCTTTCAAAAGGGGAAGCTGGTAGGCATGGCCCTTATGAAGGCTCAGCTATGGCTGCTGACTGCAGTTGCTGACAAGTCTGTGGTCAGTTCTTTCTGGTGTGAGGCCTTCTCTGATGATGGGGATTAGTATTTCAGCTAAAATGTGAAGTCACGGAAGCGGCAGCTGTGTGTGATTATTTAAGCTGCTGCAGTACCCTCCTTCATGAAGTGTCAGCCCTGTGCCTTAGCCAAAGTCTAATCTGGGTAATTACATTCAGCCTACATAAATTTCACAGTAGTTCCACTTGGAGGCATTTCAAGGCCTGTCTTCTATTTGTAGATTTGAAAGGCAGAGCCCCTGAAAACGCCTTGTTAAGATTTTGATGCCCCAATGAAGAGACAGGCAGCCCCCTTACTTCTTCGGGTGGGTGTCAGCTCTGCTGCTGGCAGCACTGAGCTTCCTCACTGGAGGTTCCTCTCGAACAGGCAAGCAAGCATTACATGATAAGCATACAAAACCCCTCTAGGGAGTACTGTGTCACCTTCCAGGGCTGCAAGATGGTTCAGCGGGAGACAGGAGCTGTTCTTCCTGCCTGGAGACCAAACATCCCACAAATGGGCCTTTCCCCTGTGGCCCAGGTCATGCCTACAACCTCAGTTCCCTTTCTTCACCCTTTCATTGAGCCACAAGGAGGCAAATCATCCCCTCTGAAAGACTGGCCTCTGAGTCAACTCCTGCACATCCCTATGGGGCTGTCCCACTCCTCTCAAAGACCAGTCAGAGAAACAAGCATGCCAAAATCTGTCAAAAGTACTTGGTCTGCATTAAAAGAGGTGCAAAAGGTAAACAAGGGACAGGACAGAACAGGACAGTGGATTGTAATGTCTCTAGGAACTGAGGATATGTCCTTAGAACATTATTCATCCACTCACAAGCTGCAGAAATAACCAGCCCACTGAAAAGCAGAAATACTGTAGGCTCCCTAGGGAAAAAAAAAAAAAAAAAGAAAAAGGCAAAGCCTGTCTCCCTTATCTACACTAACCCAAATCTCTCCTCTGAGTGTTCCCCCAAATTTGGGCTGGGTATGGGAGGGAAGGGCTGGCCTGTGATGGCCACGCAAACTTCACACTGTAGTTGAGACTGATAGGAGGTCCTTCCACCAGCTTACAGCTACCCAAAGTACCCAGCACTACTCCATGTGCTGCTATAGTGCTATCGCTGTGGTGATCTGCCACCAGCTGCACTAAGCAGAGGCTGCAGCCTTGCATGGTTGTTGAAGGCTGTGCCTCCCCTGCACCTTCATGCTTTGGCCCTTCCCCATAATGTGTGCATGTGAGCATCCATGCTGTGTAACACACCATGAAAAAGATCATTGTGGAGGCAGCGAATGAACGTGGCTGAGTCAGGAATTATAAAAATAGAGTTTTTTTATTTCCCTGAAACCCCCACCCCCAAACTATATACAGAACTAGTTTAGGTTTATTTACAGGTTTGGTTTGATTGGGAAAAGCTTCAAAGGATATTATGGACAAATTTAGAGATTTAGGAAGTCAGAAAATGGAAAAGGCTAAGCTACAAACACAGCTTTACCCCACTATCAATTGGGCTGAACAGAGAACTAAGAGAATAGCAGGCTTTACTCACAAAGGTGAGATAGGTATTTGGTGATGATCCCTTGCCGGATTTCTCTGAGGCTCGACTGCCTTCTGACACTGCAGGCAAAACCCAATCATGAATCCAAACAGCAAAAGTCCAAGATGGGTGGAAAAGCTGCCAAACTCAGAAGTGTCTCAAGATACAGCTTCCACAAGACAGGGATTCGTGGAAGTGATGCTGCCTCAGCAGCAGCAGGGGAAAGCCAAACTGCTAAGGTCTCCCCCAGCCAGAATAGCACCCAGGAAGTCAGCTGCTGTATGGTCCCAGAGCAGCAAGGTCTGGGTGCTGCTGGCAGCTCTCTCAAATGGATCCCAGCCTGGCCAAGCTTGCAAGACTGCACAGAATAGTGCAGAACTGGGGGACTGTCCAAAGGCAGGGATGGTGCAAAACCAAAAGCCGTGTAAAAATGTAGGAGCCATCCAAAAGTGGGGACAGTCCAAAAAAAGGATCTGTCATGGCAGGAACTCTTTCAAGGCAGGAACTCTGTCCCATCGAGAAGGAACCTTGCACCTTTTCTCCTTGCTCTATTTATGCTTTTCTAGATAAAGTGTCCATTTGCCATTTTATTGGGTGCGAAGGACCCAGCCAACCACCTGATTCTCAGCTTGGGTTTCCACATGGGGCAGTACACTTTTGCTGTTCCCCCTTCAAGCCCAAAGCAGGGGAGAAAGCAGTTTTCATGCCTTCTTCTCCTCCCCAAACCCAGGGGGTGGAGGTGGTGGGGGGTGGTGGTG
>VWZI01002419.1:165227-249044 GCA_013396835.1 Psilopogon haemacephalus
ATGGTGGGAAGAAGAAAGGAATCTGGAGTGCTCTAGGACAAAGGTGACCTACTAAAGCACCAGAAATACAAAACTTGACTGTTACCTGCAATTCCATACTTGGCCCTTTAGTTTGTGCCTTGTCAGAGAGGTAAGTGTCTGAGCTTATAGAAAGAAAAGAAGCTCATAGAAGTCTGAGAGGTTTTATTTCTTTGTCTTCTGAAAGTTTCCTGCCTCCCTGTTTCTTGAGTCCCTTGTTAGACATTCCATTCTGCAACAGAGGAGGTTCAGCTCCAGAGCTCTCCAGAGGTGCTATGTTCCCACCAAACAGAAGGACCTCCAGGTAAAACTGGAGCCAACAAGCCTCCCTCCAGGTAAAACTGAATCCGTTTCTGGAGTCTGAGTCTGCACTGCATGCATCTGTGAAGCCAGAGAAGCTTATACAACACAGCCCCAGCATGGCGTGCTGGGAGGATGGATATCCTGAGGCATGGGAGGCTGTGAGGCAGAGGGCAACAGGAGGTTATGGCCAAAGTATCTACTTTGCCCACACACTAACACAACACAGGAACAACACTACCAGCATAGAGCAGAAGCCATAGGTATTCAAGAACTTCATGGCACCACTCACAGATTTTCCTCAGAAGGTCACCAGATCTATGAAAGTAAGGCATAGCAGCTCCACAGCCAAACTAGAAAGGACTTGTCTGTAGGTTGTTTAGGGAGTAACTACCACAACGTAACTGTGAAGGGGGCACCTGCAGTGCCTGGATGTAAGGGCAGAGGAAGCTCTGATAACTATTCCAGGGTGCAGGCCAAAGCAAAACAGCATCTGGAAGTCTGTGTACAATTCCAGTAACTAACAGCCAGGAAAAATTGTTTTGAATTGGAAGAGGGGCAGAAAATGGCTAGGGAATTGGAGAGGCTGTCCTATGAGAGAGAGGAGAACAGGTGGTAGCATCAGTCTAGCCAAACAAAGGCTCAAAAGGATTTGAGCTCACATCTATAAATACTGCAATGGGTATTTACTGGGTATTTTTCTCTCTCTGCTACTGTCAGCAGCAGAGAGAGAGGAAGAAAAAAAAGTATTATTTTTAAAAGTCAGAATCTGTGCACAACTGCATTTGGATCGGAAATTAGAAGACATTTTCTAACTCGTATTACAAGAAGGTCCTTGGAACAGCATTCCCATTAGAAAGGATGTAGAAGATAGGCTAATTCATCAACTTACTGTTAAAATAATGCAAGAAACTTAGGAAAGGGTGGTATAGTATTGTGCTTTCCATAGCAGAAGCCTGAAACATGGAACCTCTTCCCATTGTTATTTTAATGCTCTTAGGTGTGATCACTGCACGAAAACCACAAGCCAGAACAGTACTAAAAATTGTAAAAGCTCTGCACTTTGTAGTAAGACGCTTATTTTTAAAACTGTGCAAGTCAGATGTAACTTTAGAAACAGACTATCACTTGCAGGCCAAAGTCTTCTACTGTGTGCTGGACTAATACCATCTATGCTCAATACCAAACAGAAATCAAGTACTTAAAAGAGACAGCAGAATTTGGTTCAGGTATTGATAATTTCAGTACTGTACATACACTATTTAGGTCTGACAGATCACCATTTCCAAAACTTTGTACTTAAGCAAGAAAGCCAACCACATCCTGGGCTGCATCAGGAGAAGTGTGGCCAGCAGGTCGAGGGAGGTGATTCTCCTCCTCTACTCCACCCTGGTGAGACCCCACCTGGAGTACTGTGTCCAATTCTGGAGCCCCTATTACAAGAGGGATATGGACATGCTGTAGTGTGTCCAGAGAAGGGCCACGAGGATGATCAGAGGGCTGGAGCGCCTCTCCTATGAGGACAGACTGAAAGAGTTGGGGCTGTTCAGTTTGGAGAAGAGGAGGCTCCAAGGTGATCTTATTCTGGCCTTCCAGTATGTGAAGGGGACCTACAGAAAAGCTGTGGAGGGACTTTTTAGGCTATCAGGTAGTGACAGGACTAGGGGGAATGGAGCAAAGCTGGAGGTGAGAAGATTCAGATTGGATGTGAGGAGGAAGTTCTTCAGCATGAGAGTGGTGAGGACCTGGAACGGGTTGCCTAGGGGGGTGGTTGGGGCCACTTCTCTGGAGGTGTTTAAGGCCAGGCTGGATGAGGCTCTGTCCAGCCTGATCTAGGGTAGGGTGTCCCTGCCCATGGCAGGGAGGTTGGAACTAGATGGTCCTTGTTGTCCCTTCCGACCCTGACTGATTCTATGATTCTATGAATTAATGTTTAGATTTCTTCCCAAAAAGCTACAAATAAAGTTTCTTTTGCCTTGCCAGACCAATGATTTTGTTTTGAACATTATGTTCTTAAATGGGTGGTGATAATGGTGCCTTACGTGCTGGGTGAACACCTGCAGCCAAGAGTCAAATTGCTGCTCATAAATTTGTTTGTTGTGTCACTGAGAAGGTGCTCTTTAGAAGACTTTACAATAAACTATTTTATTTTCAGATGTGCAAAATGTCAGCCCAGTAACAGGGTTTCAAGTTAGACACTTGTAAATGAAGTTTTATTTTGCAGTATTTTAGTAATTTTATGTTATCAGATAATTCTCCTGCTTTTGATAATACAGAAAACTCACATTCTGCTATCCAGAAAAAGACCATCATCATCTGAGGGTAGATATCTCACCACCCTACATCTCAGCTGGAACTTGGCTTTCCAACCTCCAGCCTCACCCTGAGCTGCCATGACCTGGAAGCCATGAAGGAGAATGGTGTACTTATTTGTCTGTAACATTTGACTTTTTTTTTCAGATTCAAATGAATACAAATTTCATCAATCCTTTTTAATTGCAAAAATGGAATGATTTTCTACAGAACTTTAAGACAGGGAAAGATGTTTCTCTTTCCTTAAAATACTGTCAAAGTGAAAATTCTCAGTGAATTTCTGCTAAGAGCCAGAACATATATTCCAGAGCCAAGACTGAAGGTTATGTCCTGAGCTGTGCTTCTGCTACTTGTATGCTATAGGGTACATAGCTTAATTTCTTGTGCTTTTACTTTGTCTTTGAGATATCAGTGCTGATCTTCCTCACAGTGTTCCAAAGCAATGTACACATAGACTCAAGATCGTCAGACATCAAGAACTACTAAATATACTTTTTTGGGGGGTGTTTTATGTTATTATTTAAGTTTGTTCATTTTTTAAAAAACTATAACAAATGTTTGGGCTGGCTGAATATAAATGCATATGATGAATGTCAGTGTATTTATTTCTAAGTGGCAAGAGAAGAACAGCATATGACCAAGTGTAGGAAATTTTGGAAATCAGATGAAGCAAGCCAGGAGGACAGGAATCCCAACATTGAGTCAGCCACGTGAGAATGCTGTTGAAATCAAGACATACCATTTCTACCATTTAGTCATCTAAGAAACTGAAAGGACAGTCGGAAATGGTTATGCACACTAGAAGAATAAATCTGGCCTCTTCCCCAGGAGAGACCTAGGAGACAAGTTTCACCAGACTAATCAAGCATAACCTCTATCCATCAGACATTTTTCTTGTATGCAAGATGCTTGAAGAAAGAATGTAAGAAATTCATCGCTTCTGCACATCACTATGCCTTTCTGTTGGGAGCATTAGGTCAGTCCACCCATAAGGGGCTAAAATGTTCCCAGAGCTTTTTCTCCTAGGGCTTTTCTGAGAAACATTTTGGAGCCATAGCTTTCTTCCTTTTTTATTAACATACCCATGACTGTTCTTGAGGGCTGTCAATGAGCTATAGCTAAAGCAGTGAATTTCACAGGCACCTGAAGGAAGTGTTTATGTGTACACAGAGTAGGATCACCCCTTTCACTCGGTCTCAGCTTACTGCTCTTTAAATTAGCAAAACACGCTGGTGTTGCTGTGTTTCAGAAACAAGTTGCAAGGCAACAGTGCTCATGTTTCATGTGCTCTTAAACACTTCCGCCCAGCTCCAGCTCTTAATTTTCCACTTCAACAAGTCTGCCCTGACTACTGCAGGTTAGCCCCAGTTCTGCAGGGCAGGCAGGTAATGTGCATACTCTGCCTGTGTTGGAAGCTGGTGAGACTGGCACCTGCACCAGTCCAGCTGATCTGTGATGCACAGGCAGCACTCAGAATTCTTGCCTTTCATGCAGGTTTACTGCACAGATTTGGATGTCTCACTAGTCCCTGTTACACAACTTTAAGTCTGCTGCCATTCGTCTGCAATGGGCTCTGCAGGCTTCCCTACCACATGTCATGACAGGCTTATCTTTTGTCTAGCCAGCCATGATTCAAACTTTTCAGTTTAGAGTGATCCAAAACAGTTTAAGGGAGATGCAATCATTCCAAACATTCTGATTGCTGGTTTATAGGTGCAACACTAAGCAGAGCAGCTCCAGAAGATTTTGCAGGTCTGGATCAGCACTACTCAGGCCCCTGTTGCCCTTTGTGCATTACTGTCTATTCTCTCACATCAAACCTGCAATCGGGCAGTTTAGGGAGGTAAATCAGCACCCAGACCTCTCAGTGCAGGTTCATTGCTGGGTTGCTGGTGCAGGGGAGGTAATGGGAACCTCTGAACAGGAACAAAGGTCAGAGCACCAAGGGTCTAGTTTGGCTTAAATTATTCGGATCCATACCCTAAGCTCTTTGTGACAACAGAACCGCAGATGTTGATAGCCCAACACAGCTGAACAACCTGCATCACCACACCAGTGTTACGTGTTCCTGCTCTCAAATTCCCACTGAGATGAAACCCAGAGGTCACATGGAGAATTGAGCTCACAGCTGGGTGCCAGACAATTTCAAACTCTAATCCCGCTCTGCCAGCTCTGTGCTATGAGACATGGTGTGCCTCAAGGGCACTGAGCAGGTTGTGTCAGCTTCCTGTCTCTGCAGAGCATAAAACTTACAAAAAGAGCTTCCAGAGCAGCCTTTGCTTCTAAACAAGATCAAATATAATTAAGCTAGTCCTTAAAAACATGTAGAAAATGTCACTCCTAGTCTCCCTAAACAATCATCCATTGGAAAGTCTTAGTGTTTCATCTCAGCTGGAAAGTAAACCCATTACTTTTTGTACCATCCACACTGGATGTGGAGGATTATTTAGGAGGACCATGGAGACCACCACATTGACTACCACAAAATGACAATGCATGGCCTCACCTGTGAGTGATACATCTGTCAGTATGTTAATATTTAAAATGCTGTGTCTTATTCTACCACTTAATTACATGCGGGGTGACCAAATTTATTTATTGCTAAAGGTATGAGGTCCTCTGACAGTACTCCATCCATTCAAGAGCTAATAGCTTACTGCATGGTTAGCTAGCTGTCATCCCACCAAGGGCACGATTAATTCTAAAGCAGTCAGCTACTCCCTCTGCAATGTGCTGCTCCACAGTTCCTCAGCTATATACCCCACCAGAAGAGACATGGTGGTGAGTAACTGAGAATATTGTGTTGTTATCACATTTGGGGATCTGCCTGCCCCAAGATTGCTATCCCTTTACTTGCCTTGCCTTCAGTTTTCTGATACTGTCTCATTGTTGTGCTGACACTAATAGTGCCATCTGTGATAAAGTGGGAAGGGAGTCATAGGTACAGAGGCAATTTTCCATCAGAGATATGCCAATTAATCACCTTCGGGGTGGAACTTCTGTTCAGCAAGTGGAAGAACCAGCCTGATCCTCTAGGTCTCAAATGCTGCTGCTGTGATAGGACTCACATGCTTGAGAACAAAGATCAGATCTGTTTATTTAATTTTTTTTTAACATTCACTGAAATACAACAGAAAACTTGTTGCCAAATCAGTCTCTTTCCAAGCTGATAAATATTTACCCCTTCTTCAAATGGAACAATACTCTCAAGATAATTTGTTCATTTAATTTTATTTGAAACTCAAGTTTAATGAATCTCTTGGGCAGATCCTGGATGTCTCTCTCTCAATCGCTTTTCACGAGGAGGTTTGAAGAGCTAGTTTCTTCCCAGGGCCAATGGTGAAAATGCTCAGTACTTCAAGCCCCATGGGATGGAAAACCTTGGTGGGGCCATTGAATCCTCTTGCTGTGGCTGGGAGTGCTGCAATAATCAATGTGCAAAAATGAAAGAGGATTAACATGTGCCCACCTTGTTTCTGTCAGCAGGAGAAGCTGCCTGCTGCCCTAAGGTTGCAGGAGTTTTCCAGGGTCATTGCTAGATTTCAAAAGCAAGTAATGGACTTTGGTATGCTGCTTCTAACACTGAACTTTAAAACACTTTAAAAGCAGCACATATGATGTAGGTGAAATCAACTGGGAAAGATGTGAAGGAGTTGCATAATTTATTACAGCCAGCTTTTAAATGAAATTGGAGATTTAGTTTGGAAACACTGCTGAACTGTATCTCTACCCTGATTGCCTACCACTTACACAAGGTAGCCTATAACACTTTAAAACGCAAACACTGTGGCAGAATTTCCTGTTGGGTCTCATCAGCACAGCTGCCTGTGAGTGGGACTGCCACTGCAGTACATGGGGGGAAGGCTGTCTAAAAATATATGAGAAGCTCGGAGTGCTATATCCTTTTATGTGCTTTTTCAGAAAGCAGTATGTAAGGGATCAGCTCGCTGTGAGATGGAGGCAGGTACCAGCTGTCTGACCAGACTTCTCACTTGAAGGGCTGCTTCACCAGTGTAGCCTCCATGGTGCAAGGCACGAAGAAATGTTGAACTATGATCAATTTTTCTCCTTATTTACACAACTCTTCCCCTTCCTCCAATTACCACTTTCAAAATTATGGAGGAAGCTTGTCCCATGACGTTACTCTCTTCTGCCACCCTTTGCCTTCATTCCAATGTTTTGCATAGAAGAGGCTTGCTTTATTCCATGTGTGCTTTGGGACATTGCCTGTTTAATAACTCTCACAGAGACACACTCAGCATGATTCAAGTGTTAATCAGCTTGGGCTTAGGGTGCTCTCAACAATGTTAGCTTTTCCCTCTCTGCCGGACTCCACATTGTCATGTCAAAAGACACCTCATAACCTTTTCTTTCACCTTCAACCGTCATCTGGCATTGCATGGTCATGTGACATGTAAGTATCTGGGGTAAGAAAAAGCCATGCCTAAATCATTAAGACAGTCTGTATCTAAGGTCCACATAGCTGCTTTTACTTCCCACTGCCTCTGAACCAGAACAAAGAAGAAGTGATCTTTTACATCTCATGTCTCACTACCAACGAAGAATGTACTTCCTAGCTTTCAAAGCCCCAAAGTGTTGCAGGTCCTGTTTTCGTGGTTGAAAATGTGAAAAACAGAAATAAGAGATTTCTCTGGCTGATAAAGGAAGCTAAAACTGAAACTTCCTCTATGAATATATATTAAAAAACCCAAAAAGGCATTAATGTCTTTAAAGCAAAAAATCCACAAAGCATTTTTAATACAGACTTGCAGTGTCTGTGTATTCTAAAAAAAAAAAAAAAAAATTCACAGATTTTATTGGAAAGCAGCTATTTAATTACCTGCCCCACATATAAAATATGTCATTGCAACCTGGAGGACAATATAAGTTTGTTCTAGTATTGAAAATTCTCCATCAGAAGATTTTGGTAAATATAATACACCATGATTTTTATTTTAAATGCCTTCTCCAGTGCTACAGGAGCATGTCCTCTATGCAGCTCCAGCCTCTGCAAAGCCAAACAATTACCCTCGTTACAAAGGTCAAATGTTTTGCCAGCTTGCAAGAACTGCCAAAACTGTAATATGAACTTGTGGATCTCCTGATATATTCTGGTACAGACCAATGCCTTTCTGTGTAATGGGGCACTGCCTCAGATGGCCTAACAAATCCCTTCCCAGGTCTGTAATTCCAGTCTTTGTTTCTGCTCTGCTAATTCTGTCAAATGTTCATGTGCCCCAGAGAGTGAAATCTGGGGGCTTTAATCGTACATACTGTGCAGACTGCTTCAGATGTTCTCATTTCCAGCATAACCTTATCTTTTGTGCATCAGCCATGAGCAGCAGACATTTAAGAGGAAAATGTGATGAAATGCAGGACAACCCCATGCCGTGTGTCCCCAGTAGGTAGCTATGGTACATGAGAGCTGCCCAATGAATGTTATAAAAACTAACCCTACAGGGACTCACTCTCTACAAACTAATAGCTCCATTCCTTACCAAACCCATGGCTGAAGTATCACACCAATTAAACACCTATTTTTCTCTGAGAACATTGTTAGTTAAGTACCACCACACTGCTGTGTTTGCTCTTGCAGGCTCTCATCCTATTTCCAGAACATCCCAAGTCTGACTGATGGAGTCCATATAATAACTTATATCCACATCCATGTCTTAAACTCCAGTTTAGTAGTTCTAAATACAGTTTGGTAAAAAGACTTCATGACTGGTTAGAACGTAATGCTGCTGGAAAGAAATAAAGCCCACATATATTTATTAACAAAATCCTGCAGAAGCACTGGTACAATGAGCCTTCCCGATCTGCAACCAGAGCAGTAGTATTTTATCCTTTACAGAATTTCTTGCAGTTTGATCTGATTATTGTTAAGGTGCTGAACAAAATGCTGACATGCCTGCACAGAGAATAACCAACATTTAAACTGGGTGAGAGACGTTGGAGGTAGTAGGTGTATAAGTTTGTTTAGCAGGGCCTTAAGAAGTTGCATTTTATCAGTTTCACTTAAATCAGCAACAAAAAAGACAACTCTTCTGTTTCTATGACTTCTTTAATGCTACAAAATAGATCCTACTGAATTAGCACCTAACTATCTTCATAGCAATAAAACAGAAGGTCAGATTTAAAGAGCTACATTTGCCCTTGTGTTTCTTGGAAGACCTCTCTAAGTTGACAGTGCAGCTGTTCACTGAAAATTATGCAGAAAGATTAGTAAAATCTTAGTTAAGGTATTAGAATATACAGCAAGTCCAACAGTTTTAAGCAAACATGGATCGTATGGTGCAGCTGAAATAGATGACACATTTTTACACTGTGACTGCAGTATTTAGCAAATGCAAAGAGTAAACAAAAAACTTAACAAAGTAAATAATTATTTCAGCTGCATTCAGTCACAGATTTTCCTAATGTCCCATGATGATCCAAGAAGCTGGGGCACATAAAGCATGACTGTCATCCTGCAGTAAAAATATTATCACACACTTCAAAGCTATTGGCTGCCTTTCCTCAAATAATGTCAGAGCTTTAACGTGTACCCTGATGAAAACAGAATGGCCCCTTTTGAGCTGCAGTAAACTCAAAGCCTCATGTACTTAAAATCTGCTGAGGCCTCCGAGCTTTCTGAAAGCTTTAGCAACAGCAGAGCAGCAACCTCTGGTCTTGCAGACTGGCGGAGATTCATAAGATGCACCAATTAGGGTGATTTTATAATGACTTACACCCATGAAAACAATGTTCTTTACATCCTGAGGGAGATATATGCGACCATTCACGGCCAGTCAGGAAGTCTGATACATCAAACAGGCATTGCTGAGTGACCATATGGGTAGGGCCATACATAGCTGCTGCCACTCGTATACACTGGCTCGGGTGGCTGGCCCCAGCAAGGACTCTCTGTTCAGGATCAGTTAAGCTTCTGACACTGTCAATCACAGTGAAGCACTCCTGATAGGAGCTGTTGTGAGAGGCTGTACTGCAAACTTGACTCATAAATCAGGAGATTAGCAACCGCTCTATAACTGTGAGTCCCCAAACTCATGTTTGTTTTAAAAGTTTATGAAAACTTTTAAAATTTATTAAAACTAAGTTTGGAAACTGTATGCTGTGGTTGGGTTTCAAGAGTTCTGATTGCACAGGAAATATTAAATCTAAAAGCAGTTTAATGCAGCACTTGAGTATGACCCAATATTTACACATGCAGATAACTGATCTGCTCAGTTTATCTCTGGGTTAAAGACATGACTTAAGGGAGGTTCGGTTTTGAGAGTTAAAAAATTACTGCTGATTCTGCAAACCAGGCTTAATAGAAATTAGACTTTATGTCTTTGTTCTGAGAATTGAGATAACTTAACATGTAAAATGGCATTTAAAACTACTCTGTCTCATGTCTGGCCTGCAGTCCCTTGTTGTATATGTACTTACATGCATTACTTCTCATATGCTGTCACCATTATTGCACAAACGGACAACTGTGGTCCAGGACAAAGCAAAGTGAGATTTGTCTTCAGACAAGACACCAACATCTAAGCATCTGAAGTTCAGATGCCTATCTGCTCAATGGATGTCTGCACTCTCATTACAGCCAGTGGTGACAGTCTGAGAGTGACTGAGATGAACAAATGTAGGAGCCTACATTTAGGATACATCCCATTCTGATTTCTCAGTAATATATAATATGTTCCTGAGAGAGAATGTAGCTAAATCTCTTGAACTCTGTGGTGCAGGACCTGTCACATGAAGATATGAGCCCCATGATGTTGACTCCAAAGAGTGACGGTTGTCACTCTTTGGAGTCACCTTCAAAAGAGCACCAAGAGATAATTTGCTTGTGGTTAGACAAGATGGATCTGCGATACAAAGCAGTGCCTTCATCCAGGGCTCTGTCCTGCTAACAGCCTGAATGAATTTACGGCAAAGAATGGGTATGATGCAAATGTTCAGATAATTTTTTTTTTTACTGTCTTCCAGAAGTACAATCTCTTCCTATGCAGAGAGGAAACATTTAAAGAATACCCAAAGGTACTGAAAATGGCTTGGGGAAGAACATAAGGAAGCGTATCACCAAATTTTATTGGAAAGTCAGGAAACACAAAGGTCTATCATGACCTCATATTGTAGCATGCTTCTGCAGGATTTCAGGTTTGATGGAAGGGCTGTTCTGACAGCACAAGCACGAGGGACATGACTTAATTTCAACTATCACAGCATTTGATTTCAAGCAGGGGGTGGCAGCTACAGCCTTTCAAGAAATAGACAGATGTTAACAGAGTGTGCAAGAACACCTCTAGCCAAGCAAATAGTTTTCCTCTCCAAACCACAGTATGCCACTCAGAAGTCCTGCAAAAATAATCTAGAAATACTTCAAAAGAGGTACTATTTCTGTTTGCTAAAGTATAGACATGGTGAAGAAATGAGAAGGTCCAGGTACTGTTCCACTATGCTCTTCATCCAGGAATTATGTTGACTCACACATGAAACAGAAATTATACAGGAGCTGGACAGGATAGTGAGAAATAATCAACAGCAACCCAGTTTCAAAACAGCAATGATAGTCTGTATCTTCCCTGTAATGTGCACTTCACATCAACTTAGACACATGAAGCTTGCTATTTGTTTCTGCACCAGACAACCTACCATTAGCATGGTCAGAAATACAGAACACAGGCCTGAACCCTAATACAACTGGCAGCAGAGGAGCTCACTTGCTTTCCAAAACTAATCCTCCCCTTACCTGTATTGGAGACAGCAGGTTAGTGTCAGTAATATATTCTCTAAGGATTAGGTGCTAATGCTATTACTGATGAAAACTTAAATTCTGGATGTAGGACCTTGAAAGAGAGTATTACTACCTAGCAGATTTCTGCTTTAAACAGCTACCTTTCATGATTATACACATTACACTCAGGAGACTAACTACAGAAAATGTGTTTTATGTTAACTGGGTCTAGACAGATTTTCCTATTTCAAATAAAGAGATTCTCTGCTGAGAGTTGAACATGCATAACCCTGAAAAAGGACTGTATGTTGAGAATCATTTCTTCCCTTGATGATGAAGTAATTACTGTCTTGGTCCAAAAGATTATTCTAGCTAGAAACTTTATAGTAGCATCCAGGGTAAAAAAAAAAAAACAAAACAGTGGGGTGGGGGGGGGGGGGGGTGGGAAGAGGAGGCAAAAAGGATGCAGCTTTCTCAACGGCCTGTCAATCTGCTTACTTTCTGCTCTAAGTACGTGGGAAAGCTCCATCTCCCAACAAAGGTCTCTATCTCCAGCACAACTGCCTGTCTTTTGGCAAAGACATCTATAACAGCCAATTCCAGATTTTGCATGCCTGCCAATGTCATTTAAGCAAATAATTTGTGGCTGATATACAAGTGTTATCATATTTCTTAAACTTTACACTCCAGATTATATTGTGTCCCCTGGCTGGCACATGCAAAAATACAATGTGAGTTTATGGCTGGTTTTGAACTTGTCTATTTTTAAAAACTTCTCTAAAGTTTTTTCCTCAGAAAACCTTACACTTCCTCATCTAACCCTTAAGGAACAAGTTTCAAATTCACACTGCCAGAATAATAAAACTTAGATAATATGATTAAGCTTCAGGGATGGGAAAATACACATGAAGTAATGATTCAAGAATTTCACTCCAAGAAGAGTCCAAAAACTCTTTAGAGAACTAGCAAAATGAACTTTAAGTATATTTGTTAGTGCTGATAGTTAAAACCCACAATATAAAATACCAATTTTCACAATTCCAAGTATATTACCCAAAACTACATTAGAGAAAAATTCAAATACTTGAAAAATTATTATTCTACCTCATTTTAGCAGGTTGTCTCAGAAATACTGCAAAATTAATCATGAGACAAAAAGTCAGAAATCAATTCATTATTTGTATTTTGATATCAACAAAACAATTTCACTTCTCAATAGTTTGCAACAATTTCAAATATGTGATTTCAAACAACAAATGGCTTTATTTCCAGCACAAAACAGACTTGCCATAGCAGTTTGGTGGTTTAAAAAAAAAGTCTCTTCCACAATTGCATAAACATACTCAAACTTTTGAAGACTACACTAGAGAAGTGTTGGGCTTAAACACAGACATTAAACCTCCACAGCTCACCTTCCAGTTCATACCACCCTACCCTTTTCTTCTATTCTCACAAGAAAACTGCAGACAGTAAACAAATACATAGCAACAGGAAGCCTTACTGCAGTGCTACAAGATAACACTGGTCCTTTGAGAGTCAAGAGAATTAGTATCTTCTAAGCTTCTCTAAATGATTTTCATTTTTCTATAAATAAAGCTGTTTATCACTGTACTTAAGCTTCAGGAACTTTAATTAGACCAGGAATTCCTCTAATGATTAGATAAAGGCTGTGGCAATAGATTCGAAGCAGTCAAACAGAAACAAAAGGATCTCTCCTACATCATGCTCTTTATGTGCATCTTTCATGGAAAAATAACCATTGTCTAATAAAAACAATTTAAAGAAAAGCCTCCTTTCAAATAATGTTTCAAGCTTCTGCTTACTAAGTGAGGAGAAAATATCTTTGTACCTCAGCACATCCTGTAAGCAACCAAGTTTGCCTTGCGCTTAAGGCCTAATATACCAGAGTGGTACTAAGCTTCAAAATAAAGTGGACAGCAAGTAAAAGTGTTAAATGCTGAATTCATCAGCTGCTCTGGAGGAAGAAAACAGACTTCTGGTGTCCTCAGCTAAGATCTGTAAAACCCTCCTAAGTTAGAGCATTCACTGACAAGAATTAACTATCTGGAGCTCCTTCTAAAGCATTCACTAATGAAACCATGTTTGTATGACCTTGAACTGTTGCTGGATTATTGTGCTTGCCTGCAGCAGTAGCCGTTTCCAGAAGCAGCTGTAAGATCTGCCAAGAGTACAGGGTGTCACATTCTTATTCATTGTGTTTACTCACTAGCACAATCCAACTTTCCGTAGACATGAGAACTACAGCGATTTGACAGCAGCTATTTACTGCTTTGGTTAGGCAACCAGTTACTTGTAAAGTGTAACCAATATGCAGGTTTATTTTTAAAGCTGTGGCACAATTAACACATAAAAACCACACAGTTTTACGCTAGTTGGGTCAAATTAATTTTATTATGCTCCAAGATGAATTGCCACCAGTGCAACATCCTATTCACTGTACATTTCAAAAATTCACATACTAAAAATTTCAGTTTGATAAATGGAAAACTGAATGATTGAGAAGTTCTCATGAATTTCATACGTACAAGTGGCTAGCTGATATTGTCTATGCACATAGAGTGTTGAGATACAAGAGCCTCATGCTAGTTCGTTAATTGCTAAGGCTATCTGGACACTCGTTCAACCAGAATATATAAGAGAGGCCTTCATTACAATGTTTAGCAACAGTGCACCAATATCATGAAATGCTATCTTCTGCTCATAGTGCAAGTGGCAGAGTGCTGAAGCATGCAGTTATGACTAACTTAACTGCCATTGCAGTCTTTATGCCTGAAATTTATCATGTACAAAGACTAAAGGAAGTATTAACCTGGACACCACAGAATGTAAGTGTACTTCTCGTACAAAGAAAGAGAAACAGAAAGCCCAAAACCTTTCTTTGGCCAGTATCTACAAATCAAAGTTCTACTCAATAAGGTAACTTCAGAGCTCCCAAAACCTGGAATAAGAAGTTTGATTAATGAACTGTGATGCTTTATAATTAACTAAACATACCCAGTAAGTAGCATGTTAAGAAAACCTCTAGGCCTCATCTGATTAATTTTAAAATGCCCTATATGCAATAAAAAAATAAGGGAGCAGTGCCAGAAGTTATGAGATAGCCGTACAAATATTTTCCTTACACATAGTAAGTTTTCAACTCCACTGCCATTAGCTACCTCAGGCTGCACTTGCACTTGATCCAATGCTCAAGTCATTACAGCAAAGTTAGCAGGAAGTGTTTCTAGCAGCAGAGGGCAACGTGAAAGTTACTGCAAGAAAGTGAGATGGCTTGGAAATTTTTTTCCTCAAGTTATGTACTTAAATTACACTTAGAAGTAAGTTAGCATCCTCTGAATAATTTAACTACAACCTTACCTCTCCCACTCCTTCTCAGCAACTTTCTTTTCTTCTCATATGACTAAATCAATTCTAGGTTACAACTGAGTTAGAAATCCAAGCCGTATCATGCAGGTCCAGCCTGTCAAGATCAGGTCAACACTGGGTTTCTGTCAAGACAATTCTGATAATTTAAATTTAATTTGATAGCTTGACTATAGTCCAAGACACTATGCATTAACTATGATCCAGATATGACTGACTTAACTAAACATTCTGTGTCAGAATAATGTGTTTTTAAGACAATTTTCTACCTGAAAGTTACATTAAGTACAGTAAATAATGCTGCAGATATTAAATACCCACATAGCATAGATTAGTATGTTGTAACAGGCAGATATGCCAATGCTTACTGCACTACAAAGTACAACTTATATAAATGTGTGAGCTGCGAAATGAGAATCCCACCTGCCGTACACTTACTCAAATACTATTCCTGTGAATTGGGTTCTTGATCGCCATCACAACCCTTGGTCTTAAAGCCAACACACAAAGACAAAATATTGCCCTAAAGTTCACTACTTATTCAAAGTGTATATTCTGAGTTACTGGTTTTTCAACTTTATGGATGTAGGATTGGTGTTTCAGCATTTGTTGTGTACCATAACGCAAAGACTGCAAAGTAATACCACTTATGTTTACTTTATTAGTACACCAATATCCTACAAATTTTTAAAAGTAATTAAACATTATTGAAGCAAGCATTAAATGCAGCCCTTCAGCCTGAAAACCACATAAAATTGATTTAAAAAAAATAAATCAAACTGTAGCAACTGCCAGCCTCCAGTACAGCCCCCGGTAATTTACACTTCTTCATTCCGAAAGTAAAAGCTGGGAAGAAAAAAAAAAAAAAAAAGACTGAACTTGTCTGCATCGAAGATGCCTTTACCACTATTACAACATAAACCCACCCTGTTTTAACTTCAGTTAGAGTTCCCAAATTGAAAGACTACTACTGCTTTTCAGTAGCAGTCAATATTGCTACAGTTAGGGCAAGGTAATCTTCACAACTAGCGTGCATTTTGTGGTGATTTTGCCTTACGTTACACACACTGCTAAGATTTGAACTGCAACGTTGTGATGTACCTGAAACCATGCAACAGTAATAAAGCAGTCTCAACATTCATGTAGCATTGCATTTGAAATGAAGGGGCTAAATAAACTAAGAGCTGCATCACTTAAAGGGCATAGTGCTATACTAGGTTTTAATAAGAAAATTTAGATACAGAAAAAGTAGGGTATGAAAATAGTGTTTTCCTTCTTGCATTATAACTAAATTACATTAAGGTTTTTGTCAATCTCACATATTACATTTAAACTCCCTTATTGATGGAATGGAGAGTATTCACATGTACATAATCATCCAGGTGTAAACTTGCACACATTAACAGGGAGTAGCTTTGTAGAGGATAATGACAAACCTTTACAGATTAAATGAGGTATTGCACAGATTAATAAAAAAAGCAAAAGGCAACAAAAATATACAGCAAATTGGTAGAACATTTACATGATAATTTTACAGAATCCATAGACAGAAAGTTGTGTTTAGTATATCATTCACCTTAAAAAATATATATAATAATATATGATCAATCATCCCATTCGTCATCATCCTCAAAGTCTTCTTCATCATCTTCATCCTCATCTTCATCTGTAAGACAAAAAGAGCAAGACACTTCAATATACCAAATGAACAAAAGTATTATTGATTCCTCCTCACAAGTTTCCGAAAACAAATCAGTTAACAGATGTTAGGGGTTGCAAAAGACCTTCACAGATCATCAAGACCAAAACACCTGTCAGACCAGGACCATAGAATCTAGCTCAGATCGCATAAGAATGCATCAAGATGGGTCTTGAAAGTTTCCAGAGAAGGAGACCCCACAAAACTTTCTGAGGAGCCTGTTCAAGTGCTCCACAACCCTTACAGTAAAGAAGTTTTTCCTCATGTTGAGGTGGAACTTTCCGTGCTCTAGTTTATACCCATTATCCTATCACCTATCACCATGTGTCCTATCACCAGGCACAATCGAGAAGAGTTTGTCCCTCCCTCTTGACACCCAAGAAGTTCAAGGAGGTCACAACAATACATTTGGCAATGCTCTATTTTAAAGATTTCTAGACACAACATTCAGTATAGATAGATACTATCTGAAAGTTAAATGTAATTTTCCCCCCACATGAAAAATGTATCTTGTTCTCTGTTATGAGAAAAATAATCAAAAGTTCTCATTTGGATGTTAGGAACAAACTGTTTACTATCAGGGTGGTGGAACACTGAAACAGGCTGCCCAGAGGGGTGGCTGGTGCCCCATCCCTGGAGATATTAAAAGTGAGGCTCGACATGCCTCTGGACAACCTGATCTAGTTGAGGATGCCCCTGCTTACTGCAGAGGGGGTTGGACTAGATGACCTTCGGAGGTCACTTCCAACCCAGACCATTCTATGATTTGATGATTTAACATACTACTTACTGCTCTTAGAGAATGTGAAAGGAACCAACTTGTTCCCAATTTAAACTTCAAGGTCAGATTAATTTCTGAAATGTAGGAACTGCTTTGCCAGGTTTACTACATAATAATATCTCTGTTTGCTGTAGAAGCAGATAAAAAATATTGTGACCCTTCCTTAGGAAAATGCTGTATTTTGCATCATTCTGGTATTTATGTAAAGTACCAGAACATAAGACTACTATGTAAGGTAACAAATCAACAAACTATACTGCCCTTAGTCAAATGGTCTGCTGACTGCAAATGCAGCTTTGGAAGAAAAACAGCTCTTGGTACCAAGGCAATGCAGCTTTGGTACCAAGGCAAGCTCTGGAAGAAAACAGAAGAGATGTAACTAAAAACAGTTGCACTGCAGCTACTGAACTGCACTTATTACAAGCTGGTATTTGAAAAGGAAATCCTCTTCCAAGCACTGAAGTGTGGAAAGTTGATTCAGTACTATGGGACTAGTCACATAACACTAGTTCTCTGATTATTATCCAGCAGGTGGCATTCAAAGCACACTGTAATCCACAGCTTAAAGAGCATGAATCTTTTCCAAAGCTTTGGCTTCTAGAAAGAGAAAGCATTAAAAACATTCCCTCCAAAACATTTTCATAACTTATTTCATCAGATAACTAGTAGATATAAGTAATCAGCCATTTAAAAAAATCTATAAAAATATTAACCTTGACCAGGAATTTTAAATTTAGTATTACTGGAAACTACTATACACCAGTAATCTAAAGTAGCATTAAGTAACTACTCAAACCATCAGCAGAAGCCTGCCTACAGCATTGTGTATTGGATTATATGCTGAAATCTACAGGGTTTTTCAACAGTATTGTATGCTGAATAGAAGCATTAGCTCTTAAAAACCTGACATTGTGAGACTCACCTGAAGAATGAATGGCTTTGCTCCTTTTCTGCATAACTTCCATTAACGCACCCACAATTCCTGAGGTGGGTGCAGGTGTTGGTGGTGCACTCTCCTGACCATCGGATACCTCAGAAAACGGAAACATTAGGAAGATGCAATTAACAAAACAGAACCTGTATATTTCAAGATAATCTTTTAAGAAAGTTTAATGAGTTTCTTCTCAGCCAAATGAGAGAGTAAAACTATCTTATTTCTTTAGCTCAAGCTAAGTTTTTTTTCCCTATGATAAAGTCAACCTTTTCTCTTTTGCCATGTAACACAACTGTTAATACAATACTCAAGATGAAATATTTCACAGCTCTGACTATCATGAAGTGAGTGCTTAGTTAAAGAAAAGCTTCTTAATATGGTTATGCAGGCGTGGTTTGTGTGTCTTCATAACCATTATTGATTTTATCCTTGGCATATATTCTAGAAAATAATTTTCTTGTTTGGGTTTGTTAAACAGGTCTGCTTTGGGCTGATACTCCTTTCTGGAAGTAACAGATTTCGATACTGCATACCTGGACCTGTAACAGCAAGTAGATACTATTCGCCCCAAATCTACTGCAGGCCTTCCACTACCATTACACTGTTGAAGACATCCCCTGTAGTTGTTTAGATAATTTCACTGAAGTATTCAGGACATCAGCAGTCTCTCGTAGTTCTTGCAGAAGTTCTTTAGAGCCACAATACTATGGTGTCATCATCATAGGATTTATGTAGGATTATGAAAAGTGATAAATGAGTTTGAAACAAGGATAATGTCATGCACCAATACTCACCTACAGAAAAAATATTTTCTAAGCATTTTTTCAGTATTACTGTTCATAGCATCACTTCAACAACTCTAAAAGTTATGATCCAGCCTAGAATAGAGCTTCAATTTACTGACCACACTGAAATACTGCAGCCATTTACCAAGTCTTAAGGGGACACAGATAAGAAACAGCTTTTACTCACTGATTTCAGCTGTATACCCTGTCGTATCTGATCCAACAGTGCATCTCTTCCTGAGCAGGACACTGGTCGATTGTTCTGTTCTACTTTCTTTAACTGAGCTCCTTCTCTGATTTGATCCAAGAGTGCTGCTTTGTTTCCTGCAGGAACTGGAAGCTGGTGATCAACCTCTGAAGGAAGGCCTGGTGGTGGAGGAGGACCAGGAGGAGGTGGAGGAGGAGGTGGTGGTGGAGGAACAGATGACCCACTTGCTGGTGGTGGGGGGGGCGGGGGAGGGCCAGATGGTGCAGATGAAGAATGCACTGGTGGTGGTGGAGGATACATCCTGTTTGGAGGAGGTGGCGGCACTGTTGCACCAGGTCTAGATGGAGGTGGGGGTGGAGGTGCTGCTGTGGGAGCTCTTGAAGGAGGTGGAGGTGGTGCCCCTCGGCCCCGAGCAGGGGGAGGAGGTGGGCCTGAACTATGAGGAGGTGGTGGTGGAGGTGGAGGGGGTCCTCCTCTACATGGTGGTGGTGGAGGTGGAGCTGAAATGAAACAAAACAATTCATAATTACATGCTACTCAATACAAGAAAGTCTTTCAGAGACAGCAGAAAAAACAGAGGAAAAAAAAGGCTTTGTCTTTTCTTTTACAAGGATCTCTGTGCCTGTGCAAATTTTACCAATTCTGGGTTAAGTTGAATATAGAAGACTATAAACTGTGCTTATATGAATGGACATGGAAGCTGAATGCAGCCCCTTGTCTGTTGTCTGTTTTATAAAAGGATCAACATTGCTGGGAGCAAGTGCAATACACAAAGACTACACAAAATCACAAAACATGCTTGGTCATTAATTCTGGTTTGGTCCTGCAGCAGTAATTTTCTTCATAATCTAAGTATATCTTAAATCAGTGTTTCAATTTCTCATGACAAAATGTAGAAAAAAAATTCAAGACTCCTCTAGAATTTTGTTGAACTAAAAAGTTTTGGAAAACAAACAATGTGAAATACAGAATTTCTACTTTATAACTCATCCATTATTTTATTAGATAATTATGGAGGCTTTTTTTTCTGAAGTAACATCTTCTGATAACGAAAAAGCTACTCATTCATTACAAGGCAATGTAACTGACTCTTCATCCCTGTTACTGAAAATTAGTTCCAACAGTATCTTTATGGCAGGAACTGTGAAAAGAAAACAGCTTCAGGGCTACCTCAACACACATGATCATTTCTATATGAAATGCTCTTACAATGTACTTGCTCTGCTAATGAAATTTTAAATAGCACCATTTAATTTCCTTTTCCATTAAGCATCTAGTTTATAGCACTTTAGGCTGTGTGGCTATTGCACAAAATTAGTTAATAATCCAAGTGCCATCACACAACTAAGAAAACTCACATTTGATTTCACATTCTTTGGTAACAAAAAGCGGTATCACACTCAAGAAGATAGTGCTTTATTTACCTCTTCTATTACCTCCTTCCTGTTACATGCTTAGAAAGCAGGCTGTCTGCACTAGAACAGAGAGGAGACATCTCCAAAAGTGAGTTTTTGAGGACATGGGAGACCACCATGTCTCAGTGCCTTCTTCCCTGCTCACCTTAGAGAAATTTATCCCTCCTAAATGATGTGTTATGTTATGAAGTTTTACAAAGTGCTCTGCATGTTTCCATCTCCAAAAAAAGAACAACATAAGGAGAATCTTTCAAACGTTATACATTTTCCAAGATGATAAGGCAGTCACGCTACTTTTTGGCTGCCACGCTTGTACTTTGCCTTGTGTCCACTGGAGAGCAGTATTTCCTAAAGCAATTTACTCAGCAAGCTCTACAGTTTGTCTTCATCCCACTGACAAGGCATACAACTTGGTTATGTGCCCCGGAGTCTGTCCTGCCTGTAGATTTTAAATGCAAGTTTCATGTTTTCCTGAGGGCAAAGCGTTTATTTGCATCAAATGTAGAAAGATATGCCACATCCAGTCTGTGGAAAGAAACTTAAGGGGTTCTTAAAAGGCTTGCTGGTGCTCAACTGAAACAAAATGAGGAAGATGGAACAAGGAGGGAGCATCGCTATCTCATCCTCTCTCCCAAACAAATGATACAAGCAAAGCAACGTTTAGCCTTTTTATAAATGCATGTTAATCCAAACATTGCTATTAACAAGGAAAAAAAAAAATCTTATATTAATGGTATTGTCACTAAAAAACAACGAACAGTACCAAATCTAGGGAAAGGCAGGAAAACAGGAAAATAACTTGTCTTAGCAGTCCTAGCAGAGTGAATATGTAAGCACAGAAATTCTTGCAATAAATGCAGAAAGATGTGTTTCAATTGGGAAAGAACACTTCAAACAGCAGTCAAGCTTATGTATCAAATAATCTAAATGTGGCTAAAAATCGTTAAAATATTTTATCTACCTCTGTCAGAAAGCACAGAGGTAGATTATTATCACACATGTTGAAGGTGAGGCAGCATTTCTTTCAATCACATACATGCAAATGGCTGTAACTTGAACACCCAAGTAACAGAAAAACAGCCATTTTAAAAGTATTTTAAGCTAGCCATAAGCAAAACCTGTAAGCCTATCCTCTCAATCCAATTTTATGATCACCACCTGAGAGAAACAACTCTGTAAACATTTAAAAAGAGTAAGATTGTAAGAGTTTTCTGAGGGAAAAAAATCTAACTGAAATTTTGGTTGCAGTTTAACTAGCGAGTTTGATTACAATCTTTAGCACTGCAGTCAAACGGATGTGGACTACGGTTTCTCATCTAGAAAGGAAATCACACAGCAGCATGAACGCTTTGAAGCATATGTTTAGATGCCAGCTCAAATACATACATACCACTCCACCGTGGAGGACCTAAGGAATAAATGTGACAAGTCATTGTACCTTGAATCTGCACTCAATGCGTTCATTAGTTTTAAAGTGCTGTAATTTCAATGGCATTTCTATCCCATTTCTCTTAAGATGCATTCTAGGCAAACTTTAAAAAGTTTGATGTTAGCAGTGCAATTTTTCAGACTGACTTGTTATGTTCCAGGAAATGGCTTACGTGACAATTTTCTTGAAGCAGGAGTCTGCTCAAAACTAGCACATTTTACTTTGAATTAGAAAACCAAAAGAGCTTTAAAAAACAACCAAAAAACCCCCCAAACAAACTCAACCAAACACCCCCCCAAAACAACCCTAAAAAACAAAACTATTGCAAGCCTCTAGCTGTCTCATTGTTGAGTGTGGCCAGGGTAAACAGGCACCATATGTGCAACTATCAGACAACAGCAACATGGCTTCTAGGATTTTAATTTATTTACAAGATTGAGACTACAAATAAATACATAACATACAGAGTCTGGAAAAAAAAATCTATATTGAACATACTGCATGGCATTGTAGTTACTGAAAATCACTGACATAAGATTCTTACTCTTTAGGGAACAAGTACACTTAGTGGGTCATCGGTATAACATTTTCATATTGTGCATTGAGCAGAGAAACATTATGAAACCCAGTGCAACTGCAGTGACATGAAGTACAAGGAAGATAAACAAAAAGTGCTTATCATCAATAGCTTCTACTCTCATCTTTATGGTTAAAAAAAACAACCCTGAAAATAAAAGGAATCCCACCTTGTCTCCTCAGTTCATTTTTAACAGCTTCCACACCTCCTGTTTTTTCAATGAAATCATATATGACCTTTGAGGTTTCTTTATCTTTCAGTTGAGCCTCTGAAATTCCACACAGATCAAACAAGTTTTTCAGTTCTGGGTCTAAGTTGTTCACCTGAAAAATCAGATATATTAGTTTCAAAATGCTTGAAATGGAAGTTTTCTTAAAAAAATCATAGTTTGTATTGGAAAACCCCATAAACCATGTAATTAAAAAGAATAGCAAAGCCACCTACCTATTTATGGGTTGTCTTGTCAGTCAGAAAGGACTATTTTAGGAGAGGTAAGTACATTACACAAAATCTTAAGTTCTGCATCCGTTCCCTTCAACCCTGCATCCCCTTCTATTCCCTTCAACTCCAATATCTCTACATTTGCATTTTAATAAAATCATAATTTATCACTATTTGAATACACAGCTTTTTATTTAATGCCCATCTTCACAACTTACATTAAAAAGCCTAAAGAGCTAAAGAATCATACAGTCTCTTGGTTAAATTACTTACATCAAAACCTGTGTTTGGATCCCAGCCAACATGTCCAATGTGTCTAAAAACAGAAGCAAAGTCCATTTAATCAATATAAAAAAACCCTTGTTAACTAAAACAAGATACCAAGATAACTGGAGATTACTACCATCCTCTACCTCTAGTCTCATTAAGATACAAAGCAATTCTTACTCCTCAGTGTCTTATTTAAGAATGGAATAGAAAACTTACTTTACTCTCAACTTTTTGTCTTGTGTCAAAAAAAAAAAAATGGAGAAGTAATTTCCTTCACTGGCTTTGTGCCACCCTGGGGTGCCTACAGATGCTGATGGTAAAACTGCACACAACCTAAAGAAGCATTATTTTATGTGATGCTATAATCAGCTAAAAAGGCCAAAGAGTTTGTGACTGACCAAGCTACTTCATGCAACTGCTGGTGGCTATAGAAGACAGAACTATAATGTTATCACGATGTATCAGGTTTCTTTTTGCCAATGGCCAGTCCAAGAAATCATCAGGAAATCCAACTCTGTTTTAAAAATACCAGTTGCGCTCTTAGGAGCCAACACAGTTTAGGCTAAGACTGTCATATTACAGGACTGTTTTGCTGTCTTTACGTGGTGCCTATTGCAACAGACCTAGTACACTTGCTCAAGTCTGTTAGTAGCCTCAGGAAGACATATTTTTTAATGAGAATACTGAAACTCAGTGATTAGTTTTGGTCTTGGTATAACTACGATTAGCTAACTACTTAGCTTAAGGGACAAGAAGGAAGTAAAAGACCTGGTTTAAAATCACATTACGCTATAAAAGTGGCAAAAACGGAAAGCCCATTGCTTTACCCAAGTATTTAAATACCTTTCACTACCAAAACATTGGATGATTTATGGCTTAGAGAATTCTGGATGTTAAGCTACACCTGGCTCACAAAAATTAGACATGCATTTCCTAATACATAGTCTCTTATCTGATTGTAGTGTATTAACTGGTGAATGGAAATTGACAAGCTTATCAACATATTCCTGCGTATTTGTACCACCCAGGATGCCCTTTTAAGAGACTGTGTACATGCACTTCAGAGCTTAGTGCACTGTATTGACAGGAAAGTTTATATGCAGTAGTAGTCACAGTATTTCTTCATTATTTTTCATCCTTCAGTGAACATCTCTCCCATGAGGATATACTGAGAGAACTGGGACTGCTTAGCCTGGAGAAGAGAAGGCTGAGAAGGGATCTCATTAATGTCTGTAAATATCTGAGGGGTGGGTGTAAAGAGGAAGGCAACATGTTCTTTTCAGTGGCACTCGGTAATAGAATAAAGAATAATGGATAGGAGCTAGAACACAGGAAGTTCCACATCAACATGAGAATAAACTTCACTGTGAGGGTGACAGAGTACTGGAACAGGCTGCCCAGAGAGGTTGTGGAGTCTCTCCTTCCCTGGAAACTTCAAAAGCCAACCTGGGCATGTTCCTGTGAGGTCTGTCTTAAGTGAACCTGCTTTGGCAATGTCTGAAGGTCCTTTCCAACCCCTAACATTCTGTGAGCCTTGCACACACTGATTGTATCTTGTTTATTTTCAGAGATCTTTTCAATGCACACTTACCAGGTAACTGCAACTCTTGTGTTACTTAAAAGAATTAAAATAGCTTATTGCTGTATTTGTTAAGTAGAGTTTGTTTTTTTTTTCTTCCTCAGAACACAGAGTATACATCTGTTTAATGGAAGGCATTGAAATGAATTACCTACTGATTGCAAATTTGATCTGTCATACCAAGTGAGTGTTGGTGTTCACCAGTTCCACAGCACAGGTTACATGCAATTAATCTAGCATATTTCCTCAACATTATAAAACACCAGTTCCTATATGTTTGTATAAATCCAGCAAAGTGTCTTACATAATAAAATGACACACAGCTGCACCCTACAAGAAACTCAACTAGATTTTAAGCCAAATAAAATAGACTTTTAGTCTTCTTCTGCAAAGATTTAGTACTTAAAATTTCATGTCACATTTAATAGCATGAGAATTTATCTTTTGTTTGAACACCATTAAATATTTTATCATCCTACTCTCAGCTTTTCTAGGTCAAAGGTTGATAGACATTTTAAACAAAGTACACTTATTTTAAAAGGCGGATGATTAAAACACCAAATCGTAGTTCAGGAAGACAGCACTTAATTCAGTAGAGTGACCAAAACCACATTTTGTGAAAGCAAAGCTTAGAACGATGCATCCTAACTCTCCCAAAAGTCTGAAGATATGTAAGAAACGGTATTACAAAACCTCCAGCTCATTCCTAAGAGGTCTATACATGCATGCCATACATTGATCACAAGTTAGAGATATTTGCCTATATATTGGGGTAAGTTAAGTTTGCAAACAGAAAGACAGAGATAAAAATACAGCTATGTATTTTCCGCTGTTATGACAAGAGAGGATCTGCCTGACAAAGCACAACTTAGCAGGCATAGCTGTAAGAAAAATTTTGTTAAAATATGTGACTGCTGAACCTGAATATGAATCTGGACTGAGCTGACTATTTCAATAAGGCATCTCTATGCAGCTAAATCCTTTTCTAAGCTGTTTTAGGATAGCAAGTTACATTTGTTTACAGCTGCACTAAACTCCTCACCTGTGTATAAGCTAACTGTAGACCTCACAGCATTCCAATCACTGCAGTTCAGCTTACACACAATAGTAACATATCAAAGACTTGAGCATTTGCAGGGCTAACTGACATAAAAAAAAAAAACCAACAAAAAAACCCCACCCAACACAAAACAAAACAACAAAGGTACAAGAAACTCCACCCACCAAACCCCAAACTCCAGAAAGTCCTTACTGGAAATTAGATGGTGTTCCAATATCTGCCTTTGTCAATCTTCTCTTTTTAGTTTTTCCTTTCTTCTTTTCTTTGGTATATGATATATTGTTAACTTGTGGAGTATAAAATCTGTTAGTTGTAATTTCTGGGTTTTTGATATCAACAGTTGCCATTGGTAGACTTGGGCCTGTGAAGGTGAAGGAGGTGGAATTTGCATTTTACAAATTTGGCAAGGTACTTATAAACTAAAGAGTTTTCATGCACACAGAACACATGGAATGAGACATATCAAGGTGTAGGATAGCTACACTCATAGACAAGGTCAAAGAATGAGTGCACATCAGTGCTCAGCACCCATTACCTTGGCAGCACAGGAAACTGATTGTAAAGAAGAGTGAATTCAGGAAGTGCCAAGCATGAATGGTTTCTGGTGTGACACAGAGAAACTGATTATCACAAGAACTTCAGAAGGCTGTTCTGGACAAATTGTTGTGTTCAAACACAGGGCAACATCTATGAGAACTAATCAGGATTTCTAATGTCTCGCTCTGACAGATTCACAAAGTAATTGAAGTCCCAGGTAAGAAACAGAGATTGAAGAGTAGTCACAGTAAGAACAGCACCAGAAAAACAAGTTAAACACTCAAATTATGAATAACATTCTCAGACCTCATTCTTTATTATAAACAATTCTGAATTATTTCTGCAGTGATTGAAAAAACATCTGAATAATAGTCTTGCCAATTTTAGCATTTTACTAGTAAGTTACTTGTAGAATATAGCAAATAAGCATACCTAGCATGTATTCCATGTAGGTTTTCAGCTTTGACAGAAGGCAACTCTTAACATAAGCAAGTGATAGTAGCATTTAAACACCAAGGGTCAAATGTATATGTATGTACATATATAAAAAACTCATATTGTGCTGGTTTGAACTGACTGGAGGATCTGAATGAGAAATTACACTACAGGTTGAGAAAGGAAAACATTCCAGTGTCTCCTTCACTCATTTGTTTACTGACAACGTATAAAGTTAGAATGAAAACAAAGATAAGACAGACTGCTTTGAACTGTGCTAGCTAATGCATGTCTCTCTCTCCCTGCCTTTCTCATCTGGATCTGAATAAATCCACTAACTACTTTCCTTCTGCTAACCTCCCCAGAGGATCTACCTTTGCCTATCTGGCACATAAGACAGTGGGATAAGATTGGGAAGTGGGGAAAGATGGTAGGGTGGTTGAAAATCTCTCTTAGGGAGTCTGAACTCTGGGAGGGGTGTGGTGTTTCTGTATTACCTTTTCACTGTTATTTAACTGTAAATATAAAGCTTAAGTTCCTTAACTTCCAGCCTTCTGAGTCTAGCCTGGGTTATTTCACAGTGTGGGGGTTGGGGAACTCCCAAACCACCACACATATATAGGAATGTATGTATACACATACTTGTGAAAAACTGCAATAAAGGGATTTTCAGTTTTGGAAGAATGAAATTAAGCAGGAAATTTAACACCGGTTTGTCCAGAAATAGTTTGAAAACATCCTCCATTTGCTTGTGAGTTACTACCCAACAGTTAGCAAATAAAATAAGACTCATGCATCCAGCCTTACTGACGAAAAAGTCTGCTCAAGACTTTGATAAAATTGGAACCTTTTTGGATACTATTTTTTAATAACTGCACTTTGTATGGACAATTCAAGGTTCTCTGAGCATTCTGTAAGGACCAACAAGCCTCAGATTTCACAATAAAAAGTCCAAAGCAGGAAGGAGCAGAAAAGACACTGGGTAACACAGCTGACATTTGCAGTTTACAACTCAGTGGGAAGCACCAAGTACTGGCCAGAACAAGGAACATGAACAGAAATGCACTGGACTAGATGAAACTACATCTGAAAATGTATGACAAATCCTGAAGTCCTGTAGGAGTCTTAAAGGACAAGATTAAGACTGTATTAAACCTGCAGAAAGATTACTTTCTGAAGGATTTTCTCCTGAAACGTTTTGATTCAGAAATGTTACAATCTGGACATTTGTCCTTTGAGAATACCAAAGCATAAACTGACCACACAGGACTATGCGAAACAGTCTGCATTATTAAAGTTCCACTTAAAATTAGGATTAAATTCACTAGTCTTCAAATATTACCAACCTAAAGCTCAAGATACGGAGTTAAATAAAATCTTTGAGATTAATTGAAAATTAGAGTCTTAATTTCATGACACACAACATCAGGACCACAGTAATAGTTCATTTTCACTTTAATCACCAATAACAGTTTCCTCTGTTATAGTCTATTTTCATCAATGATATTATTTGTATTTTTAACAGCTGTACTGATGTTAAAAAAGAAATATGTACCTTTTCAATGTTACAATGTTTGTGATATTCTTCTCAAAATCCCTAACAGCCATTGAAAAAATGCATATAAAATCCTGAAGTAACCATAAATGGTCTTAACCATGTAAAGCACGAGCCATTTGCAAATTCAAGATGAGCTTAAATAAAAGACTGATAGCATGATTCCTTGACACTAACAGTATCCATACAAAAGTTCACAGCAAACTCTTAAAGATGAAAATCTTTCTTACCGTCAGGTTTAGAACTTAGATGTCCACGAGATATAAAAGAACCTTGGGAAGAACTGCACTCTTCCAGAACTGCCATATTTATATCTAGTAAAATTTTCCCCATCATAAGACATGCACCTTCCCCAGCAGGTGCAGCTAGCTCAATAAATGAAGATGAAAGAGGCATATAGAGCTCATCGCTAGGAAGTACCTGGCAGTACAGTGGCGTTAAGCATCCACTGTTATCAAGATCCGTGATATCCTCAGAAAATGTAGTACAGAACATTTTGAAATGTTAATTCTGCAAAATTTTATTTTAGAACCTCTCTAGGCATCTGTCTCAGGCTACAGACACCTCTATAACAAATATAAACTGTTCTTGTTAACAGCTGAAACAAAATTCTGCCACATGGCTCTTAAAAGATTCTCTCAAAATCTAATTCTCTGAGAAATTCTTGCTTCACCCAGAACTTCACCAAGAGCACAGTTCAACTACAGTAACTATTTGCATGAAGAGACCCAGCTATTACAAATGCGTAGAAAACAAATCCCAGGAAATTACGGACTAATACATTTTATATAACTCTTAATGCCAATTTGATTTTAATCTCAAATCCGTACCACTGAAAACGTCACATGACAAGACACAGTGGTTCTTCCACACAGTTTCAATGTATGCAGAAAATCCAGACAAATACACTCCACTAAAAGAAAATTCCCCACGGTATTTCAGGCATGGGTCATGTGAGTATAGAAATGTGACTGCTCCTGGTTTTCAGTTTTAAATGTAATTACACATTTATACTCAGTAGAAAAAAAGGCACATTCCTTTTTATTTTCCCCCAAACAGAATTTCACTGCGTATGAAAAGTAACACAAAGCCAGTTTTCTCCCAGTTACATGCTGACAGTATATATCTGCTCTAGTCTGAACTGCAAATGCTGAAATGCAAAGGCTACAACTCATGCCCTAATCATGTCTTACCTGTGACTACAGAGGGCATAAACACACCTAACTCTCTGCAAGCAGAGAAGCAAAGCATTAAACTATTAGACAAAATCAGAAAATGAAGACACCTCATGAAAAATACACAGCCTCCCAGTGAAATGGTTTACTGAAAGAGCAGAGATGCTTCAAGCTGTGACCACTGATTACACACCTGAAACTCTGGACATAAACCTATGTATTCCACAGAATATCCAAGATAAAGGTAAGACAAAGGCACAGGATCAATGAATGCTAGTGTAGTATGCAGTATTTTTCTCAAAAAATGTTGCTGCCTGAGGTCTTACAGAGAGTATTTTAATAATAAAAGTTTATCTGCATCTAGTTTTCTTAACTTATTCAAAATACAGATAGCAGACTGGACAAACAAATTATGTTAAAGTTGACAACATTTACAGTAGAGACAAAGGCTACTTTTTTTGAGGTAGGTGAAACTGCAGTCATCACTGCTCTTTCTATCTACTCTGCAGATACTGCTTTCAGGGATGGGACCTAAGTGAGCGGACACAAATATTACAGCTTGGAGGTTAAAGGCCTAAACTGATGATTGCCTGAACTTCCTCAAAATTTTATACTCATTTTCTGGAGAATTATTAAAACCTGTGGGAGGCTTTATTTGGATATAAAAGATCTCAGTAGTTCCCGTAATTCAGAATTAGTTAAGGATTGCCTAATTTGGTGACATACAAGTCTGAAACAAAGCTCTACATAAACACTAAGTGACAGCAAGAGGAATAAATAAAAAGGCATTGATTCATGCAAAAAACTTACCATTTGGTGGGTCTCGTCTTTTTTCTGGTGAAAAAGAAAAAATGCTATTTATTCATATGCATTACAAGAAAAAAATAATTCTAAGTTTTTGTTTCTAGTGAAGCTTTCAATGACCTCGAACTCAATCTATCAATATTCTTAAAGCCTACTTGCTGTGCAGTTAAAATAAAGTATTACAGAGCAGTAATAAAACCTCTGTCTTAGATAATAAACACTGATTTCAAGTGAGCAAATTGAGTAGGAGCACATGAAAATAGCAACTGAGTTGCTTTCAGACATGTTGATTGTAGAGTAAGGTAAAATACTAAAAATTATCTGATTTTTGTACAACCAACCAAAGCAAGATTTTGAAGTGTTATGGCTCCCAATTTCCACTGAGTGAGACTGTTCCTTCATTTTTATTTGAAATAATTAATACTTTTATAAAGTACTCCTCTCTCACAGGATCTAAAATATATTATTTTCAAGTTTACATAAAGAAAACAGGACACAGCACCTATGTTATCCAACAGGTAACTAAACAAGCAGAACTAGAATCCCTTTGGTACTAATCTGATACTCTATTCAGATATTCTATTCACAACACCAAACTGTTTCGTGGACTGCAAAGAATTTGGTTTGATGATTTAAAATGCAGTTGTAAACACTTCACACCTCAGTACTCTCAGATTGTAATAGTAAATGCTCCTTTAAAGGAGATTTCCTTCACTTACTATTAGCTCCTACCCTCTACAAATAACATTCACCTACCCCACAACTGTCCTTCAAGACCCTCAGTACACAGCTCTCTAGGAAGGTTTGCCACCCCTCCTTTTCAGAGCTGGAGTACCTGAAATCTAATGGACACTTCAAAGACTTTTGCCACAAGAATTTGTAAAACATTTCCCATTTCAGCAAGTCCCAGAAAAACTGTAAAACTATTATACTCTTCCAGATAAATATAAAGGTAAGGGGTAAGGTGTGTTCAGAGATGGCAATAACCTTGTCCTACCAACATTTAAAAAAATACTATGGGGGAGTTGTCTTAGATCACAGATGAGTAGTTTTAGGCATGGACATGAAGAACCTTTGCAAGGGTGCCTCAACACAAAGGGTTTTGGTGTTTTTTTGGTTTGTTTTTTTTTTTGCCAATCCACTGTTGCTTTCTCTTCCTAGAAAACTTAGTTTGGGAAACTACTGATGTTGCACTGAAAAAACCAAAACATGAACCCAAACAAACAAACAAACCCAAGAAAAATGAAACAAACAAAAAACCTCCACAAAACAGAAACATCACTAAATCCTCTTTTGAATTCAACTTTTGGGATATAATTTGAGTTTTATCCAACAACTACAACTCAGAGACAGCAAAGGAGAATGCAGGCCTGATTGCAAATCATTTGGCACAGGATGGGAAGCTGGCAAAAGCAAGAGGTATTCATTCATAGGAAGTGTTAAGTGGCCTTGTGCCAAATCACGGGAATTCATTACAATTCTCATTAGAAGAAAGAGTTCAAGAGATAAGACAGTGTAAAACAAAGCAAGACATTTTAAACACTTCCTGTAATTTTTGCTGAGTACATAAAAGATTAATGTTTTCCCAAAGATACTAGATCTGTTTTTCTGTGATTCCTACTGCTGACTAGAAAATATGAACTCCTGTTCTCAAGTATGGATGACCTTACTGGAGAGTGGCAGATTTCTCCTTTTTTTGAAGATGCCCATGCCTAATGACCCAAAACATATCAACTTCACCAGCTGCCCATGTCCAAGAAATGAAAGTCCCTTCAGAAAGTACTTCTGGAAACAAGAATGACCCCTGTTGAGAGTTCAATGCAAGCTGGGAACTTCAGAGATGCCCTTATCCCCTAGACAGCAAAACCAAAAGCTGTGACCAAAGATTTTAGAAAAAAAAAAAATCAAACCAAACCTCTACATATTAAGTATCCAGATTGAAGCTCATGAAATGCATTAGAAAGGACATCAGGAGCTAAAAGCTTGTGAAGGTAAAAACGTATCTTCAGAGAGGGCTAACAGAGCTTCCACCCATGATTCACAAGTGATTCCTAAAAATTAGCCAAGAAGCCTCCTAACTTCAGAAAGGCAATTAAAAACAATGTTCTGTTCTACAAGTCTTTGCTGTACTTTTATGGCTGAGTGGTCAGCAGGTGGGGAGGACATTATGTGTACATATACTAACATTTCTGAAGCAAGATAATGAAAACTAATGATACCTATGTGCAAGAACATCTGATGTGAGAACATGCTATGCTGACAAATACTTAGAATAGAAGAAACAGCGTGTACACAGAGCTTACTGGGGGAACTATTTGAGATAAGTTTAAGAAGTAATCAGAGAGATTATTTAAACAAGTTTACCAGAGAAACTTACTAATTGCAGTAATTTCTTCCTAATCTAAGGTTAAGAATTTGACTTTAAAAAAAAAGGAATTTAGCTAGAGGAAAACCAACCCGATATTAAAAACATTAAGACAGCACACCAATACTTCTTTGTGTGCCTTTCTCCCTCGTTCTGTTCTGTTAGATATTTTGCATGTTTGCTTTTCTACATTCTCTGTTCAGAGTAAAGCTTTCAGCTCTCTGAAACTTCAGGTGCACTTACTCAAGATTTGTCTACTCAGTAGACTGCATTTCACACCCACTGAGGAAGGGTAGAATACCATTGCCTCTTCTTGCAACTGTTAGACAATATTATATGTACCCATCTTAACAGGAAGATACAGTTTTTTAAAGACAGAACACACAATTCTTGCTACTTTCCAACAACAAAAGCTTTCCACATAAGAATCTTGCAAAAGTCTCCTAGCAAGTCCTGAATGGTGTAATAGGCAAAGTCACCACATACACTACTCATTTCAGTTGAAATCATGTCAGATGGCATTGCTATGAAATAGCAGGCTGGAGGAGGCTCTGGCCAGTCTGATCTAGTGTAGGTTGTCCCGGCCCATGGCAGGGGCATTGGAACTAGATGATCTTTGTGGTCCCTTCCAGCGCTGACTGATTCTATGAAAATGTATTTTAGAAGGCATGGGATTAAAAATACCTTTAAAAATAACAGTATTAAAACTACCTGACTACTACCTCCATGTTTGAGAAGACACATTACAATACACACATGATTTATATATAACACACAAATAATATGCAGCTTATATATATATAATTTACAGTATATAAAAAGGTATGCACAGATCACTGTATTTTAAATAAGCATTTATGTATACATAAATGAACGCCATCAGCAAATCAGCTCCGACTTATGCAAATGCAAAGCCTGTCATTTAGAAGCACAATTACATAGAGCTGCATCAAAGGTACGCAGAACTCCATCTGGTGGCTTGAATTAGGAACCTCATGATTGCAATTCTTGTTTTGCAGCTAGTTTGCAAGTTGTTGCTGAATTGTTGTCCTGGGTTTTTTTTGGTTTTTTGGGGTTTTTTTTTAATTGAAGCTATCTTCAAGTTTTAAGTGTTTGGGTGGGGGGGAAATACTTTGTCAAAAGACAAGGTATAGAATAAACTCGTCCTACAACAGAAGTTTCAGCACAAAACTCAAGATAAAATTTCAAAGAGTAAACAAGAAAAATCTATGGGGTCCTGTCAAGAAAAACTCAGTGTGGAAGGACAGAAGTGAATTCACCTGTATCCTATTAACAGGAGGGTTTAGACACAATAGTTAGTGAAAATTCAGGAAGAGAAGACAGATTCAAAGAATTGTAATACAATTTACATTGGAAAAGACACTTAAGATCATTGATTCCAACCACAACATATGTCTGATAATATGCAAGTTATGTAAGCTGACGTAAGATTACTTTTATGGAACATGTATGAGAAATTATTAAATGCCACTTCTCCGTGAACCTGCTGCCTCCAATGAAACTCTACAAACTTATTCTGAGCAGAAGGAATCTTAATAAAACAAACAAACAAAAACCCAACATTTATGGTTCTGGAAAAAATGCTTTGCACCCAAGTCACCGTTCCTGAATGAAATCTGAGCACATATAGATCATGAAGGTCTCCAAGAATACTTTCAATGATGGCACTCCAAAATGATGGGATCCTCCCTCTACCTCAGTTTACACTGCATTGCTGGTGCAATTCAATTCCAGAATGGATTACAAAAATACATCCTGTAGCCTGGAAATCCATGCTACAGCTTAAAGCAAGCCTGACCACATTGAAATGTTCCCAGTGTATGCTTTATAGCACCTTATCCTTCACTGACATATGGCTGTCAGACAGGCAAGTTGTTTATGGCCTCCCTGGAAAATGACCAAGACAAAATCTGTAGGAAGCTTGAGCTGCCTTTAAAACACTGATCACATTCCTAAGGCATCTTGCTTCACACTGTGCTGCAATGGACATTACAGATATTAAGTGTCCTGACCTTGACCTTCAACAAAATTACTACTTTTGTGTAAGATAATTCTCCACTAAACACTGGACCAATGACAAAAAATCATTTATATGAACTAATGAACATAGCAGATGGTAAAATATTTGTTATAATCCACTTAGGCTGATTTTAAACAAATTAGTTATAAACAGCCCAGAGCAAAAAGAGGGTTTAGTCAAGTATGAAAACAGCTTACAGAAACATTTCTGGTATTCCCAATGACGGTTACCATTTTTACTTCCTCCTGATCTGTACTTTCAAACACCAACACCTTGGAGTCTAGAGTTTACAAGGAAACTTACAAGGAGCACCAAATTATTTCAGAAAAATATTGTTTTTGCACAAGAGAAAAAACCCACGCTTTAATAACACAATTACTTCTAAATATAAATATGGCAATAGTGCCTTCCTGTAGTTTTCAGACATAGAAGTAACTTCCTGCCTCTCCCCAAACCAACATTAACAAGCCTGAATTTAAGATTAATTTGAATATTTACCAGATTTTCTCTGCCGTCGTCCAAGTAAATCTGTTACTGTTTTGCAGAATACTTTAGCTTCTTCTTCATTAGCAAAATTAAGACCAACTTGACATGTCTGAAAAACATTAATATTCCCCCACCCATGACTAAGAAAATGTTGAAAGTCTTTCTTAAATGTCTTCTTACACCTTCTGAAGGTCTAATCAGAAAAAGATCAATCATTACTACAAATTTGGAACCAAGTCTTAGTGAAACATTCTATCTTAGGAATGTTTGTCTGCTAATCAATTTTCTAGAGATCATGTCTAACAAATTATTGCATGTCTAACAAAGTATTGCAGCCTGAAATCAATGGAAAGGAGAGAAAAATGTTTTGCCTTAAGAACATACGGTACTTTCAAACATCTTCTGCAGTCAGAACAATTTCATTAACAGGAGCTGAAAATAAAGAACTGCTTCTGTCCTATGGAATAGTAAGTTTTTCAGTTGAGATAAAGTACTTTTATAAATAAGCTTAAAAACCTTCAAGGAACACGGCTAATACTGTACTTTTAAAAATACTTTACAGAATGAAATAAAAACCTCAGTTATATTAAAAGAGGCTACTATTCAAATAAAAGGCATTTAAAAATAGGTATTCAAAGACATTGAGACTCACATCTCCAGCAAAGGTATGAAAATATCGTCTAGGACTATTATATACAAAGTTATTGTACAGCTCCTGTTCCCATAATAATTTCCCATCCTGAAAAGAAGAAGAAAAAAAAAAGATTTTTAAAACAGGCTAATTGCAGAGTTTAACTTACTTGACAACAGAATCTATTAAGAGTTGGAAGCTACATGGTGCTAAGCATTTACCTTGCAATTATTAACGCAACAAATTAATCAAATTTAAATAGACTGGAACTTGTAGAAGAGCTCTGGAAGACTATTCCATCAGTTCATTGTGTTCTGTTCACAGATTTCAAAACATCTTTCAAGTTCTACAGTCCCTCAATAGTGATACTTGAAGCAATAACAGTCATGAGTGATAGGAATACAGTGATAACAGCAACAGCAATAAAGGAGACTTCAAATTTCTTATTATCTCAGGCTTGACTTGAAAAGTGTTAAAGGAAACGAAAGTCTCATAATTTTAAGGTGCTGTTATATATTTAAATGGTATTATAGTTCGATACTTCAGGAAGTGATTTCTCAATAAGTGTAGTAGTCAAGTGACCAAATCACAAAGAAAAATCACAAGCACCAATTAGCAATCCTGAACAAATCTGAGAGACTTCAAGCACCGAACGCTGACAGGTAACAAGTGGTTCCTGGCTTTAGTGGTATGGGAAGCTTTCCAAAGTCTCAAAGTCACACTTCTCAGTACTGTTTTTCTTACGAAAACACACCTTAGATACCTTATCTCTTAGTTACTGTCTTAAGTGAAATATTGTAATAGGGCAAAGATGTTCAGCATGAATGTATGTATTGTGAAGGAAAAATACACAAAAAACTTATCTGTCCTGCAGTTTTCACATGCATCAACACACCAATCAAAAAGATTGTTTCCATCCACACAGAAGACAGAATGTATTTTGTTAGTAGTAACACCCACTAGAATTTTTACAGCAAAGCACAGTGACACTGCACTAATTGGTAAATGGTATTTATTTCATTCATATAAACTGGCGTCTATGAAATAATTTACCATATCTTACAAAGTTGCACTTGCCTATTAAAAAGCACTGTAACTGCACTGCTGTTTGCCTGAGAATTTCTGTAAGTTGTAGCTACAACAGCCTACATTCATTCAATACAAAATGGAGAATGAATACAACCAAGCTTAAAGAGTTTGAAAAAGAAAAAACAATGCTTACCTTAATATCAAATATTCTGATAAAATATGACCTCTGTGGATTGTCCTTTACAAGG
Organism: Psilopogon haemacephalus; assembly: GCA_013396835.1. NCBI lineage: Eukaryota > Metazoa > Chordata > Aves > Piciformes > Megalaimidae > Psilopogon > Psilopogon haemacephalus. Next base: position 202,455 of record VWZI01002419.1, read on the forward strand.
CAAGCTACACCACAGCATTTCTTTGACCACATGGCATTGCGATCTGCTGCATAAATCTGAACAACTGCCGAACACATCGTCTGAAAAGAAAAGGTAGCTGTCACTTTTAAGTTAAAAATTGTGTTTCATTTTTCATCAAAGCATTTCTTAATTTGGTGCCTTGCTTTAGGGAGCAATTTTAATGATTTCCCATTTACCAACTTTGTTGGTAACAGATCTCAAGTCACTTCTACCCTTCAGATTTTCATTTCTATGCAATATTTAGACAGCTTAAGAATCTGACAGATTTTTTTTTTCTTGTACATAAAAATCAGCAAAGAGACTTTGTAAGAGGCAGACTGGTAACTACAGTAGTCACATGGAGCTGCCCTATTGTGTAACTAAATTTCTGTTCAGTAATTCAAACTAGATAGAAATTAAATACTAAGGCTAGAACTGTAAATCACAGTGCCTGGAAATGCTCCCAGGTATTGGAACACAACTGGCTGCATTGCTTAATTATTCCAATGGTCTCTGGCACAATTTTAGCCTATGCCAACTAGCAAACTCCTAAAATTCTTGGGCATGGTTTGAGAATTCACATGAACTGGGCTCACTCACAGCTGGCAACTTGAAACCATCCTATTTTCAAACTGAGACATATATGTGTCCTACCTTAAGAGTCCAATGAGGGAATAAAAACTGGAGCCTTTGAGGCATTGTAGAAACAGAAAGCTTAAAGGCTCTGTAATTGGATAAGACCAGAGGCCATTCAGTCCAAGATCTACTCTCCAACACCATCAGACACCTAAGAATCCAAGAGCACACCATTACACTATGGGAGCATATCCTCAGCAACTGGCAGGTTGGAGTTTAATTATCACCTGAACCTCTATACATGCTTTACAGCACATCCTGGATTCCTCCTTTGTGAATTTATGCAATTCCTCTTCAGATCCACTTGAGCTTCCAGGCATCACAACACTGGCTAGGATTGTACTTCACTTACAAGCCGCATGAACAGTCAGTTACTTTTAATCTAAGAGTTTGCCATCTGCTAGTTTCAGCAGTCCTTCCTTGTTCTTACACTAGGAAATAGGTTTAGTGGTTTCACAGCTGCCTATCTATGCTGCACATGCGTTTATAAATATCTGTCACAGTTCTTTGCCCTTTAAGTTCTCATTTAGCAAGACATACTGGTTTAAAGCAATCCTTGTACTAAGAAGAAAAAATAAAACCATTCTACACTTTAATTAGCCTTGTCACTGTCATATGGATCTTACCTAGCTTATGATGAGACTTATGATGTATGAATTCAGTTTTAATATAAGGTTACAATGATACTGTTTTCTGGTTGTCCTTCATTTCTTTATGTATGTCAAAGAGTTTCATTTCCTTTTTCACTATGGAACATTAAGCAGGTGTTTTCATAAATCTGTTACAGTTACAAGGCCCTTTTGAAGGGATCATGAGTAATAGGCTCCCTATTAGGTTTTCCTTACCTGCTTTACAAGCAATATTTTCCCTTCATCAGTACCGGCTACTTGCATAAACAGTTGACATCTAGCATGCAGGCAAATCTATTTGCATTATAAGATAATCTACTAAGTTTCAGTATCACTCATGTCATGCTTTTCAACGTAGTTTAAAATAAGAAAATAAATTGTTAAAAAAATCCTATGAAATTTAGGTTGTAAAAAACCCCAAACTTCCAGAGTTGTTGAAACAGAACAAAAGTATTACAGACACTCCCTGGGGAAGCTTTGTAACTTTTAACCAAGAACAGTGATGTAACTTTCACAAGATTTTGAGAATAATTCTGTTCCTTTTTGCAATCATCTCTTCAGAAATTGTTAGACTGACTAAAAATCTTTCTGGTAACATGCTAAAGCATGACTGACTGATGAAAAGAAAGCTTTGCTGTTATCTCCTCAAATACTCTACAACTAAGTGTAGAGTAAAACTTCTCTCTACGTAAACTAGAATATTAATAATGTAATCATAACTAGACTTGTTAAATGAACAAAAAGGGACACTTGAATTAGCCATACTACCACAACAAAACAGATGACATCAAATTGCAGATTTAAGACATCATTTGTCCCCTTATGTTGCAACAGGTAAAGACTTTTGAGCAAAACTGGCCAGATTTTCTTCAAAACTTCTGCTAACAGCTTTTTCTCTCATTTCTCAAATATCACCTCAATGTTAACACAAGACAGCAAAAGGAGTACAGGTGGCCCATTCTACAGTTGTAACAAAAGTATCAAATTCAACCACAGCAATCATTCCACTGCCCATGCAAGAAGCCTTTGCAAGACTCCAAAACAAGTTCAGCTCCACTAACCACCCCTCAAAAGGCCTATGCAGCAGAAATTCTTGGCAAGAATTATGTGACTTAAAGTCATGACAAAGAAGATGGCCTTCCTATTGTATCTAGCAGTAAAAGCTCCAACTTGATTACCTGGGTAAAGCAGGTAACTTGATTGCACACAAAACCTTGAACCAGAACATACCCTGAGTATACAGAAGAAAAATATTGCACAAAGAGTGTGACCTTATTCTGCATGATCATAACTTGGATACTCTATAAGCAGAGCTTAATTTACAAATTAGAGAACATTATATGAATCTGAAATGTGTTGTTTTGAGGTCTTTAACATGTTCATTAGCAGTATGCAAATCCTAGTGCTGACAGAGTGCAATGAGACTTTCACATGTTAGAACATAATGGCATATTCCACTGTTACACCACTATAATTTTTTTTTAATTAAAAGGACAACACAAAAAAAAAATGAGGTGTACTCCTATCAAGCAAGCAATAAAATCCATCTCCTTTTACTTTAGCCACTGTTCATTTTCATCATGCAGACTAGTGGTGCTATGCTTTATGCTGCTCAGGTTCTGGAAGACAGGTGGCAAAAATAAATAATAAATTTTATACAGAATTAAGTAAGACTCCCATTAAATAAGCTAAATAGTGCTTTTTTTTCCCTGAGGTATATTAAACTGATTTGCAACTTAACATTTAGTTAGTAATGAATTTTCAGGAGGAGGATTTTTAATCTGGCAGTACTGCTTTGCTTAACAGTTTTGGCAAAGGCGTTGTCCTTTTCATATACGTGGAAAAGATGCAAGGTGAAAGAAATAAGGCAGTTCACCAAGAAACAATGGGCCATGGAGATGAGACTCATCTCTCCTCAGTTCTCTTTTTTTCCCCACAGCCAGCCTCTGTATGAAGGACATGCCATTGATTCCAGAGACTTGTCACACCCCTCCAACTGATGAGCTATGTAGCAGCAAGTCTGATGTTGTTAGCTGTATACCAATTGCCTCACTCACAGAGCTCCTCTGGACCATGGGTAGATGGTATCAACATAAGGCTCGTGAAAACACCTTCTGACAATTTTTTAAGAGTCACAGTTTCCCAATGAAAATGCAGAACTCTGCATAGGTATGGAATTTAATCACACATGACAGTCTTGTTTTTCTTAGCTATCCTTTCCTGCTCCTGGGAAGTGTCTTGAAAGGAAAACTGGGAAAACTGGCCTTTTAATGTAAAACTACCAGCAGCAGGTGTTTCCAAACAACATAACCTCTTGAAAAATAATCCCCATCCTGATAAAATGCCTGTAGCTTCTTCACAAAGTCAATCTGAAAACTTTGGGCCTGAAAGTCGTAGTCAACCCAAACAGCTACTTGAAAATTTGCTCTGGTGAGTAGTTGTGTGCAATCCAAACCCTGCAGTAACAGAAATCAGTAAATATTATCTTTTCCTTAAAGAAGGTATCTGGAAAATTGTCCTGAGGTACCTGTGTTAGGCATTTTTTTAAGACCTACTACAGTGGAAACTCTTATTATAGCTAAGTCAACCTGATGAAGCCTGACTCGCTAATGCTGGGTGCTCCCAAAGCATTCATTTCTTCTTTAATACAAGACCAGAAAGATATTGTGCAGTTACTGGGGTGACTGTTAAAGAATAAAGGGACGCTGCTATTCATTGACATTAAAACAGTGGTAACAACCAGTCTTCCTCAGGCAGCAGGTTTCAGGAAGACAGACATGATAACATGAAGTGACACTTCACTGTTGAACAGGCTTAGTGAGATGTAAATCTTATCTTGACCACAAGGACAGGAAGCTTCAGTACCAAGGCAATCTCCAATAGCCTAGCATTAGCTGAATCACAGAAGATACAGAAACTCATTAAGACTCATTAATATTGTAGAAAAACATAACATAGAAGTGAGAACGCAGGGTAGCTAACTCTATAAAAATTAAAGATGCATCCATAGAAAATTAGGCATTTAGACAGTACTCATAATGTAGTGAAATAAATGTCAGCCATTAAGTATTCTGCAAAAAAACCCAAACCAAAACAACCCCAAACAAACAAAACAAATAAAAAGTAGCACTGACCAATCAAGCAGAAATACTGCTTGAGAGCTTAGTTTATCTGAAAAAAAGTTTAAGCAAAACATCAATACTTTAATAAAATTCACACCATTCAAAGGAAACAAAATTTGAATTAGCGATAATACCCTCCTGTTGTTCTGCAGTTATCTATACTGTCATATGCATGTAGAACTTCCAAAAACATTAACCGCAGCTATGCATTTTAGCTCATTGCTATGCAGAAACACAAAACCTGCTGTAGGGACCAGGCACTGAAGCCTCTCCTTCTCAAGGGAAGGCCTTCAGTGGCCCATACAAGAAAGCTCTGCTCAGTCTTTCTGGTAGTTTCCTTTCCCTTCCCCAAAGCGGTCCTTTTTCAAGAGAAAATGTAGCTATTTTCTTGGCATTGAGGGTATCTGCCGCCAGCGGGAACAGTATGTTCCCTTCCTGCTAGGAAGGGCTGATAATCCACTTCTAGGGTGAATGTTCTCATCACCACACAGTCCTACAGAAGGCATATACTGCAATCTCCTCCAACACTGCTTTTAAATGAACTGAATAAGCTTGCCACTATTAAGATGATACCAAACTAATTAGGCTACATAAGCAACATGCAAGTATGCTTCCCTAACAATCCCCAAGTTATAAACTACAAAGGCATTTGCTAGAACAGACAAAAATATTTCCTAGCACTTTCACACATTTAAGAGATTTTGAGTTTAGTCAGATTTGGAATCCTACAATATTTTTTATGTGTGGATAGCAGGTAACCTAAACCACTTAAGCGTGGGCACCTAGTATGATGGCTTTGGTGCAATTCAGGCGTAACAGTAAGAAATATGGACACAAATCAACACTTTCACCAAATGTTAATGGCCTCGATAAATATTCACATTTTGACTTGTAATTACTTTTGTAGGATGGAGATAGGAAGAAACAACAGCACAAGGAGAGAAAAGCCTAGCAATATTAAAGGCAGACTGCTTTTGCTTCCTGCTGACACCATCTGAAAGACTTCAAGCCACAGGGATTATGGCTCCAGACAAGAGAAAAAGTACAACAGATCCATCTGGTTGTCCTTCTAGCCTTTCTCCCCTTAAACAGTAGATCAGGTTATTTATGGTTTACTGCATCTTGTAAAAAAACCCAAACCAACCAAACAAAAAAACCCACCCCAAATCCAAAACAAAAAAACCCCAACCGACCAAAAACCAAAATAATTTTAAAAGCGTGCTGATAATCTCTGGATAGTACACAACACTTTTCTCTAGATAAAAAATACTCTAAGGACTCCATAGTATTTTGACTACAAAATAAGGTTCTAGTTAGATTTTCCAACTCTCAAACTGGCTTATAAAATTTATGTCTTTGCACCAGGTTGCCTCCAGAATCTTCACAAATGAGTCTGACATGTGACACTGTTTCCCCACTGGGTGTTTGGATACTTGTTTACAACTTTGGTAAGCTCTGGTAACTTCAATTTTAAAAGATTTTACAGCTGTTAAAGATGTATTTAGCAATTTATTAATCATCTTTAAAGACTATTGTGTATTGCAAAAATGTTACCTTTGGATACTATAGACAGGATTTTAAACTTCAGAAGTTTGCTCGCAGATTTCAACAACTTAAGCAGCTGGAAACAATCTTCTCATTTTAATGCCATTTACAGGACATTATTTTCAGAAGACTGATTGCTTCACAGACAGGAAAAGTTAAGGAAGATTTCACATTATTTGACAGATGTGACATATGAAGAGCCTTTTGTAACTACCTGATCACATGAGAAAAGTTTTATTTGGTACAAGTTGAAAAATTACTCAACTGAAGACACTAAGGCCTCACAGGTTATGTTGCTAGTGAAATAAGTTCCCATGATCTAACACTGATTTTAAAATGCAGTATCTATAGATGCTAAGAAATTCATTTTTTCCTACCCATATACGTTAGGCTATGTTAAAAATAAAGCCACTATATAAGAGATGTTGCCTTCTTATTTGAAGAGAAAAAGAAGAAATGAAGTTTTTTCTGCAGTGGTAAAAAAACCCCAAAAAACAACACACAACATTCTGGGTATTTCCTGTAATTTCTGAAACAGAGGATCTTGTAACTTAAGAGACAGTTCCATGCAACAGATTGCCCAAAACACTTAAGCAATCAAGAGATCAAAACTAGATTAAAAAAAAAGAGAACATATTTCACTGTCTTGTTCTTATCAGCACTTATCTAGCTGCAATATCCTCAATGAAGCTGCTTTACTGATGTGGAAAAGGTACCAATGATCACTAAGTGATGTTACAGCAAAAAAAAAAGATTTAACAAGAGACTGCTATTGAACAAATATAAACCATGAAAGTTCTTTTCCAGACTTCAGTCTGCAGTTGTCTAGCAAAGCAATCCTTCATTTCTAATCCTTGGTTAGCCAGTTACATACAGCACACGTTTTTCCATATACAAGTTAATTTACATTTCCAGTATCTTCCGGAACCCCCACAGTTCAGCTAAAGCTGGCGAACTCCTTTTTGAAACACTTGTTGCTCAACAGCGTATCACAGAACACCAACAATTAAGATGTGAGCAAACAGCATAGCATACAAAACCAAATCAAACAAAACATGATTAATAAAGAGAGATGCAATTTTTCCAAACACAGGATAAAATATATTTTTTAATCCCACAACCACATTCAGAGGATGCCCCTGCTTACTGCAGAGGGGTTTGGACTAGATGACCTTCAGAGGCCCCTTCCAAACCAGACCATTCTGATTCTATGATGGTGGTCTCCCAGGGATATGGCATAACTGCATAACGACAGCCACTAGCACATTCCTATCTCATCATAGCAGATTATTTACCAGATGACATACACAACCTGGGATTTCATTGGTGAGCAAACTGAATGCTGTCACTTCCTGTTTACCTGCACAGCATCATTTGTAGCATATTCAGCTACATCTTTCTGATTAACACTGCTGAAATCTTAGCTAGACAGAAGGCAGTAAAAACAAGACAAAACACAATCTGCATTCCATTCTTAAAGTTACACATCTAGTTACTTTCAGAACAGTAAAAGTGTGCTGCACACAGGTGCCATTCACAACTTGTCACTGTTCTACTGCCATAGAGCAAGAATTCTCACTACAGAAAAAAGACATTTTGTCTTCCAGTTCTATTCCTGCCCTTAGCCTCCCAATACACTAAGAATCAAGGCATTGTTCCCTTCCGCAGATCATGGAATTTTTAGACGAAAAGTCAAAGTCCACCTTTCAATTCTGAGCCACTTCAAATGAATCAATAACTTCCAAAACTAGATTGATCCTTACACAAATACAGCACCATACAGACATGTAGATTCACTGATTCTCAAAGCAATGTTTTATGGTCATGCATAGAAATTGCAATCATCATTTCAAGCTGTACAAGATTCAGGGCAACAATTACATTTCATGCAACCCATGGGACAAAACTGGGTCTCCAATCTGGTTTGTTCTGTTGCAACGTGTATTCAGCTATAAGGGAAAACCAACTCATTTGACCTAGCATTCTCTTCTCTTCTACCAGGAACTTGTTGCCTTCATGCACTTAAGTCTTCTTTTCTTGGGCCTTCAACAACCATTCAATTTTCTATGCAATAATATTTTAAAAAATGTTACATACTAGTTTCATATTTAATGCAGGTTCTTACAAGTAGATTCTCATAATCACTTTGAACACATGAGAGTGCTTTGAGAAAATGTTAGAATTTAGACCTTTATCCATAAAGAACAAACTGGATTGGATTTATTGGGGTTTTTTTGTTTGAAGTTTTTTTTGTTTAAGAGTTAGACTCACTATAGTTCTTTATAGATTCACTTAATGGTACTTACATCATCTCAAGTGAAAACATTCATAACAACAGTCAAACTAAGCAAAAAAATACCATGAAGCATAAGTCTCAGAAATTCCTGAATTATCCCAGCTCTGAAACACTAAAATAAAGACCAAGCATTTACTTTGCAAAGTGAATTTTCTTATTATCTATACACTTGAGGACAGAATAAGGAATTTTGACTTCAGATATTTAGAGAACACTGAAATAAAAAGCTTAAATTGTTTTAGAAGCAAAACCTTTTTATAAGAACATTAAGTTAATGCCAACATACAACAAAGAACCCTCTTCAATATATTAACAAACTTGAGAAAAGGCTATTAGAAGTAAAATCTCTTTGAGTAATAGCCAGAAACTGGTCTCACAATCATGTATACAACTTGTGGCCTGTTCTGTAAAGCAGACACAATCCACTTACATAAAGGTACTTAGAATTGCAACCTCTCCACTAGTCAACATATTTCACTTCCTTCTCCATCAGTCCATGTTTGAACACAACAGTTACGATAATTCAAGTCAGCTATAAGGAAACTTTAAGCATAGATAAGACTTTTAAAAAAATACCAACAGCTGAGTCTACTATGAATAAAGTTATTCCCAGTTTTAAGTCTTGAGAATTTTATATACTACAGGAAAAAAAAAAACCCAGCTGTAGCCATTACAAGATGCCTGGCCATATTCAAAGCTCATTCCAGGGATACAATGCTAAAAGTTCTTCTGGAGTAGAAGATTTGGTGAAAGCATCGGCTGAATATTTCGGAGTTTGGCATTTTTCACTTAGTTATGGCAACAGCCTGCATTGATTTCTCCCTTGTGCCTACATTTCCTAATGTGTAATAAGAAGACAGAGGCTCTACCTCTGTAAAATGCCTTAAGAACTAATGACAGAAGACAAAAAATAAAATTTTGCTGATACAGACAGAAACACAGGATTTTAGGCTCAAGGTTGGGGGGTGTATCTATGTTATCTTCTGTGCTTATAGCAGTGTTAGAATTCGTTCCTGTTGTATGAACATAAATTAATACCTGATAGCCTGGTCACTGATGACTGTTTTAGATATGGAAATTCTTTTATGATGAGGGATGCCTTGTGAGTAAAGTGACATTTATTACAGTTGTCACAATTGTCACTGCCTGCACGGACACTTCCTTTGCAAGTACATAGGATCGCACCTAATGTGCTGTGGAGGCCAGGAGTTACCTAATTTCACCTGTGTGTAAACAAGCTCTAGTAGCCTGAAAGCAGGGTCACAGAATGGTGTTATTATGTGTCAAATTATAGGCAAATCTCAGGCTTAAAGTGTCACATATTTCCATTTTAGACAATCCACATCCATAAACTCTTTGTAACAAACTTACTAAGCTTTTTAAAGTCATTATCACACTTACTTGTCAAGCAGTGTATTTAACATTTTATTCGCAAGAATGGAAAAATAAGCAGCATAAGGCACATGACTCAATGGTAAAAGGAAAATTATTTTTATGAAAGTAATTTCCTATCTACCTGGCATTTCTCAGTGCTGTCTTCCATGATAACGCTGACCCATGAGCAACAAAATACCCTGAAGTCTTAGTACATATTTTGAAATGACACACCAAAAAAATATTCAGAAATCTCTCCCTACCAGAAGATCTAGACAAACATCTGACAAAAGAAAACTAGGCATTCTATTCTTGTTAGAACAGATCTTCAAAAAGGGTGACCATCACTCCATATGCCTAAGTTTTTTTATGAAGAATTAAAGCTACACGATAAAAAAACAACCTATTTTTACTTTAACTTTCAGTATTACTACTTATGCCTCCTAGAAACTCAATGAAAAGCTTGCCTTCAGCAATATTCTGTAGTGTGGGCTCTTCACTCAAAGTATGTGCTTAAATACTCAGACCAGCTATTATCAACTCTCAACTTCTGTAACTTCATGTTACAGTCTCTTTGGAGTACCTAAAGGAATAGTACAGATGCAAATATTTGAGTATAACTTGTTGATGGGAAAAAAAAAAAATAAATAAACATACTGATGAGTTTGCAACACCCAATTTTGAAGGTAAAAAAATATGAAATTAATTTCTGCCTAGATAAGATTTCCAAAGGAAACTCAACATATTAACAACAAAGCTAATGACCTCCTTTTCCAAACTTACTACCCACTGTCCAAAAATAAAAGCAGAAGGCTACTGAACAGAAAAACTGCTTCCCTGAAGCCAAAATTCTCCCTAACTCCACTATGTGCCAGAAGGTTACTTATGAGTCTGCCTGCTCTGCAGTAACTTTTACAAGAAAGATCTTAAGATATCTTTACTTTTGATTGAAGTGGAAAAGAAATACTGAAAACAATAAATTCATATTGTACTGGCAATTTAATTACTATCATTACTATAATCAAGAATCAGATTTGAAGGATTACAAGCTTCAGTTTCTGAACTACTTTTCTGCAAGTCTCTTGAGTCTCTTCTGGAATCTTGAGGAGACTAGCATGACCAGTGTCACCATTTCTTATTGATTGGGAGAACTGAGAAGAACTTCACTGTCACATCAAGTGTTTGTGACTTTCCTGAATACCTTCACCTAGACAACGACAGGTTACAGTGCTTTTATGATAGCAGAAAGACATTAGTTGTATTGTTACACCACATCAACAGAACAAAAATGTTCATTAATATTGGTTGTACCTATTAAACAGGGGAAAAGGGTTATCAGTGACATACTGATTGGGTTTCTTGAGATGTGTAACACCTCTGGTAATGAGATATCACTTCATAATGGCATTGATGCAACTTGAACCCAAACACAGCAACGAAGGTACTCCTTGTCAAAGTAGAAGTTGAATTTCCAGGGTTTCAAGTTTTTTTACAGATATTCCTGTCTTTTGCAATCAACTAACTACGCCATTGGCTCTGAGCATCTGTATTGGCTCAGTCTCTTGGCATAAAGCCAGAAAACTCTTGATATTGAGTATATAAAAGATAGTATCAATCCCATAAGTATACAACTATATACCAGAGAAAAAAAAGTAAGACAGAGCTTAAGAAAAGTGATACCCTATTCAAAAATCTTTATGAGTTTTCATATGAGAAATACAGTAGCTTTTCCAGTTTTCTGGAAGAAACAATCACAGAAGTGGGACCTATATAATTGCAATGCACTAATAGGTTGCTAGAGGTTCAGCATGGTAAATTTTAGGGACATCAGCTTAAAGTCTGTGTAACTGTGTCCTCAAAAGGAATTAAATTGTTTGGCAGAAACTTCACCAGTGTGGGTACAAACACTGATAATCTCCCTATAGCAGTGTGCCAGGTAACATCGCTAGACCGTGAGTAAGCTTAAAGGGGTGGGAAGGGGGGAATTAATGTTGATTTTTTCGGTAGTCCAGAGTCCATTCCTGGGCACACGGAGTACTTACGGAAGAAAGAAACTTACAGAATAACTGTTAATCAACTTCACTGACAAAAATGTGCTCTAGAGGATTTGTTATTCAAAAGTGCACCTTTCAGAAGAAGGCCTCAGTCACACACAAAGAAATGTATCCTGGTCACCAAACTGGAAACACACAGACTTGACAGGCGTACCACTTACTGGATAAGGAATTGGCTGGATGGTTGCACACAGAGAGTGGTGATCAAGGGCACAATGTCCACCTGGAGACTAGGGACAAGTGGCATCCCTCAGGGGTCAGTGCTGGGACCAGTGCTGTTTAACATCTTTGTCAGTGACATGGACAGAAGAATCGAGTGCACTCTCAGCAAGTTTGCAGATGACACCAAGCTGTGTGGCACAGTTGACCTGCTAGAGGGCAGGGATGGCATCCAGAGGGAGCTGGACAGGCTGGAGAGGTGGGCCCAGGCTAACCTCATGAAATTTAACAAGGCCAAATGTAAGGTCCTGCACCTGTGTCGCTGCAATCCCAAGCACAAATACAGGCTGTGTGGTGAATGGCTGGAGAGCAGCCCTGAGGAAAAGGACCTGGGGGTCTGGGTTGATGAAAAGCTCAACATGAGCTAACAGCGTGTGTGCACAGCCCATGCAGCCAACTGTGTCCTGGGCTGCATTAAGAGGAGCGTGGCCAGCAGGGCAAGGGAGGGGATTCTCCCCCTTTACTCTGCTCTTGTCAGACCCCACCTGGAGTACTGTGTGCAGTTCTGGAGCCCCCACCGCAAGAAGGACATCAAACTGCTGGAGTCAGTCCAGAGGAATGCCACGAAGATGATCAGAGGGCTGGAGCACCTCTGCTATGAGGACAGCCTATGAGAGTTGGGATTCTTCAGCCTGGAGAAGAGAAGGCTTTGAGGAGACCTTATAGTAGCCTTCCAGTATCTGAAAGGGGGCCTACAGGAAGGCTGGGGAGGGACTATTCACAAGGTCTTGTAATGACAGGATGAGGGGGAAATGGGTTTAAACTGGAAGAGGGGAGATTTAAACAGGATGTTAGGAGGAAGCTCTTCACAGTGAGGGTGATGAGACACTGGAATGGGTTGCCCAGGGAGGCTGTGGCTGCTCTCTCCCTGAAGGTGTTCAAGGGCAGATTGGATGAGGCCTTGAGTGACCTGTTCTAGTGGGAGGTGTCCCTGCCTATGGCAAGGGCTTGGAACTGGATGATCTTTGAGGTCTCTTCCAACCTAAACCATTCTATGAGCAATCTGATGTGAAACAAAGACCTCTAAATCTCTCAATCCCTATATAAAAGCTTCAATTCTGCAACAAACACTCTCGGAAGAATGCTGTCAAAGAAGCAACATGTCAGCCACCTGACTTCATGCTTAGGCTACTCTGACAAATCAGGGCACTATGCTGCACTTCACTGAAGTACCCAAAGCATCTGAAGTGAAAAATTAGCCTTGATGATGATGATGGATACATTTTTGTCGTTAGTTCATTTATTTGGAATAAGCCAACTATGTAATGTCCTTTGCCAATTTGGAATTGCATCAATAGTATTGTTTGTATGTGGTGACCTTGGAGAGGTTATTTTCAGTGACACAAATGTTGGTTTTGCATCATTTAATTGCTAATGAGCAATTATTACATCCAGAATTGACATGCATGTCACCATCCTGAAATTAAGACTAAAAGCACTTCACTTCTAAATCCACGATGAATTGTTATCTCACCTTCTACTCTGAAGCAAAGACTACCTGCTGGGGAAGAAATGCTTGTACAGTCCCAAGTATCACCAGTGGTCCAGTTCCTACCAGAAAAAAAGAAGACACTGGCTCAAGGGAGTACACAGGACACTGGGGAGGGGGAGAAGAGAGAAACACATCAGGTAAGAGTCTACAGAACTGAGGCACATAATACTACCCGCCTGATCTAGTGGAAGTAGAAGACAGAACTGAAAAGGTTCCCGTGATCACACCCTTCCGGCCCAGGTAGAACCAATGATTAAGGTGAAACCAGAACAGAGTATATGATGATTAAACTACCATTAATTACATTACTTTATGCCCTAGAACTGCCTCTGGAGTTCAAGTGGGATACAAATTGTTGTGTCTGAATTGACAGAAAACTGCTAAAATTGTTCAAAATGCAGCTGCAGAGAAGATTCCAAGAGACCTTAGCATATCCCTGAAGTCTCTAAAGACGTTCAGAAGTTTTCCTAAATTACTTACAAACTACTTGTCTGGAAAAAAAAAAAAAAACAAAAACTCTAGACAGGAATTAATTTTCTTGGTAGGTCAGCAATCAAGTACATAGTAAGTGAAATGCAGTAGCCCTTAAAGGTCACCCCTGCTGTACATAATGCAGTCTGTATAAGAATGGCTACAAGCTGGACAGTCTTCTTATCAGAATGCAAAATATTTTTTTCCTGAAAATCAGAGAAGAGTATCAGGAACCTTATGACTCTGTGTTCAGAACACATCAGATGCACTTGGTAGTTTTTCCACTGCAGTAGGCTGTTAAATGCACAGCCACACTTCTGTCTGCTTGAAACTTCTAGTCACCTGCAGCTTCTCAAGTTCCCAAAAGCAATTTCTAGGAGCAGAGAGGTAAGACTGAATTGTGTTGCTGGCGGGAAAACCATGTTTTACTCTCACTGGATGTCAAGGAGAACAGCAGCAGAACTGAATCTTATTGTCATGTGCTGATGCTGACAACACTAGAATACCAGAACACTTCCATCTCTCCATGCCTAGCAGTACAGTTCCTTTTCCCTGTGAGCTTTCACTAGTTGTGCAAGTATTAATAACTAGGACCAGGAGTATGTTCTGGATTCAATGGCAACTGGTACAGCAGACTGCACATCTGTACAGAAGAACAAATTGGGTAAGGACAACCCTGCCCACACTACCTACTAGAAATTGCGTTTACACCATTTACTTCCCAAACCCACATTCATTAATTTGGGCAAGTACTAGCTGCGTTACCCAATCCTGTGCCAGGAAGTGTGCTAACAAATTAAACACCATGAACAGTCACAGAACAGTGCATCAGTTCATGCTACTGCCCTACTTGAGTTTGTTAGCATTAATATGATAGGACAGATGGCTGATGGATCAAAGGTGAAAGAAATAACAAGATGCATCCTTCTGCAACTAAGCTTCAATATACTCTGGCTACGTGTTTCACATTTTGAGCTTATCAGTTCCAGTTACTGGAGACAGAAAGGTCCAGACAGATGCAGCCAGTGTGAGGGATGGACCCCTTGGTTACACACTGTGAATCTTGCAATGGCAGCAGGAGCACTTGTTCAGTAAGCAACTCTCATCTAAGCAGTATGAACAGAGGTCAGATGAACAGACAGTTACAGTTGTTTACAGACAGCAAAGGCCAGATATGTTCAAAGAGACTGCTAAGGAAGAGTGTCAATGAAGAACTGAAGCACTAAAAGGCCTCCTAAATCATGCAAAATAATGAAGTGTAAGTTATGGCACAGAATAAAGATCTGCATCTCCTAGAGAAATGTTTAGCACCAAATCCATCTTCATACATCCTATCAAACAAAACTATAATGCAGCTGTGTGGCATACTGTACTGGCTTTAGTGCAGTCTGTGCAGAAATACAGACTTAGTAACAGACTCCGCAGTATACAAACGTTGGCATCTGCATATGATATGGGCAAATCTCCCACAGACAAAACTAAAACTATTTTTTTCTAGTAGAGAGGTGTTTGCTTGAATCACTATTGAGTTCTTAGAGATCAAGCAAAACCAGTGTTTTCTGTTCCAAAGACATATTAAAAACATGTATAATTCTAAAGAGTTGCCGCTACATAAACTGAGAACAGTGCTAACAGTGTGGTATAACACTTAAAGAGGTCAACATCGTTTAAGAAAGATCAATATGACAATACCTGTTGTATGACTAAAAAACACTGGCTGATATAAAATTGCCTAAAATTAAGCCCTAAATCTATGATTTTTTTTAACTGTTGACAGGCAACTAAAAATATGAATGCAAATAATTCTGTGCCCAGTTTAACATTAATTCCATACCCAAGATACTCTTAACCATAGACCAAAGGCAATTAAAGTAAAACAACCTTATGTTTAATTTATTATAAACTACTGCTTCCTTCTTCACAAACACAAGGGGAAGCTTTTGCCTGTGGTATTGCACAGAGCACATACTGGTACAGGATGCTCACAGTTTTCTTCCTTTTCTCAGTTAACCACAAAAATCAAGTGCAGTTTTTCACAGAAGAGCCTATTTGGTTGCCTTTGTGTATGGTTAGTGTCAAAAAGTAAGTGATACTTCTATTTGCTTTGGCTGACAGAGGGGGAGTAAAGGCGGAAAAAATGGTTACTTACAGAGAATGACCACATCTTAGCTGTGCTCAGGAAGAACTGTCACAATGTTAGAAGAGCGGGAAATAACTTACAGTTCAATCAAGGCAGGCTAAGCACTTTTGTGGTTTTGAATTTGCGCTGTATCTTCCAGAATACAATTTCTTAATATAGCAGCTTATGAACTAGAGAGTTTGGTCCTGTCTGGAGAAGCAGCGGTAGAAGGTAGAGCTGTGCAAGAAGCCTGAGGAATATCATACTCTGGTTTTTGCCTCCACCTCTCTTACACACCATAAGTTCTCTTTTTTTATAGCAATAATAATAATCACTTTGGACCAGTGAAAATTAAATAGGAGATAAATATCTATGGTCATATAAGGAAGGTGAAGTGTATGTAGGAGCAAAGAGCTTGCTGACACAGAGACTGTCTCCTCTTTTCTCTATCCTTCTGCAATGGTTTATTGAGTTAAAAGAATACAAGCCACGCTATCCCAGTACTGGGTATGGGTAAAATTGCAGCTCTGATAAGACACAATGTTCACGGGCAAGAACAAAGCACTTGTAAGGGTATGGAGGGAAGAATGGTGAGTAGGACACTTTTACATGTGCACATCATGGATACAGGGGCTGAAAGGAGAAAGGAAGATCATGGAATCATTTGAGGTACAAAGGCTAAAGTGGAAAGAAGGGAAGGAAATCCTTTTGCTGGGACAGAAAATTTGTTAAAAAAATAAGTGTGTGATAAGAGAGTGCAAGGACACCATTACGAAGGTGGAGACACAACATTTGAAAGACAGAGGTCACTGTGCAAGCAGATCAGGGAGATTTGACTTACTAAAGAAATACTGGTTAAACTGATTCCTAAAATATCATTACCAACTTTAGAGTAATCTTATAAGTAAAAACCTTAAAGCTTTATTTTTCACATGGAAACTAAGATTCTTTTTATGTCAATAAAGTACTGCTTCTGTTATAAAATGCACTCAGGTGGTTATAAAACATTCTTACTTTTCTTTATCCTTAACATAGGAAGATGTTAATAAAAAAAAATATTATTCATTATTTTATTATCTACAAATCACATCCAGATAAATAACTCTCTTGGCTGTAACTTTGAACTGTGGAGTGAAGGTGACAGAATGCATTTACAATTTAGTGCCAAATCCCCATATTCAAATAGTCTCTTCGTTCTCCAGTCTAGACACTAAGTACTAGGTCTTGCTACTTAATATTCAGAGAATGGTATTTAGAAATCCTTGCATTATACTACTTCATGTAAGAGAAGTTACATTTAATCTCACCAAGTGCTGCCTAACTTCTGGGAAAAAACATTTACTTCAAGTGTTATTAATGGATTTCGTAAAAGCGTTTACAATTTTAGAGGCAATAGTTGTCTTCCCATAATTAAGAGTTGAAATAATGAAATACAACTTTTTTAGCTTTTTAAAGAGGAGGAAGCCACATTTTCTTTCACTAGGTTGGTGTTTCTCAGATTGCAGGCACAGTACCACTGCACACAGTATGTTTAGTGAGCGTAGTTATGTTCCAATCTAACTACACCACTCTGGTGCTATGTAGTGGTTAATCAACAAGGGGAGATAAAGGCAAAATAACACATTCACTTTGAAGAGAAGTTAGATGAGTGTAGCAGAGTTCTGAACTGCACAATAAAGTTTTGAAGGAGAAAATTGTGTGAAAGCATCTTACAGAAATGGAAACACTTATGACCTTGACTGGGAAGTCTTAAAGTGATCTTTCAGCTAGACATACTGGAGAAAACTTAAAATTAAAAAAAAAAAAAAAAAAGAAGAAGCTGTCAGAGTGGGTATAGTAAGGATAGCTAAATACACAGTACAGGGAAAACAGTCTCAGCAAGGTGAGAATGCACGTGTGAAAGCAAGTGCCTAAGATGAGCTGCAATCTGCCAGTACGTCACCAGGGTCTGCAGCAAGTTTCCCTGCCAGCAACGATCTCTGCAGAACATTAAGTTTACAGGAACTGAGTAATTAATTTAATCAACTGCTTCCAGAATTACACACTCCTTACACAGACATTTTAATTTGAGATGCCTAAAGTGTTTTTCACTGCATAAACTGCTAGAAAAATTGTATACCTTTGATTCATGGGTAGTTGAAAATACACTACTGAATCTGAAGAACTAAGCATATGAGCAGCTTTCTAAGAAAGCATCCCTATAGTGGTTTGTATCACATCTCTTTTTCCATTTGACTCTTCTAGTACACTGCTCCTGTCATATGAAGATCACAGCATACTCCAGGATTGTGAACTGCAACTATCCTCAAAAGTCAGCTGCACATCTTCTGTGCCCACTTCTTTGGTTATCCAGGCATAAACAACCCATCTAAAACGAACAAAATTTAGTGTGGAAATGTACCCAAGCAAATATCCTGAAAAACAGAACTATCTATACAGCACTCAAGTTATGCCTCCATGAAGATAGTACTTCCAGTTCTTCTAAATCCATTTTGTATGATTTCCTATTACAAAGAAAGCAAAGTGGCCAATTAAAAAAAAAAATCCCTCTGTGCCCAACTAACACATGTCAACCTTTCTTGAGCAAATTGTACCCTAACCTGCCAGAAAGCTACTCTGTCTACTGCCTGTGACAGAGGCTGTTTGTTATTTCCCATATTTTATTATCTAGGTATTAGGTCATTAAACCATACAACTTAGTATAATGCAGGAGACTTATTTCTTTACTACAAATATTCCTCAAGAGATAAGCCTACAAAACATGCTCACTGGAAGAGAGGATACCATAAATCTTACCACAGCTTTAAATGAACAGCAATATTTCTCTGAGCACTTAGAAGAGAGATGTCTCCAATGCAGACATCCCTGAGTATAAAAAAGTCAGTGGAAGAATGAAGACTTTTGTCATATTGGTTAATGAACAATAAAATTCCTAGATGATACTCACTCATTGTATACAAATCACTTCAGTGCTTCCCTCATTCCAGCACTGACCTACCAGTGGCAGCACTATGGCAGATTGCACCTGTTGCTGGCACCTTCAGCCAGCAATAGATAGCAGTAACTTGGTTTGCAATTCCAGCACTACTAGAGGCAGTAACAGTAGTGCAACAAGGGTCATAAGCATTTCTACAGAAGACAAGTAATTTTTTTTCAGGCAGGAGTACCCAAACTCATTTGAAAGAAATTTGAGTTTTAAAACAGGAATATTCTTCATTATCACTTTTTTACCCTGCAATTGCATGGTCTAAGGTGGATCCTGTATGGCCTACTTACAACAGTCTTGGCTTATACTAAACCCTTAAGAACCCCCAAAGCAGTACTTGCAGAGGAAACATTCTAGTGACAACAGATTCAGATAAAACAGAAATCAAATAAATCCTCCATTAAAGGATGAACATATCTGCATGAAATAGTAAGCTCAATCTTTATCTTCTAACAAGAAACTACCCCTTCCTTCATTATTCTCCTAGTCAACTGGTATCTGGACATCTTGGTGAAAACCCTGTAGTCAAAGCATGACTGTTAATCTGAACCCTATATCAAAACTCCAAATTCCTCCATCTGATTCATAGCTGTGAGTAGCTGGTAAATTACAACACAACGGCTTATGACTACAAATTGTTTTCATCCTGTTGTGTTTGTTCACTATAGGATTCCAGAGCATGTTATCAGGAGTATGAGTGGTATACTTGGCAGCCAATTAACCAGAGATAACAAAAGACTTTTGTCACTTGACTACCTTCAAAACAGAGACAACATCTACAGAACAGCTCAGAAGAAAATACAAGAGCATTTAAATCCTAATAGTATTTGTTCCAGGCCTGTATTACTAGATCACCTTCCATTTAGCAACAGGTAAACACTTCATACCAGAGACATACTACTGAAATTTGTAGTGGGACTCACACTGCAGTCAAGAAACAAATCTGCGTTTAGCATATGAGTTACAAGCATGTTCAGCGAGATGTAACTACTAGTCACTGTGACAGACAGAAATTCAGCAGATAATTTAAAGTTTCTATGTTAAGGTGAGTAGGAGATTTGGATAAATTCCAGTGATGTTTACTGACAATGATAGGATTTAAAAATCTATATTTCTGTCTCTTTAACCAAATCCCACACTTGTGAATAGATGCTTTGTCTCAAATACATGGAGCTATAAGATGCAGTACCTTGTAGTGTGTTCACACGAGGTCTTGAAACATTCCTCATAATTTCTTCACAGCATGGTTGACCACCTTAGCTTAATAGCAAGTTGTGAGAAACACTTTATAACTGTAGATACATAGATGCAGTTTGAGTATGATGGCTAAGCCATCTGCTCTGAAGAGTCTGATCTAACCCATTTCCGTGAAAAACAGTTTTGTATCCAGAGGTTTAGTTTAGAGGAACTTTCAAAATCCAATATAATTCTTTCTTAAGGGAAGATTATTGTTAACAAGTTGCTTAGAAAAAGGACTCCAGTGGGTACTAATGAAGCATCTGAAGATGTCACTTGTCTTTTGACAGAATAGGACAGACCTCAAAAGATATTGAGGCATAATTCTCAAGTCTCCTGTTCCAGAAGACCCTATCATACAGTTTGTCTTCTTCCTCTGCATTTCATTTAGAAATACATGCAAGGCGATAACCACCACTGAACTGATGACTCAGTTCTTCCTATGCATTCAAGAGATAACTCTTTTTCAAGATACAAAGTCAACCTTTTTTGGATGTACAGCCTGCAGCACAAACTCAAGCAGAAGAAACCAAATGCTTCTCAGCCATGTGAATCTGCCCATTACTCAGATCTGTAGCCCACCTTCAGGTCTTAGTTTGTGCCATCTTTGCTTGATAAAACCTTTAATTCTCAACAAATGAGAGCTAAAATAAAAATGTGAATGGCAGTTACATCTCAACTATTACTATTATTTGTCCTTTGGCTCTGACATAAAATCTTACTCTGGTTACAAGCATTTTAAAAGCAGCTAAAAGAGTTTTCTGAGTTTACTGTCGTGTCACTTCTCTTTTTGCACTGTTTATCAGTTCCTGTTTACTACATCAACCATGGCAAGATCTTACAAAATAAGAAGCTATTCCTAGCCTTACACATTATACCTTATCTAACTGCTGAGTTCAATTTCTAAACAGTATAAAATATTGTATTTTCTTTCCTAAGACCTCTTGCATAAAAATATTATTTCTACACAATAAACTATGTTTTCATCAGTGACATTACTGACCAATTCCATGTAAATTATGAAAGTATCTTCTTCATTAAAATTAATGGGACATCCAGCATTTGCTTTTTCTTATAAACCTAATTCTTATTCATTTTTAAAGAATAATTTAAGTGACTCAATTGTATATAACTGAGCAGAGTTAAGCAAAAACTTCCAAGTTTTATATAACCATAAAAATATTTCATTAATACACAAAAGTAATCTCATAGCTCACCTTCTTGTAAGATTACATAGACTTTCATTTCTACATTATGATAAAAAGTTATTGAAACATTTCTACAAAGAATAAATTTCACACCTGCCTCTGAAAAAAAAAGTTATTTACCTGAATATAAAACAGTTACCTGCCTAAGCAACAATAAAAGTTCTGAAGGGCTACCTTATGCTGGATGCCTGATAGTAGTCCTACATTTCGATTCATATTTCAGCCAAATTAACTGTAGCTGCAGTTTTGAATATGGGCCAAAACCTTGGTTTTGAAAACCTGATCTGTCATGGGCAAAGGAATTTTAATTGCTTAGATTCAGAGAAGTATTTTTACAGCTCAGCAAGAAGTATAAAAAAAGTAAGTAAAAAACCAAAATCAGTAACCTTCTGTACATACATTTACCTACTACACAGTGAGATTCCCAAAGTATCAGTAGTAGTAGTAGTAGTTAAGAAAATGGTGTCAGGCTCAGCAACACACAAAGATCAACGGCCCTTCAGCACCGTGCTGATTTTCAGGTAATTTTTTGCATTTCCCAGTCATCATTGCTTCAGATGCCATTGAAATTATGTCATTATCTGTGTTCATACATTCCAAGTACTCAATCAAAATTAAAGTACTTGAAAAAGTTCTTTGCTCTTCCATTGAACATAAATAGAGTAGCTGAATCCTCAATGTTATTTGAAAATAGTTGCCTTGTTATCTGTCAACAATATAGAGCCAAAGGAAAGACTGCTGAAATAAATCAGGCCTGAAGAGCCACATGCTTTCTTAACCAAGCCCCTCAAGATTGGTAACAGCATTATGCCCTCCAGAAGAGCACTATAAATCATTACTACAAAAAGAGTACCTAGTTTAACATCTAAACTGTTCCTCTGCCATTCATTTCACTAGTAATCCAAACACAAACTAAAATGGTGTTGATATTGTAGATGCACAGCACATCCAGTAGTGTACCCATGCTCCGTACTGACAGAAACACCGCTTCAGGTGTAACAGCCAGGTAGTGCAGGCAATTCGGCTGTTGGAAAAGAGAGCTTTGTAGCATCCTACAGAACTTGTTTGCAAGGTCTTCCTTTCTTAAAAAGCAGCATTTAGTCTTAAGTTTCACTAATGCATAATTCAAACATGAGTATTAAGAGATCAAATATCATGTATTTACAGCAAAAAGGCATTTCTCAGCACGGTATGCCAAAACTGAGTCAGGCTGAAAAGGTCAACAGCACCAAGAAAACAACTGGGCTCTGACAGACAAATTAGACAGCTAAGCTGTTACCAGGTGTTCGTTCCCTTTCTCTGACAAATGTTGCCTTTCAATGAACAAAGATGTTTAAATTGTTGATGAATTAGTTTCTGAATTATCACCACTTTTGGCTTATCATAAGTTGTAGTAAGGTGAGCCTATGCTTAACCTAGTGAGCATACAGGGGTGGGGGGGAAAGGGAAGAGAACAGGCTTAAAAGAACTTCAAATTCAAATGTCATCCAAAATTTAATGTAAACCACAAGAATGTATAGTTTCAAGACAAAGCAAGTCATGTCTATGAAGCTATCGACCTGTCACAAATCTTATGACACCCAGATACTGTGGAGATATATACCTCCAGTCTGCTTTTAACATGCTATTTATGCAGAATAGTTGAGAACTTGAGTAGGTGAGTGTTACAGCTGAATGTAACAAAAATTAAGAGTGTATTCACTTAAGAAAATGTAAGTTTTAGAAAAAAACACACACACATGCAACACCCTTGAAATGAACTTACACACAAACATGCACTCTTTAAATTCAAAGAAAAGCACTGGGTTGTTTTGTTTTGTTTTGTTTTTAATGAGCTACATGTTAAGTATGTTTTTGAAAGTACTTTAATTAATTGAAGGTAGATCTTTTTAATAAATCTATTACTTTTCAAAGAAACAAGTTTTATAGTCTCACATTCTGACCCATTTACCTTAGCTACTGTGACAGCATCTTATTTAACCCATCCAAATGTAATATCACTTACTTCCTTTTCTCTTACATCTTAGGCTTTCCTTACAACAGTCAGTCTGATCAACAATACTATTTCAAAGTTCAAAGAGTTATGTGGAACCATTATGACTGTAATAATACCCTGCTTTAAATCACAGTTTTATCCTCATTAAATACTCTTTATACTGTTACAGAAAGCTGTACAGTGCCTAACATTAGTATGCTAGGTGCTGGACATAAAGCATTACAAGACAGCCAAGTAACAGAATTTTCAATGGCTTCCAAATGCCTGTTTCTAGGTTTTCTTCTTTTGTTTTTTCATTCTTCAAAAAATGTGGTATTTCTAAAAGCTATTTATTTTCTAAGGAAAGTGGTTAACTTTTGAAGCCTTCTAATAGTTCTTTAACGTAAGTACAATTTTAATACAATTTTATATCGACATTCAAGAAGGTATTCTAAAAGAAAACTTACTAATATACTTGGGAACACGTTTACTACAAGGTTTTTTGTTTCAATCATTACATTGCCTTTTTAAACAGAAATATATGTAGTATTTGAGTACACAAAGCTGTTGTTTAGACTAGGAAAAGTACAGACAAAATTCAAAACAGGTTTAACACTGATAGGAGCCTTCCTACAACTTCAGCAACACTGCTTTGTGGTACTGCAGGTGCACCTGGGGTTTGTCCCAGTCTTCTCTAGCAACTGAACTTTTGTCACCGAGCCCCGCGGCTGGCCAGTACCCCCTGCAGAACAAGAGTCAGCTGCAAGGCAGAGTTGAGCTTCCAGTGAGCGCCCCATGGGCGCTCAATACCGATGAACCAGGAAGCACAGAGCCCATACCAGCGATCCAGGCGGTCTCGGAGCCGCCCAGGAGCGCACGGCTCCAGGCAGAGCTGACACGGCGGAGGTGCTGAGGCTGGGCCCGGCTCTCGGGGTGGGCGCCCTGCCACCCGCGCCACGGCCGTGGCCGCCGCCATTCATTGCCCCCAGCACCCCACTCCACTCCCACCCCTCGGTGTGCTGCGAACGAGATGGGCAGGGAGCGAGGCCTGCGGTGGCCGCCTTCCTCCCAGACGTTGGGACGGGGCAGCTGAAACTTCCGCAGCCCTCAACTTCCCGGCGCCCCGACCAGTCTGTCCCCAAACGCTCCCTGTCTACGGCGGCCCCCAGTTCCCCACGCTCAGGGTCGGGACAGACTCGAGGATGCCCAACCCAGTAATACCATGGGCAGCCCCCTCCCCTCCCCTCACCTCCCTGCTGCTCGGGCCAGGACTCACCAGGCATTTCTTGCCGAGGAAGCTGAAGAGGCTCTCGTTCTCCTGCAGGGTGAGCAGCATAGAGCCCACATTGGTGACCCGCCGCGGCTGCGGGGGATGCTGCTGCGGGTTGCCACTCATGGCCGGGGCCGGCCCGGCGCTGCCCTCGCCGCCCTGCGACCGTTGGTACCCGCGGCCCCCTCCTCCGCTGCCGCCGCGGCCTCACAGCAATCGCATCGCGGAGCCTCCCTCTCAGAGCCGTGGAAAGAGGGAGGTGGTGAAGGGTGGCGGGGTCTCGGCCAGCTGCCGCCGTCTGCAGAGGGGTCTTCGGGGAAGGTGGCTGCCGCACTGATGCTGCTCCGCGCCGGCGACGATCGCGCCCGCCCCTCCTAAAGACGCTAAACTTCCAACTCCGGCCCGGCTCCGGCGGCCCCGCGATCCAACATGGCAGCGGGGGCGGGCGAGACCACAACGCGCGGAAGCCAGAGGGGAGGCCGGCGAGCGCGCTGCCGCCGCGACCATGCGCTATGCGGGGAGGGAGTGGGGGGACCCGCCTTTCCCTTCCTGTCGCGCCGGACTGCGCGGCGCTGCGCCGCGCTTCGGCAGCCCGCTGGCGAGAGCAGGTGTCCGTGCTGTTCTCGGTACCTGACAGGCCGGCTTGGCGGCTGCTGGGCGGAGGCGGGGAACAGCGCGGGGAGGAGGAAGAAGAAGAGGAAGGAGCGGTCACCAGCGTCCCTGCCGCCGCTTGCCCCAGATGGAGCCCGCACGGCAGGGACCGGCGCGGCGCTGTCTCGGAGGCCATTGGAGGTGCAGGGCCGGGGCGCCGCTGGGCGCTGCGGACGGGGGATTGTGGAGTCATGCTGGCCAGGCCTGAGGCGGAGGAAGGTCAGGCCCATGAAAGGAGTCACCTGGAGTTTGACGAAGTGTAGAAATCCGTTTAATTGCACCATTTTCTGAACCGAAGCTTATTGCCGAGCAAGTGTGGTGGGTGGCCAGGCCTCACGCGGGGATGCGAGGACGAGGGTGTGTTGGAAGCCCTTAAATTTTTTTGTGAAGCATAATTGTATTCGTAACACAACATTTTTTGCCCCTTCTGTGACAGAAAGGAAACTATTTCTTCATGGTTTGCTATACAAATTACCAAGTCGGTTGCGGTGTTCCCCGCCGTGTTGCGTGGGGAGAGTTGTTCATAGAGTCCTGTTTGTCCTCAGTCACACAGGGCAGGAGCGGGGGTGTCAGGCATCACACACTGCTTAAAGCGGGCTTCAGCAGTTTGAAGTAAAACACCTAAAAATAGTAGTAGGTATTTTACACTCTCCGGGGGTCAGTTGCTGAGGAGAAATCGGGTATCAGCAGTTTTGTCAGCTAAACTTCCCTTACTCTCTGCTTCTCTCTACGTGGCTTCAACTAGCTGGGATGAGGTTGAAGATTTTCTTAAGATGGAAGACCCAGAGCACAGCTGCCTTGTGCCCAGCCTGGCTTTCAGATGCACGAGGGAAAAGAAAAGGCACGTTTCTTATTTGGTTGGTTTTGCTGGGTTTGGTGGTTTGGTTTTTTTTTTTTTTTTTTTGCATGCAGAGGTGAAAAATAGACATCCAAGTGAACATCTTGGTTTTTCGATGTTTTTGGGTGGAGAATGTGTTACCTTTGCATCCTTTCAATAAATCCGTTTTCCACTTGGGAGGTGATTTACTTCATATTGCAGGAAAGAATTGAAGAAACACAAGAGGAAAGGAACTAGAGAAGCACAGGGTGAAAACCTGTGAATACAGCTCTTTGTACAAAGCTGTATTCTATCTTCCCAGTGATCAGGCAGAACCAGATGGAATAGGCCTTTTCCCCTCTGATTAAGAGCCTGTAACTGTGTCCAGAAGTGTAAGTAAGGGGGAATATAGTGAAAAACCCTGAGCTTCCAGCATAAAAAGAATTTAAAATGTGTACAGATACAGGGTTCTGCAGTCTGCAGATCTCACAGGGGTAGCTTGGGCTTTTGCTGTGAAGGAAAAACAGTAGGAACCAATGCTTTCAAAGTACTTTCCAGCAGTCCTAGGTTCTTCATTTTTATTCCTTTCTTGTGTAAGTATTTTAGTAGAATGGGAAATATTTTAGCTGAATAGTATTGGCAGCACTTAGTTTGTGAAAATTGTGCATAAAAAATAAAACACATATTTTTTCTTTGATATATTCCTACATAAAGTATCTAATTTCTCAAAGAACTTTGAGAACCAGCTAGAATGACCTGTCTATATTTTGAAGAAATTGCAGTGCTCTTTCTGATTTCCCTTAGGGAAATTGCTGTCGTTGTTTATCCCCAGCTTTCCTATGAATGTCTCACTGTAGTCTTTAGGGTTCAAGCTGTGTTGCCCGCTGCTGTTGTCTGTAAGCTTTACGGGAAGCTGCTCTTCTCATGTATTTTTCTGTTTCCAAGTACCCACAAGTAAAACTAAGGTACTGAAATACATTGAAAGTGACATAACATGTATCGATATAAGGAAGTTTCGTGGTTTTAAAAGTTTATATCACAAATATTTAATAAACAGCTTTTATTATCCTTGTCAGACTTATCTCCGACAGGAAATACGTATCTCTGAATTTTGTCTTCAAATGTGGGCCTCTACAGGAATTTTTTGTGCTTTCATATTTTTGAGTTTCAGAGTTTAGATTTTCACCAAATTTCAGAAATAACATTCTGCAGTTGAAAGTGGAGTAAAAAAACTAAAAAACTTTCTCCTTAAAGTTAATTTGTCTAGCATGATGATCATACTATATTTTAAAGGTTTTATCAAAGTCTAAACTATCTGAATGCAAGAAGTTAGTTCTTCAGAGATTTATTTGTTTATTTTTAGTAGTGTCACTGCATTTCCAAACTCTTGATATTTGTCCTAGTGCTGAATTTAGGTCACACTCTTTATTTTTTCTTATTTTCCATATGATGAATAGACAGTTGATTACAGCAAAGAGCAAGCAGGTTTAGAGGAGTAGGTAGCTCTCCTACTGTCTCTCTTTAATTTAGTTTTATTCTTGGTGACAAGTGCAAAGCTTGCTGCTGCAACCACATAAGCATGGCTGGAAGAGATTGGAAGTGAAAGCATGTGATTACTGTCACTGCATGAGAGGTATGTCAACAGGGCTGCCTGGGAATGAACAAAAGGGAGGAAGGTCTTTCTCTCAACACCTTTTTTCACTTGGGCCTGTAAGAAACACCAGTCCACTTACTGCAAAACCACTTTTTCTTGGAAGTAGGTTTTAAGCTGTGAAGACTAAAAGTTTCCTTTTTCAAGTAAACCACTTTCTTTTTCTCAGAAACTTTGTTGAAGAGGTCTGAATGTATGGCAAATAACATATTTTAAAACAAGAGGTTCATTCACTCCTACTCTCTGTGCACTGAACCTTTAAATGTTTAGGAATCTCAGCCTGCTCTGGAGATAAGTGAATCATCTATTAAGTTATGGCTCATTTCACATTCAGTCATGGCACTTCCTTTCTTACAGGTTTTATATTTTCTTATTTAAAGGAGGTAATAGTCTGGAAGAAAGATAAGGCTATGATGGTTTATTTTCCTCTACATGAAATTTATATCTTGTAGAGTTTACTTAGAGAAGAACTTGAAGTGTAGTCACAGAAGTTACAGAGTTGACAAGTTTTATTTTAATTGGTGAGGAAAGCCTGTGTTAATTCCACACAGATGTGGAAGCATAGTGCCAGTAGGAAGAATTCTCTCCTTTGTGGGTTGGGTTGTCTACACAGCAGAGTTCTTGCTGTGTGAGTGAGCAGGCTGAAGCCTGAGATCCAATGCTGTGGGACAAGAAGTTCTTTCATTTCTTTCATGAATGCCATCTTGGGTGCCAGCTAGAACCCTTTCTCTCCCTGTAGTGCTTGTTACACATGTCTGTCTGTCTGCTGTATCTTTTCTAGCCCTTATCTTTGACCTCAGACTGTTTACTTGAAGGAAAGTAATTTACGCCCTTCTATTTTGCTCAGCGAAGGATAACATTGGATTTGCTTTGGTTGTAGAATGGTGCTTTCAGTCTGATGGGGTAAGATATGAGCAATTCTAATTTAACTTTTAAATCAATTTTGGGGAAAACTTTTCAAGAGCTCCTACCATTCCTGTGTGGCCTCAAGTATCAGGTTGTATCAATCTCCTTTTCAGGATTGTGGAGAAGGTGGACCAAACAACATATTGGAATTTGAGGCACCCTCCCTCTCCTCTTATTATTTATTGATGGATTATCACCTGCAGTAGCTATGGAACAGTTCTGTATCTGCTCTGCAAATTAGAGGAAAATATTTTTCTTTCCCCAAGCCAGTTAGCATTTAGCCTTGCATCAAAGCTAATCTTCAAAATTGTATAGTGCAGGAATGGTTGAAACATTATTTTTATTCTCTTTGCTTGGTTTTTTCCTCAGCAGAGGTGTGACGTCTGTGTTTTACTCCCAGCAATAACCACAAGTGAAGTAAATAAGTTAGTTTTGATTTATACACAGGCATTAAAAGCAATGTTTATTCCTTCCTCTGAGTTTCCTGTCATTTTTAAAATTCAGTGTAATAGAATCTCCCTTCAGCAATTAATCAGCTACTGTAAAGCTCAAGAATGTCAGTGGTTAAAAAAAAGAAAAAGAAACACATGTTCTTTCCTTACTGCAATCTGCAAATCCATTGTTAGAGCACATTTCCTTAACAGAAATTTTGGTCTGGCTTTGAAACAGCAGTTCTTGTTTGCAGCATGAATAACCTCCCACCCTGATCAGTGTGGTTCAGATCAGGAAGCCATATCCTTACTGAGCAGAGAGGATGTAAGGGACCAGAAACTGTTGTAGATCTGGCTCAACATTGTTTTGAGAGTGGCACAGGCAAGTGCATACAAAAATCACTTTTTGCTGTAAGCACCAAGTACAATGTACGCACTTGCCATCTTTAGAGCTAGCTTGAGGTCAGTAGGTTAGTCCTAACAGGTTCATGAACAGCTGGCAAATACGTACTGCAACTCAGCAATGACTGCAGTTTAGATCCTGATGGATGTCTTAGTAATTTTCATGTAATTTTTGTTTTGTTGTTGTGGTTTTTTTTCCTTTTAATTATGTATCCAGCATGTAACAGCTTCAACGAATAGGCATGAACCATACCTTAGTTCTTGTTGGACTCACGCTACAGATCTTTACTGTGGCACTGTGGTGTGTCAGGGCTGGCGGTGTCCTGTCCCTCCTGTTCTGTTGCTGCTGCACTCAAGGAGGCCAAAGAGTGAGATCCTGGCAAAGGTCAGTCCTCATCTGGCAAGTGAGTCCAGACCTGAGACTTCTCTTGAAACAGGCTGTCTGTGGTGCATTAGTACTTCTTTAATCGTCTTACTTCTCTGAGTTTTTGCTAGTTAATGCAAATATTTCAGACTTAAAAAAAAGAAGAAAAAGAGCAGTCTTTATGCATGACTGTTCTTGAAGGTGTATGGCTCCACCTCATAAAGCAAGATTGAGAACATGTATGTCTTGATCAGCCTGATTTTTGTGTTCAGGAAGTTTACTTATATCAGCTCTGGGCTAGCTAGAGCCGTTGATGCAGTGAACTATGTTATTTTTACAGGAAAGAGAGAACATGTTTAACAAATCTAGAAGCTTTAATACATATAAACAAAATCACATTGGACATGATACAAAGTGACTTCAGAAGATGGATGAAAACTACTATTTTTTTCCAAAACTGTGCAATCAGTTGACTGTTGCTTATGCATGTAATGCATCAACCACAAAATCTGCAGTCTATCAAACTATTTCACCTCAGAGATAAGTTTAATAATGAATCTTTGTGTTCCTTTGTGTCCTAGTAAATAATCAGATATTGTTAAGACCTTAGGAATATCTAGAATTTACCACAGACAACCAAGTTAACATAATTGTTGTTTTCCTGAGTATGCTATTGCTACAATTAAAGACTCTTCCCATGGTGTGTTAAGATGGCATGCACCAATGTTATCAGTGCTTTATGAGGATATCTACTATCATCAACTCAACCTGAAAGAGAAGTTGGGTTGACCTAGCTGCTATGTTTTTTTTTTCTTTTTTTTTAAGTAAAATTTCCCAGTGTGTGTATCACAACAGTGCCTAAAGCCCTGTGCAGATTTAGTGCCCAGATGCCTTGTAAATGCATATAGAGCCCAGCAGCTGATCCAGAGGGAGGCATCATTAAACTTGGAGAACATCTACTGAACTCTCTCCCCTAAAGCTACGAAGCCTTATTTCTTGATATTGATTCTGTGTGCTACAACCTGAAATAGAGACATTTACTTAAGTTCCTTTAATTATTTTTATTTCTGTGCTTCTTTTTGATTAATTTTGGAAGATGTGTGACTTTTTTTGGGTAGATGTCATGGTTCTCTAAGCTTATCATGTATTAAAAATATCTATCTCAGCATCGCACCTACCATTTTTCAGCTGATAGGATATTTTTGTGGATTTAAAGAGGGCCAGAAGTGATTTTATTTGAGCTCTAGACTTGGGTTTTGCATTTCCTGCAACAGCAAACATGCAATGCTGACCTGCTTTGCTGGGTTAGGTTTCTTGTCCTTGAATTTTTTTGTATCTGTTTGAAAGATTAAGCAAAACATCTTCGTTTAAAATACTATCACAGTGCAATGAGTTGTTTTTTTCAAAACCTGGAAACCTACAACACAGTTAGTATGTCTTTCTGGGAAAATACTTGCTGCTGCTACAGCAGCTCTTCCACAGAGGTCATGGCTGGGAGCCAGAGGAGGTTGGTAGACAGCTAGGCAACCAGAAAAGAACAAGTTTGTCAGCATGTACAGCTGATTACCATGAGAATAATTTTCCATAAGCATACCCTGCAGAATGTTTGCTTAAGGGGGGGTTTAATTTTTCACTAAGCTTCATAAAAGCTAAGCCATTTTTTAACTGGTGGAAAGTGATTTGTTCAGCTCAGATGGAATAAAGCTCAGGACTATTTTAATACTTTCTACACATTGCATTAGGCTGAGGTATGATATTTCAGGCAATATAGGATTATTCCCATTATGATACATTATGATAACTATTTTGGATAGGTTTTTTGATTTCTACTGTGATCAATTCAGGGCAAAGGAACATGAGAAAATTTCATGGTGGCCTTTAGTTACTGTAATTTTTCCTGCTTGTAAATGTCGTATAGATTGCCAGCTTGTAAATGGTAAGAAATAAATTCTTTTTCTAGATTTCTCACAACCATGGCATAACTTTTTGGGAGAGTGGATGGTCTTACAAGTTACCTGGTACTCTGCAATGCAAATATCTCTAACCAAATGTGACTGAATTGCAGATCGAGTTTCCAAAGCAGGTTTAGATGTGTTCAATTGTTACTATGTATCTATGCTTCTCCTTTCTCTGGCTAAGTCTGTGTGAAAAGTCAAGGCTGAAAGAGTATTACACAAGCCTGCGTCATATAGAGACTTCCTTCACACTGAAATAATTCAGTATTAGCTGGTTACCTAAGGAATACTGTAAAGCAGGTGGATTGGCATAAGTGCACAAACTCTAAACCTTCAAAAGATACAGCAAAAATCAATTCATATTTACACTGGAAAATATTTTTTATTAAATAATAACACATGCAATTTTTTATACTGCTCCTGAATACACAGGATGTTTGGCAAAGTCTCTATAATTATGTGTGGCTTCTTTCAAATATGATGCAATCCATAACCTGCAGCCTGCTTGATATTGCAATATGAGATGTCTGTATTTATTGTCTTTGAATATGAGAAGGATCAGAGTATTAGATAGAGTACAGCAGCTTTGAGGATGAGTCATAGGAATGAGATGAAATCCAGTAGTAAAAAGCACTGTGTCTCTCTGTCTTGGTTGAGAATAACCAAGGGGTGTTGACTGAGAATGATGGGGTGCTGCCCTGGCAATGTGGGCTTGAAAAAGTGAATGGAAGTCCCAAGGGCTTCAGGGTAGAAATTTCCTCTAAAGTCAGAGTGTTGTTAGTGCTGTTGTGCAAGGCCTTAATGCACCCTATCAAAAATACTGTGTACAATTTTCTCTACTGTTTTCTAGGAGAATTTAGAATTTCAGAGGAAATACAGCACATCCAGAAGAACAGGAAAGAGGAGATGAGATATCATGGCAAAACAAAATAATAGAAGACCTGAGAGAAGGTGCAACTGTTTTAATACTTCTTGATCGTTGAGTAGCTACAGTTTCTGTTCAGATAAAATTTCTGGCCATACATGTAATTTCTAAACAATCCACCATGACTACATCCTCATTTATTGGGTGATGAGGGGCTTTATGTTGAATATATCATACTTTATTTTGTCCTGAGTCATTGGTTCAGGAAAGATGTTTAAAAATTAATGATGGATACATTTAGAAAGAAATGTACAGGTTTGTAAGGATCTGTAACGTGACTCCAGCAGGAGTAAGTGGGGGCCAAAAATTGAACTGCTTTTAAGCTAAAGCTGAACACATTTGTCAAAGTGGTTCTATAACATTTGCTTTTATACCAAAGAACAGAACTCAGTAATTCAGAAAATAGTATATTTCCTGTTCATGTTTGTATTTTAGGTATCTTACCATCTAAAAAAGTAGTATTTAAACCAGTCATTGCTATGGAAGGAATTAGGATTCCTTCTGCCTTAAGTTATGTAAATCTAATAAATGATCTGGGGTCTGTTGGTGAACAGTAGCTTCTAAACAAATCTGTCAAAGCTTCATTTAATTCTGTTTAGTCTGCAGCAGTGAAATTGCTCTGGAAAGAAAATGCATGATAAAATATGTCTAACAGATCTTGTCAAACAGCTTTTTCATTCTCTTTAGCACTTTCCAATGCTAGACAATTTCTTCTGTATTTAATAAAAAGTAATAAATTTTTTGAAGCCAGAGCTGCTTGCTGGCTAGTTTAAAGCTGAAAGTTTATAACTTGTCTTTATAGCGTTCTGTTCACTCTCTGTATCTAGAAGTCACTGGTTAAATGAAATCTTTCTGGGAAGAAGTTTCAGTTCTGAGTCATAAGCATTGGATTGACAACCTTTATAGAAATTTGAATGCAATCATATTAAACTCTCTATAAACACTGAAGGATAGAATTCTTTCACTGGGTGTGGGGGCACTCAGATGCAGTATCTTGAAGAATGGCTTGTAGAGAATTTGTGCAGCTATGCAAAAGCAGTAATGCTGGAAACTGCCAGGCTAGAATGCCTCCACTGTCCTGTCAGGAAGGTGGGCTATATATTGGTATGGGACCACCAGCTGGGAGCAATAATCTAAATGGTGTTTACCCACTGAAATAAAGCAACAGCCACATAAATAAATTATTGGGTTTTCTTTCAGTGTCACATTAGAGCTGGATATTGTTCTTGCAAGCATAATTTGAAACATGTATATCAAAATGTAAACAACTACTGGTATATGCTTAAAGCACACAAATTTTAGAAAAACAATGTGAACCTACTTTATGGATTCATCAACATTTGTTCTGTTTCCTGTAACCATGCTTTTTGTTTCATTTTGTGTTTACTCTCTTGCAACTGCAGAATTTGGCCACAGGTTTTACCCTGATAGACTCTGGCTAACCTGTAAATGAAAAATGTAAATGGCTAAAAATTATTAAAAAGTGCAAACACCACTCTTGTCACAGAAAAATAATATTTATATAAGAGATATACTTTTTCCAATATTAATAATAATAGTTTCACATATGTAAAGGCCAGTCAACCCACTCAGGATGCTGAGCATATGCTCCAAGGAGAAAATGAGAAAGGTTGTAGCTAATGTACTGATGCAAGCAAAGAATGCTGAAAGAAATAAGATGTCACAGCTTTCTAGAACAGCAGAGAATTCAATACTAGCAGGCAGGAGCACGTGAGATTTTAGTTCTGACTGAATTTCAGCACTCACAAGTGCCAGCAAATGATCACACTTTTGTGAAACTACTCCTAGTTACTGGGCTGAGCTTGTGGTGGAGTCTTTGACAGACTCTCCTTGGTGGTGATCAATTCTCAGTGTAGTCCTCAAAGCTGACACAGATATATGAGAGTAAAACCCACCATTCCAAATGTAATCCCTTCTGGTGGTCATGCACAGTGTTGCACAAGTACTTCCTTGTTTTTACCTTTTCCTTATCACAACATCTAGATTGCTTAAGATACGGCACTAGTATTAGCTTTCTGGGGAAGGGCATCTCAAGGTGATTCTAATCTCTGTGTGGACGTAAACCCCATAGAGCTCAACACGGCTTACCAGAAGAGAGGAGTGCCAAAAAATAAATGGAACGAGGATCTGCCTCTGAGCACTGCTATCAATGCTTTCTGTACTGTAGCAGGAACTTAGTTCACTATCTCACTTTCTACATGTTCTTTTTTTATTAGAGCAACTTGTTTCTTACTGAGTTCTTTACTGTTCTGTTCTCCCTCAAAAGCATGGTTACTAATAAAAGCTCAGTTTGTGCTTTGATGTATTTGTTTTACTCTTGATGAAACTGAATAGCTAAAGTTAGGCCAGAAGTTTTAACAAGCAAACAAACAAAACCCAGTAAACAATCTATACAAGTGAGTCTTGTTTCAACATGTGCTTCTGAGCCAGCAGTTTTGAAGTATTTGAAAACAAAATTGTCCACTGAGCAATGCAGTGCACAGAGTTAATCAGCTGTAATATACACTCCAAAGAGTAGCAGTACTTTTGCACCAGGGGGTTATGCCTCTCCCCAAAGTGAAACAGGCACTTCAGAAGTCTGTAATGCATCTACTTCACATCTTGTGATAGCCCACACTCCAGATGCAGCCTGTTCATTTATTTGTTGCTTTCACTATAATTGCCAGGTACCACAGAGATGACAGTGTTTGTGTGTGCATATATGTATATGTATATGTATCCACGTATGTATTAGTAGGTATGTCACCATTGTTTTTTCTTGTTCTGCACTGGTTTTCCAATAGGGATGCATTCTGGCTTCTTGAGTAAAGGAAAAATCTCACCAGATTTGCCTTCAGGAATTTTAAGAGCATTGTTTGTCTTTGGCCTTACAAATGCCTATTATACTGGAACTTTTGCATCAGCTGAGGCTGTAACAGCTTTTAATATGGCTGTACTGTCTAGGCAAGAATTTATAGCCCAAGACCTGAGGGCAGGCAGAACTTCCAAGACAGTAGAACTTTTCATTAGAAAGCTTTTAACAGCCAAGCATCCTTAAGGTGCAAGTGACTGAGAGCTTTCATTGGATCTGATAAACCTAACCCATCAGCCATTCCAAGTTGGTTCACTTTAATTTACTCCAAGGGAATTTTTGAATCTTGGCATGATATCGCAAGTGCAGAGAATGCAACAATTAGCATGGTAATCAGTATGGCCGGTGATGGTGACCAAGTTTTTTGCAATTATAAAACCAGCTCTGGGTTCTTTCCACCTCCAAATTTTGTTCGACAGATGACATGAAGTTTAAAGCATATTTCACTGAAATTTCATGCCAGTTTTTAGTCTGTGAAATGGACTGCAAATGGTACAGAGTGGATTTGAAGAAAAGATTCAGCTGCATCATGCTCACCACCAAGCCCAGACTGCTACATGAACAGCTAATTTCAGCAACATTTTCAATCCAAGAAATACATCAAGAGATGAAAAGGTGGGTGGAATGGCTAGAATGTAAATGGACTGACTGCTTCTAACATCAAAAGAGACTCAATCTAAGAACCGGCCAAAGGGTCACACAGATTCTTGCTTTGTCTAAAGTAGTGTTTCCATAATGACTTTGGTCTGCAAAAATGATTGCTAAGAATGTGGAGCCAGGGAACTAAGGCAAAATCTTAATTTTGCCAAGCGTTTTGTGTCATGCTGGAGATTGTTCTCTTTTCTTAAACGTTGGACATTTGACTTCTAGACAGTGCCTATACTGTATTTCTGTAGAATTTCTATTTTCTAATACAAGTTTATTCCACAAGGTTCTGATGTTTTTCCTCATTGGGTTAATAATTGGATTGGTTTGCTATACATACTTTTAATCTCTCTGGTTTAATCTTTACAAATTCACATGGATTTTCTTAGAGGTTTGGAGAAGTCTGGGGTTTTTTTATGATTTGCCTTTATGACTTTATACAAATATATATAAGTGTATCTCTTGATATTATTTTGCTTCTTTGTGATCAAATATCACCACTGTTTTACAAACTGCATCCCTATAGTAGCCTGTGATATCCCTTCTCAAGAGAAGATAGTGGGAAGGATATCTCAGGTACCATGTGTACCACCTGGCATCCTTATAGGTATTTCCTGAGACTGCAGTTCCAGGATGAACACCTTCAGTTCCTTGAAGTTAAGGTGCATCATAGAGCCCAAATGAACAGTAACTTAGCAATTTAACCTTCAAGAACTGGAAATTCTGTAAACTGTTTCCAAAAACTAGGTGAGTCTAGCAAGGGGAGTGAAGATGAAAGTACTTGTACATTTGTTTTCCTACACGAGCTTCAGGCAAAAGAAGGCTCTGAACTGGTGTTCTCACACCAGGAGGATAGATAAGACCTGTACCACCTTTCCATCTCATCAGAGAGGAGCTCCACACCTTGCAGACGTAGAGGAGCTCCACAAGCATCATCAGTTCTCAAACTGTTGGCCAACAAAACCAGCCAGCCTTTCTTTCTTTTCTTCCCATGTTTCTGGGAGCAGCTAGTACTGCAATGAGGCCAAGTGAAGGAGCTGTACCTAGGGGCTTCATTAATGAAGTTCAGCCTCCAGCTACAGGGAAGTGGCCTCTGAGCTTTGCTCACAAGGGGGTAATATCAAAGCAGGACAAGATTCTTCATTGCAAGTGTCTGATTTTGGAGGGAGGATACTCTTGTGCTAATTTTTTCTTTACAATGCAACTCATATTCTGGATCTTGATTTTGGAAAATAGCTGCAATTAATATTTTTGGGTTAACTTGCATTTCAAAGAATCAAAAAAAAGAAACAAACCCTAAACAAATAAAAAACTAGTTACATTGGGCAATAGTTTTTGTGAATGCTGCATTAAATATACATTTACCACAGGCAATAAGAAATCAAAACACTCCAAAATATAAAGCTACCCGCACTATGATATATAGTTCCTCTCACAGATTCACCTCAAAGGGATCCTGACAACTTCTTCATGCAGTGTGTGCAGCCCTATCTTAATCTGTTTTAATGGCTTTTAAATCAGTTTTAGTCTTTAGAGCTTGTTCTTGAAATCTATATTCAAGATACTCAGCATTAGTCATTTGGACTGCTAAATTACATATCATACGCAGGATTGTAATTCCTGATAATGTCATTTATATAA
The DNA here is from genome assembly GCA_013396835.1 of Psilopogon haemacephalus. NCBI lineage: Eukaryota > Metazoa > Chordata > Aves > Piciformes > Megalaimidae > Psilopogon > Psilopogon haemacephalus. The sequence goes on from VWZI01002419.1 coordinate 240,347, forward strand.
GGCACAAGGGGTGGGATTCACTTGACTGCATGCAGATCACTCCAGGAGGTATCTAGAACTATATTAATCACATAATTTTCCCTTTATAACCAAAGAAAAGTATGAGTCATATGATCTATTTCAGATATCTGGTATAGCTGGTATTCGGTCTGATTAATTGCACTTCAAAAGCAGCTATTACTCCCAAAAGGAGCTTTGGTGACCAGTTCAGGTGTAGACATTTATGTTGGTGATATCTAAAGAGAAATGAGTCCTACTGAGATGGGCATGCCTTTACATAAATGAGCTCAAGCTCATTACTTGTAGACCTACGCCTGTCTGCATATTAAACAAACTGGTTATACTCTGTCACCAACAATATATTTACTCCTCTGTTTTCTGTCTCCACAGTACCTGACAAGTTGTTGTATAGCTCCTTAAAAGTAGAAGAACCGAGGTATTAAAACAGAAAACCCAACAAAAGTGAGAAAAAATAATCAGTACCTTGATAATTCTCAGACTGGAGACACAGATCTCATTTTTTAAAGCAAACTGAAATCCTCTATATGTGGGTCTGAACAGTCTGGACTCACTTCTGCAAGTAAGACATTGCCACTGCAAACATAGCCATTGTTTTCTTGATAGATGTTTCTTTATCTTGCCTCTTGTTTTGGTGGTGGTTTTTTGGTTGTGGTGTTTGGGGTTTGGGATTTTTTTGTTTGGTTGGTTTAAGGTGTGGGGGTGTTTTTTGGGGTTTTTTTTCTGGTTTGGTTTGGTTGTTTGTTTCTTTTCTTTATGTCTGACTTCAAAAGGATTTTCGAAAGATCAGTCACAGACATTAGCCAATGTCTCAGTCATCTGTGCAGCATCATCAGTTCTCAAAATAGTGTGCATGTTTTGCATAACAGAGCAAAGCTCATCTCTAAAGTCTTCAGAAACTGCTCATTTTTCAGACTCAAAAGAATTATGAGAGCCAAAAAGAGAGGACCGGGGTGAGGTGTGTGGGAGTAGAGGAGAGGAAGGGGAAGGAAATGAGCGAAAAGTGAAAACCAACCAAATTAAACAAACAAAACCGACTTTCGTTATCACCCACAAGGTGGTGCCACTTCCTCAACGATTTTCCTTTCAAAAAACAGTATTAACATGAAATTAATCCCCATGAAAAGTGTGGTGGAGCACAAAAGTCTCACTAGGATGTTTAAAATAGTGTTTAAATTGAATTTAAATGCATATGGTCCTTCTGCTGGTCATATCCACACGAGTAAGATTCATCTTGCATGGATTCAGAGTTGTGTTTGCTAAGCTACATGGTAGAAATAACCTGTTAGTGAATATTGTCACTACAAGCTCTTCAGAGTCATGTCACTCAGTTCAAGTGGCTTTCTGTTCTTTCTGTGCACCATAATAATTTAGCAAAGTTCCACATGTTATATCAAAGGAAAAGTACTAAAGATAGATGAGATGCACAGATAGGACTTCAGTTTTGAAAGAGTAGTGTTGCTAGTCTGTGGCTGAGAACAAATTTTTATTGCTGGGAATGAAGTGGAAAGCTACCAGCTACCATCTTTCCTTCAAGTTGCTATTGGGTTTGCAAAGCTGACAGTTAGGAAAAAAAGAGACAAAATACTGTTAAATGTATAAGAGTAGAAAAGAACATTTTTACAGTAACTTCAGAAGAACTTTTGTGATGGTAACTGCTGTTCATTATTATTGCCACCTTGTTAAGGGTGAAAATGTGGAAGATAGTGAAACAGTTTATGATTTTGTACAACACTTCATCAGTAAAAATATTTTCAAGTAATATATTGAAATGGCAGGAGATGGCAAAAGAGGTAGTCTCTTGGCAGCTGTCTGTCCCTGTCCTTGGCTGCCCTTTGTTCATCTCTTTCCATTTCCTTTGGATGCTCTGGCCTTTATCATCTTTTCCCGTCCTCTCCTATTTGCTTCCCTGGTAGCTTTTCCTCTCTTCTTCCCCTCATGGTCATTTAGTAGCTGTCTTCTCTGTAGGAAGGGTTTGCTTGCTTTTTTTCAAGTACTCCAAAATACACCTTTAGTACTGTGTCTAGTTCTGGGCCCCTCAATTTAAGAAAGATGTTGAGGTGCTTGAACATATCCAGAGAAGGGCAACAAGGCTGGTGAGGGGGCTGGAGCCCTACAAGGAGAGGTTGAGGGAGCTGGGGTTGTTCAGCCTGGAGAAGAGGAGGCTCAGGGGAGACCTTATAGCTCCCTACAACTACATGAAAGGAGATTGTAGCCACGTGGGAGTTGGTCTCTTCTCCCAGGCAATCAGTGGCAGAACAAGGGGACACAGTCTCAAGCTCTGCTAGGGCAGGTTTAGGCTGGATGTTAGGAACTAGTTCTTCACAGAGAGAGTGATTGGTCGTTTAAATGGGCTGCCCCTGGAGGTGGTGGAGTCCCCGTCCCTGGAGGTGTTTAAGATGAGGGTGGATGAGGCACTTAGTGCCATAGTTTAGTTAATTAGAAGATGTTAGGTGATAGGTTGAACTCAATGATGGTCTTTTCCAACCTGGTTAATTCTGTGAATCTGTGAAAATAGTGTCTAGTGATGCAAAAACATTGGGCAAACTATACCATGTGCATCAATGCCAGTCCAACACATGATGAGAACATATTTTAATTCACTAAGAATGGAGGCATAATTTTGTGGTTTATCATGGAAATATTAATCTGCATTTAAAATGGGAAAATCAACCTTTTATTCAAATTGTGTGCCTGATTCCTACTGAAAGTCAAAATATATAGGCTCCTACATCTCTCAGGCAGTCTTGTGTGTTTTATTCTATTCACATGGTTAGGTTTTCTGACCCATGAAGCAAGTCCTTGTCTCCAGGGAATTCTCCACTCACACCAAGCTTAAAGCTGGCCCAGGTGATGCTGTGTCACAAACCCTATGTCTGGAGGGAATGTCACTTGAAGCATATTTTTATCCCAGTGGGTGTCAAAAGAGATCATTTACATCAAACTGTATAAGTAAGGATTTTGAATGACTCAAGATAGTATGACTGCTCCATACATGTTTTGCCTAGGCAAGCTGCAATCATAAGGATATGTCCCAGCCTAAATAATCTGGTTCCTTATGGGAGTTCCTCATATGCAAATGCAGCCTGTGCTTGAAAAATGAAAATTAGTTTAAAAATGAGACACAAACTGTTATGTAAAAATACTGTACTGCTTTGGTAATACAGAGAAAGGAACAAGAAAGCAGAAAAAGCTTCAAAGTTAAGGTAAGATTTTCAAAGAAGTGGATATAATTTGGGTTAAATCTTATTTGAAACCTCAGTATGCCATACTTCTAAACAGTTCCACTTTATAATATAATTTTTTTAATATTATGGCATATTTTAGAGGAAAAAAAATTTTATAATCTTTGAAGTCATAATTAATACCTCTTCTGCAGAATAAAAAACCCTACACTCTTATTTCAGACAGTGGCTTTTGTGTTTCCCAGTTAAAATTGAATCATATTTCCCTGTAAAGCAAAACAAAGCCCTCTATTAGGAAGGGGAATGAGGAAGAAACAGCAAAAGCAGGAAAATATCTGAGTAGACTTTGGAGTACATGACCCAAACTGTGTAGTTTAGGCCAGGAAAAACATTTTCATTTTTTTGCTCTTACTTTCCTCTCTACAATTCATGGAAAATTTTATTCTTTAAAACTAGATCAGACTGTTTGGGACTGCTTTTTTTTATTTGCCATGCTAAGTTAGATGTAGCAGGCAATCCGCCTGACTAAGACATGTTCTCATTCAAAAGGAAAGCAAAGAAGGAAAAGAAACTGGAAAGGAAGGTCATTAACTAGAAGGATGATTGTTATAAAGCTTGTGTCAGAGGCATGAGCTGGATCTCCACAACTGATTTCTGGCCCTTTTTGGTGGCAGGCTGCTGAACCTGCAGAGATGCAGGTCGCCCCAGGGTGCTGCAGGCATCCCTGTTTGCTCTTGGTGTAATGAAGCTGTGCGTATCACTGGTGGATTCTGAGTGCCGGCTCATGGTTCCCTCATCCCTGCTTTTGTCTGCAGCACTTCTGAAAGCCTTTCCTCTTTCACTTCTCCCACACAAAGAGCTTCTAAAAGGCCAAGGGGTGAGACTAAAGCAAACACTTCTGCAAATATCTATATTTATCGCATTTCTGCTAGCTGACAAATGACTTTTTGACATAGAACGACCCTGAGTGGTCAACAAATAGAAGGGCGAAACAATTTCAGAGAAACAAATCTCTGGGTTTTATTGGTATCTGTTACCCTTGCCACTTATCCAAATGCTGCTTACAGCACAGGCTTTAGAAAACAAGTCTAAATTGTGAAGTGCATTTTGTGAGCAGTGGGTTTCTGAGTGTAGTTTCCGTATATATACATACATATGTATATATATATATACACAAATATGTATGTATATACATATATACACATACGTGTATATATATGGATAAGGAACAATTTTTTTTTCTCAAATTCTCAATTATTTTTCCTTAGCGTCCATAACTACTTATTGAGGAAATGAAAAATCTTCTTTTTCAGTATGGAGGATTGACCTGATCTCATGGGTATTCTGTGATCTTGAAGGTTTTCATACCATGTAAGGAAAATCTGTGAAAATTGTGGAGATGTTGTTTTGCCACAGGTCTCAGCAAAAACAGAAGAAACCTGCCTTGCAGAAGTATGTGGGAAGTCATGGCTGTTTTTTAGCTTCCCCTTTTAGTCAACATAAATTGACATTTTTTGTTCCTCATTAATTTATCTCCTGCTGTTGCTTGAAAGTACTGTCAGCTGTACAGGCCTGTGAGTCAGCCACCTCTCTGCATGAAGCTGAACAATATATTCCATGTCTTCCTCCTTACAGTTTAAATATAACTTCATTCCTCTGTTCAACAAGGAAATAGGTCTGTTATTTATTCTCTTTCTTTGTGATGAGATTGCTAGCTCCCTTTGGCATGACGATGAAAATTCATCTGTGTTCAGGGAAAAAAACCCAAAAAATAGCACTACATTTTTCTATAAAAGAATGCCAAATAATGGTAATATAAACATTAAAAATAAATAAATAGGTAAAGGACTTTGAGTAAAATATCTGAGCATCTCAGAACTGGTGACTCTTTAGGGAAAGATGTTCAGTGAGTCAACCTGACTTTTCACTGTTTGATAGATGTACCAAGAGTAGGGGAGTCATAGATCTGATTTCGTGAGAGTTGTTAAAGCATTTACCCCTCCAAAACTGCATTTTGTGTGTACTAAGGTTATCAATGTTTGCAGGATTTAGGGACATTTCTATCTATGGCTTTTGTCTTTGTATTGTAAACTTCACCAGCAACAGAGTAAGATTTTGGGTATCTGAGTGTCTAGTATGTTGAGTGTATTCTTAGGAACCCCTTGCAAGAATATCTAAAAATGAAAATTGACCAAACCACCGGATACACCCAAAGAATGTTACTGAAGTGCATGCTTTTAAAATTTACCCACGGAATTAAATACTTACAGAAATGCAGAGGTATTGCTGTAACAGGTTCTGTCTTAAATGGATTTGTAGGTTCTTGAGAAAACTACGTGAAGAGAGTTTTCCTTTAATTTCTTGTTTTCCAATAGGCTAAGAGGGATTATTTGATGTTCCTTGGCTAGAACCTCTAACATTATTGCAAAATTCCCTTGTAACAACATTAAATGCATTGTCTTTCTCCCGATGAAACCAGATTGCTAGGCCAAATTTCACATTGGTGTTGGCTGATTTCTAATTTGGTTGATTTCTAATTGTCTTAACCATCCGGATGGCCTTTATTTCATCCTAAAGCTGTGTACACTCACTGTCCTTTCCTGTGTGGCAGAAGTGCCACTTTGGCTGTTATTCAGAGCCACTACTACTGGAAAGAGTTTATCTATATCTATCTATGGTTTGTTATCTGTGGATTACATTGGCAATTCAGCAGCAGGCGATCTGATGCCTCCTGTCAAAATAAGTAGGATAATTCGGCTTTGGTCCTGCAACTTGAGGGAGGTAGATAGGGATTGGAGGCTCAATGCTGGCAACAGAGTCCAAACACTTTTCTAGCAGAGATGACAGGAGCATCCTTAACTTTAGCCAAACTTTACTGAAAGCCTGTCACAACAGGACACTGTTCCCCAGAAACTTGTTGGTGATAAGCATTGACAAGAATGCTGCTAACAGTCAGTACCAGCATTCCAAACATGTCCCTATCCAAACAGAAAGCTTTGAGAGACAGCTTATTCTGTCTCATGGTTAGCTAGATAGTTTTAGGGTGTGTGTTACTTTATCTGTCCATAAAATCAAATGTCCAGTCTTTATGATTGAGTGCATTCAGAAATGCAAGAGAGGGGCATAATCCTTTAACTCTCTAACCATTGAAGAGATATATTTATAAAATAAGCCCTTTAATAAGGGCTTAAAGTGCAGATAACTATCTAACAATGCTTTGAAAAGCAACAGACCCAGTTCAGTGCAATCAGTGTTCTGCCCAAAGATAGCTAGGTGCCTGACTGCATTGAAATCGCCAATAAACAAGAACTAAACATTTGGATTTGTCCCATGAAGCCAAATCACTTCAATTGCTTTTAATGACATCGACAAGTGCCTATTTGAACCTTTAGGCAATGATGTATGTGACTTGGAAATCTGACCATAGCAGCACAAAGCCTCTTACTTCACAGAAGCATAGAATCACAGAATAGTAGGGGTTGGAAGTGACCTCTGGCCATTACCTAGTCCAACATCCCTTGCTAACACAGGTACACCTAGATCAGATTGCACAGGAACCCTTAGGAGTGGATTTCAAATCCAGGTATATGTATAGGCTTGAAATCAAGCTCACCAGTCTAATCGATTTGACAACATTTATTTTAAAATCAGTATTAAAACTCAGCCCAATATTGGATTAATCCCTCACACGTTCTTAGCCTTTTTCCCCAGCTATTGAGCATAAGGAGTTAAGCTTTAGACAGTGTTGAATTTATTTTTTTCTAAAAATCTAGAATATAATTTTACTATTAAATGTGTATTTTTCAGAGCACTGCATCATTAGTCCTGTTGTTTGATGTGAGTGTTTTGGAAGCATTTATCATTTGGAATGTGTTTGTGACATGGTGTAAAACCTGAATTTTAATATATATCAGGACTTAATATTTTGCTTATTGTGTTTAAACACTAATATTAATAATTAATTGGTAATTAATTAGGAAAAATGCTTTGTAATTATTTTGCCAGTTAGCTGGGGAAAAAGAAAGGACACACTAAAAATCAACAGAAAACCCCAAACTGTTCTGTATTTGAAAACAGACTACCTTCTATTCATGTGGCAACCATATTCCTATTGTGGTTTCCCAAGTCATTTCTCTTTATGTATATTTGTCAGGAAGGAAACTTTGAAAAAATAATATAGCTGGGAACAGCTAAGCTTCCTCTCCAGCTCTAAACAAATACCTCTGTACATAAATTGCATCTTTCTTCCTCAAATTCATTTAAGATCTAGGTTTCATTTGTAACTGATATAAAACTAGAGCATAACTCTGAATTATTCCCCTAAGAGTTTCTCACTCTCTTTTGCTGTAGCTCATCACTTCTTCTGTCCTACAAGGACAGTCTGTGTGGCTGAGGATGAGGCCCAGTTGTTGAGAAGAAGGAGCACAACTTTGAAAGGCTCCTAATGTAGTTCATGAAGACACAGCAAGGCTGCTCTGGGGTTTTGGATTTAGCAGCAGCTTTGTACAGCAGAGGGAGCAGATGGCAGAAGCTAAACTGCAAATCCTGCTGTCATTCTCCTTTCTGTCAGAATTATATTTGTATACACACAGGTATCCATTTGTCAAATGTCAGGAATCGACAGCTTCTGATTCATGGCAATTGTTGGACCTCCCTCATGATCTCCATTTTTCAAATATCAATTGGAACTGCAAGATTAAGTGAAAATAACAACATCTGTGAAAGACTCTTGAGTTCTTAGTGCCAACACAAGTGTAGATAGAAAGAAAGGTGAAAAGCCAAACCCTGCTGTCAGTATCACACAGACTTTTATTTAGTGTTAGCATTGTAGTATTATAGTACTCTAGTACCATAAAAATGAAACTTCTTTTTCTCAAAGCTGTTTCTTCCATTCTGTGTTGTTTTGAGGCTGTTTCATCATTCTGAACACATGGGGTTTTTTTATCTTATTTGTTGTTTTACCAAGCAGTTGAAATAATTTCTATTGCTGCATCAGCTGAGCACTGTCTGAATGACTTCTGATGCCTCAAAGAAACAAGTACTTGAGTTATCTTTGTCTCCTCTATAACTTTGGACAAAAATTGCTAAGTAAAAGGCAAGAAAGTAAGACAGACTGGAGACACAGCACAGGATATCTGCTGTGCATGCCCCAACCTTGGGAAATCTTAGTTTGGAGCTCAGTCAAGGATGAGGCACGCGCCAGTAGGAAACTTGTCTTCATTATTTCCCAGGCTTAGGGAGGTACTAGTTTCCTATTTAATCCAAATAACTGTGCAGATTTTTAGACAAATGTGGTAACAACAACAGCAAAATGTCTGTAGCTGTTCCAAGAATTCTCTGTATTTGTTTCATAGAATCATAGAATCATAGAATGGTTTAGGTTGGAAGACACCTCAAAGATCATCCAGTTCCAACCCCCCCGCCACAGGCAGGGACACCTCCCACTAGATCAGGTCGCTCAAGACCTCATCCAGCCTGGCCTTGAACACATCCAG